>JADLZK010012113.1:0-184747 GCA_015847255.1 Hyparrhenia diplandra
GTTTGTATTTATATATCATAATACGGGCGCAGTTCTTATTTTTTCGACGCTCTTCTTATCTTTCATGAACTTAACATAAATATATAAATGCTCTATGTACTAACCGAAAAGTTAGTAAACATCATTGAAACGCACAACTAAGTGAAAAAAAGAAAGGTCCAAGTAATCTCACGGCAGTGAAAGGTATTACTAAACGCCGGTTTTGAAATATATCACTGCGGGTTTTAATAGAGCCCCGGCAAGAAAAGAGACAACACTACCGGGTTTGCAAATATTTAAACCGATAGTGATCGCCTTCTATCGCGTTTATCACGTAGGAAAATCTAATAATAAAAATATGGATCGAAAAAACCTAAGATCTTGTGTGGGGCATAATTTGGGTGTACAAGGTTGTAAAAAAATTCAAGACATTTCTACATTGTGGGAGTAGACATGCTTCACAAAGGTACATGACCCCCTTCATCGGAAGCATGACCGACAATTACATCCATAAGCTATGCTTGGGTCATCTTCGCTCCGGTGTGGTCTCGCCTCAAACTTTTTTTCTTAGACGTGCACATGCCACGTGTGAAGGAACCCACGATGTTTGAGATTTTTCGGACAAGGTTTGGTATTTTTTCAATTAAATTGAATTTCTACGACGACCCTCGTAATTACATGTTGAACTGGGGTTACCCACTAACAGAGCCAGAGTGGTGCTAAAATTTCCCACATGGTCTCATGTGTCCTAGGAGGGAATTCAGTGTGTAGGTTGGTGCAAAATTCATAAGTTTTGAAGCTTTAATTAACCTCCTTCTATCGCGTTTATCACGTAGGAAAATCTAATAAAAAAATATGGATCAGAAAAACCTAAGATCTTGTGTGGGGCATAATTTGGGTGTACAAGGTTGTAAAAAAAATTCAAGACATTTCTACATTGTGGGAGTAGACATGTTTCACAAAGGTACATGACCCCTTTCATCGAAAGCATGACCGACAATTACATCCATAAGCTATGTTGGGTCATCTTCGTTCGTGTGGTCTCGGCCTCAAACTTTTTTTCTTAGACGTGCACATGCCACGTGTGAAGGAACCACGATGTTTGAAATTTTTCGGACAAGGTTTGGTATTTTTTTCAATTAAATTGAATTTCTACACGACGACCCCGAGTAATTACAGGTTGAACTGGGATTATACATACTTCACAAAAGCATTACAATTAATTGATTACAATTGACACGGTACAATAATCAAAGTGTACAAACACATTAAGAAATAACCACCTCAAAAACACCCTTCTAGCACCTATGCCCGAGGTGGTTACAATGCTACACGTTATGCTTATCGATCTAAGTAAGGCGGATGGGACCTCTCGTGGAAGAACCAATGTCTCTCCGTGTCGGCAAAGGCCCGACAGAGACGGGGCTCTCATCTCCTACGACGGCACAAGAATGCATGCTACTTGGCTCCCGCTTTCCGTCTTCTTAGGTAGTCCATGCAACAATGGCGTTTGCACGAGCATCACACCCGGCTTCCTCGTAAGCAATGTTGTAACTTAATCTTCAAAAACACCCTTGTAGTACTGCCGTGATGTATTTGTTTACCCATGATAAAATGTTTATGTGGAGGGCTTTCTCCCAAATAGAGGCCATATATGTTGATAGGAGAATGGGCAAATAACGAAGAGGTCGCCGGCCGCACGGTTCGCCATACATGGCTCTCTGGCGGGGGCTATTTTTATAGGCAAGTGGTAGGTGGGAATGAGCGGTGGTAGGTGGCATGAGCGGTGGTAGGTGGCAACAAGCGGTGTGATCTTATCACCGTGAGCGGTGGTAGGTGGCAACGATTGTATGATCACCGCCGGGTCACCGACGTTTATACCCGGCAAGTGAACCTATAATGTAACACCGCTTGGGGCTCTTGCTAAACCGGCGGTGATTAACTATAGAAATGGGCGCCCGAGGTGAAAATTTCACAAGTCATTTGAACCCCGCGCCATTCGTTCCAGCCTTGACGATATATAATAGCTGGCGCGGCGAGCTGAAATTTTCCCTGGTCATTTCAACCCCCGCGCCCCAATCGTTCCCTACGGCGTCGCCGACGGAGCACCACCACCACACGCCCCGCGGTCGTCCATTCGCCCCCTCTGGCGCCCCTCCATTCTCTTCTTCTCCGGCGTCCCCAACGCCCGCACCGGCGTCCGCCTTTCCCACGGTGAGAACTAATTAGCCATTTAGTTCACCGAGATTTTTCCTATGAGAATGAGATCTAATTCGCCGTTGTTCGCCGCCTCGCCTCGCCCGGCTTGTTCTTCGTCCACGTCGAGGGGACCCGCCGCCACCGCACCGCCGTCTGCAGCCTCCGCCGTCCCGCCTACGCCCGACACCGTACTGCCGCGGCCTCGAGCTCGATTCAGCCGGGAAGAAACGCCCGTCCGCGCCCTCCGCTTCCTTCTAGGGCGCTGCGTCTCGCACCGCCGAGACAAAGACGAGGCGCGCGGACCGCACAAAGGCTCGGTGAGTGCGTCGGTCACTGCCTTTGAGTTGTTCGTTGAAATGCCCGTGTTGATAAATCCAACCCGCTATTTCCTTTTTCTATTTAGATTTTGCTTTCAAACATTCCGGGATCCTTATATAGTAGCAAAAGTATTTTAATTGGTCTATGGTGAACAAATTAGATTTAAACATTGTGGTCATTTACAGCAATGATTGAAGACATTCTAATGCTCGAAGTGTGATTGAAATGAGATAGATGTTGAAATTCATGAGTTTCGTGGTGTTCAAAATCTTGCCGCACAACATTTCGAATGACATAGCATTAACATTCTATTTTGGCCGCATGTATAGGCAAACCATGGCGTGGTATGTAGTGCATGTTGGTCAAGTGCCGTGGATCTATCGAACCTGGGAAGATTGCTCGCTCAAGTCTCCGGCTTCCCCGGTAATTGTTACAAAAATACAAGACTGCCGAAGCTTTTAGGGGCCTACTATGGTGAAAACTTTCACTATCAACCAGCCCTCGAGATCGATGAGAAGCCTCTCTCCATAGATATGAAGATTAGGAGAATTGCGACTTGGCCTATGAAAGATGTCTTGATTTTAGTTATGTCCATTGTGATTGTTTTTCTTATTTGGAAGTTGATGTCCTAGGCTGAATTTTGTAGAACATTAGGTGGAGTTAGTTGTATGTAACCTTTGAACCATGTAATATTTTGTCGATTTTAATGTATATATGATGCTTTTATGGGTTTAAAAATAGCTGATTTCGACGAATAAATTCAAAAATTTTAAAAATTTAAAACAAAAAACGCCAGGGTGGCATGGGCCCGACAAAGTGAATGAGAAACAAACCCGGTAGTGTAACTATACCAAACACTATCGGTTTGAATTACAAACCGTCTTCTATGGAAACATCACCGCCGGCCGCATTAACCAACCGATAGTCTCCACTCCAATACTTATTTGCCGGATTGAAATCACCGAGGCGGTGTTCACGTAAAGTTCAGCGACGGGTCCAAAGTAAACCGACATTGTTAGCTCTTCGATACACTATTGTCGGCTCAATCTAACCCGATAGTGTTATCCTTATAGGTTCGTCGGTTCGTTAAAGACCGATGCGGTTGCTCTCAATATCAACTCGCCGGCCGACTTCCGAACCTGCAGTGCTTGGATCAAAAAATCTTTGCCGGTCCGTGGAACACCCGACGGTGTTCGGTGATAGTGCGCTGCCGGTTCGATATCAAACCGGCATCTCTCCTCGCATCACCGCCGGTGTTTTGACCGGTAGTGTTTGAACCCCACATCACTACTACCGCTATGGTTCTGCCCGGTTAAGTTTTCGGGCAGTGAAGGGGAGTTGGAGCCCCGGCAGTGATGGACAATTCGTAGTAGTGGTAAAAGCATCATATTTGTGTGATGCACAAAGGAGAAACCATCGATAAATAGGATTCCATCGGTCGAGAACGTAATATGCTCCCTTTTTTCCAAATGAAAAAAAGGTTTAGGTCGACAAAATTCCCATAGAATTTTATCAAGTATGTTGGGAGATAGTCAAACGTGATATCATACAACTCTTTGCTGATTTCTACAAATTGGAAAGGTCAATATCATGAGAATCAATTATGGGATTATAGCCCCGCTTCCTAAGAAATGCGATGCGACTACCATCCAAGAATATAGACCTATTTGTCTATTGAGTTGTCTATACAAATTGATAACCAAAACACTTACTATAAGAATTGAAAGAGTAGCGCATAAATTGATCCACCAAAATCAATCGCCTTCATGAAAGGCGTAAACATTATCTATCCTATAGTTGAAAACTTACGGCTTTACCAAAGCGTTGAAGTCGTCCGGGGCGAGCAAAAACTACCCCCGGGAAGACGATGCTCGCCCGGTGCACCCTCGCCGCCTTGCGCCCTATGCCCGATAATCGCGCGATGCCGCAAGCCAAATCAAAGCGATTTACAAGGGCGCTTGCCGCTCGCCGCGTTGCGTGCGCCCAGCGATTCCTCCACGGCCGGCTGCTCCGCCCCGATCCCCCACCAACCAGGTCGTCCACGGCCCGGCTCGCTCCGCCGGACGCCGCCCGCACCGATCGTCGTGCCTCCACTCCGTCCGACTCAACCCCCGCCCCGCAGACGCCCGTCCGACTTCGGCTACCTCAAGCTCCAGCGCGTCGGCCGTTCGCGTGGGCCCCCGGACGCTTTGGTACAAGGGCGGGGAGGCCGTCCTCACAAGTGCTCCCTCGACGCCGCCCAAGGAGCAGGCCGCGGCGGGCGCTCCTCCCGCCAAGCATCGCCCACGGCCAAGCGCCGTCCGCGGACACTTCAACGACCTCGCCCCCGCTCCGACAAAGGCGATGCGGGTGTGCACGGGTCACGTGTGCACCCTGCGAAAAGACAGTTGGATGTCAACATAAGCTGAAGGTTCAGTGCACCAGTGATGCTAAAGTAAATGAAGGGCAGTTCTCATTTATTGCAAGCACCCAGTAGCATCCATTTATCGTTACGAATATTCAACTCACCATAGTGATTAGGGCATTAAATGCGACTCTATCATAGAGTCTAAGACTATTTATTTACGTGGAATCTAAATAAGACTTGGAGTCTTGTTTTTCTTTCTCTCCCATAGATAACCGCCACGAATCAAGAAATTACCAATAAATATGAAGGTAATAAATATGCTTGTTCTGGTAGAAAAAAAAAAATAAAATTTAGAATCCAATTAGCGTTTTGTTTCTTGCAATTGGCTAATCAAGACATAATTATGTTCTGATAAAAAAATAAATCTTTTATACTGTGGCCGTATCTGCAATAACAAATAACGCCGCTACAGTTGATGAATCACATATCTCATTTGTTGCTCATACATGATTAATATGTTGCATAGTTATTCCATCCTTTTATTGTTACGAATATTTAAATTATGATATTTATTAAACAAAACATCCAATTTATAAATTGATTAAACCATTATGTTTGTTACTATTAAATATACAAATCAAAACCAATATTTAAATGTACAATTACATATACAATTAATCCGTTATGTTCCTTACAGCATGTACAACTTTTTGGTTTCAGTTTTTTTTTTAATTTAATTTTAGGTCAATGAGATGACAAAAAGAAAATAATATTTTTTTTAATTTAATTTTAGGTCAATAAGATGACAAAAAGAAAATAATATAAAGTTTTAGCAACATATTAATCTTGTACGGCAAGGAATAAGATACTTTTGATATAAACGTTGTGATTCTCAACGAGATCTATGACTTGGTAGTTTTGAGTTTTTTCACTTTAACGGCGATAAAATGTTAAAATTGACTTAATGTTTTAGGAGTATATTCACTATACGACTTGATGAGGAGGTTTTGCAAGTTGAGAAATGAATTGAACATACTTGATTTCTCCAACATGAGTTAATGAACCCCATATATGTATTACTTGCCTCTCATTGGACAAAGCAAGGTAAAGTTGATTGACTTGACATTCATACTATGCACAAGGACTTGTTTAGTGCATCTAGACGTAATTTATATTAAAATAGGCTCGTTCATGAAAATCAAATGTATCTATCTATTACACTTATATATAGAGAACCCCATTTAGGAGTTCTCTCGACATCAAGTATGCAACCCTCGCCGGCCCCATTAAGACCATGACATCTAGTGGCTGCCCCATTGCTTTGAAACTAACTAAAAAATGTTATAACTCACAAACCAAGAAACCAAAATAAAATTCCGATCACACAATTGAATTTGTTTTAATAAATCCTTCAAACCAAGATCTCATATGGATATATTTCAATAAAATTACAAATAGGCCCCAATGATGGTAGTTGGGATATATCTCATACACAACCATTTTCATTTTTGCAGAACCTCTTCTACCAGAAACTTGATTCACACAAATTTCCTTGCATTCAGTATGAGAAAACATGGAACTGTATTCTAAGATATCAGCCTTTTCTCCAAGGCAAAACATTCCACAAGCAAGTGGCAAAGTTTTGTTGTTCCACTCTCTCTTCTTCAGACACTGGATAAAACTTCAGCCAATATAACCACTTTGAATGACCAACACATTTTATCCCTAGCTAAACAGGCCCTCACTTCTGTGTATTAAGGGGATTTACAATTTTTAGGTGTTTGTGTGTTTGTGCGAACCCAGCACATGTCCATGCGTGCCCTCTTCTAAGAGCGCTCCAGTGTAATGGTTCTAACAGCTTCTTGTTAATTAAAAAAAAAAAAAAAAAAAAAAAAACCTTACTGTTCTCACCCTAGCAGCTCCAACAAACGTGCCCAGCTTTTTATCCCCTGTGCCACCCATGAGCCCTGCATAAGCACCTCTACCCCACGAGCCACATCAGATGCCAATGCCCACCACCTTCAATCCAGTTACTACACACGATACAGCAACAAACATATCGGCAACCATCGTTCCTAAATTCTAAACGGAAGCCCTAACATTGGATCTTCATCCCAAACGCTAGTGAGACTCCCAAACGAGCACTTAGGTTAGCAGTATAATCCATTTCAGCTCTGAGAATTTCATTCGAATCTTACATCAGAACAAGCACTAAGGGAACACATAAATGTTACATTGGGCACCACATTTATGAATGACATTTCTGGGTCGACAGATGACCCACAATTTAATTTACAACATCAATAGTCAGGCAAAAACAATAAGTAATTCCAGTCGACCTGCTTCGGAGCAACACAACAATTAAGAGCTTTTTGACCAGGCAATCCGAGCAACACATCGGTGGGGCTTTTTGTCCAAGAAATCCGAGCAACACAAAAGTCAGGGAGATCATCACCAGTTCTCTTTCCATTCTAATAGCGGTTTTTGCCTGGTTCATAATCCCACTTGAGATTGCTGTGACTTCCATCTAGCAGCAGTTCAAAATAGTATATCTAGAAGTTTCTTCCTCTGTATTGTTGCATCTCCTGCAGAACATATTTCAAACAAAATCAAGGGGATCTCACTATAGTGTTCTGATTGCAGAACATATTTCATGGTATACAAAGGCATATAAACAGTCATTTTTAACTTACAGGTGCATAATAATAAACAGGCCGAGTCTGCCCCCCATCATCATCTGCTGCCCATACTGCACATATAAAGAAGTAAACTTAGCCAGCACTAACTTGGAGCAACTTAACAGTTCACCAGCAAGTTTCAATTTAAATTGAAGAGCTCAAATAAATTAAATATGTGAATCTTCTTGATCGCAATGCATTGTGATTTGTGAATCATAATATTAAAGAATGACACGAAGGACAAAGCTGTATTACTCAAAGATCACTACATAACACTCATGCTACTTTACAAATTATAAGACATTTTAGCTTTTCTAGATAAATTGCTTTCACTATGCATGTAGGCATAGTGTACACTTAAGTGCATAGCACGAGCTATGTATATCTAGAAAAAGACAAAACATCTAATTTGGAATGGAGTAAAACTTAAAAAAGCAGCAATTCATGATAGTATATTTGAAATCAAATTTATCTGGTCAGTCCTACATGAGAACCCAGTATCATATAGATGGATAAACCCAAGAGAATTGAAGGGACCATCTGAAGAAAAACTAGAGGATTCTAGGATTCAAGAGAGTGCAAAAAAAAAGGTACTCGCTCAGATTAAAAATTACTATTATCCAAGGATAAACTGAGAAGTGGAACAAAAATGCAAAGTTAACTTCACTCCAGGCGAAGCTTTTTCTCACCTGTGGACCAGCAGGATGCATGTAACCTTGCGGTGATGCACCAGGTTGAGTATTGTACATGACAGGCTGGGCACCATATGCCGGTGGGAACTGCAATTTAATTTATGTAAATAAAGTGACTAACTAATTGTTCAATCAGAATCAAGGTTTGACTAATGAAGTAACAACCTTCTGAAAAGAATGACTCCAAATAGTTTACACTTAATTAATGCTCAATAACAATTAAACAGTACAGTACTCCCTCCATTCCATAATCTAAGGCGTTTCGCTTTTCTAGATACACATAGAATTTGCTATGCACTTAGATATACACTATGTCTAGATACATATACATGGATCTAGAAAAGCCAAGACATCTTATAATTTGGAGTAGAAACTTCGAGAGATCCTTCCAAAAAAAAAAACAAGAGATGAAAGTATGCTGGTTTCAGGGAATACATTTGTCTGCAAAATCGTGATCTTACCAATATTACTACTGGTCAGAAAAATTTCAGGTTCTACTTAATATCATAAACAATTCAGGAAACCAGAGAGACCAGTTCAGAAATTTCATATTGAGAGTCGATGGGGCTAAAACAATGACAATTACGTTAAAAACCAACAGCAAGAATTACTATTACATAAGAAGGTGCTGACAAGCAGGTAACTGGTTCTTAATGACAACTATTTTTTGTCGGCAAATTAGTGCACTCATGTCTACTGAGAAAACTAGCTTATTCATCTTAGACCAGTATTTGACCATCTGCATTTAGTTTGAAATCATGTTTCACCTATTTCTTATGAACTTTAAAAGAACAAACATGAAAAAAAAAACAGTGATACAAAGGCTTACCCCCATGCCCACTGGCAAACCAGGTCCAAGTTGTGCGCCCGGCATGCTATTAGGATAGTAATATGATGCATCAGATGATGTAGGGTGTGGTGGCCTCTGAGATGCTGATGGAGTGAAACTCTTGGCATTTGGATTTAGCTTGAATTCCTGATTGAAAAAAGAACTATCATTTTTATAAATTGTAAAAACAGCTAAATGAACAGATGTTCATAAGCATGCGATCATAAAAAAGGCCAATGTACCACCTCTTATCACACATCACAGATATGAACCATTTAGGTTCCTACTGGTTAAAAGTTATTTAAATTTGATATTAAATACATAAAAGTTGATTTGGCAAGCAGATTCATCAGGAGAAGTGATCAAAGAAAAACATAAACAACTTTATTTCTCTCAGACCTTAGCATTAGGGTTCAAAGTTGATTTTTCTGAGGTAAGGGATCCTATTGAAGAGCTTGGTGACAAGCCAGGAGCACTCGCAACTGAGTTTGCAGCAATGCGCTCTGATGTTGACGATGTTGAACTGCCAGGTCTTTGAGAGGAAGTCACAGGTTCCAGAGATGGATGTTTGACAGATACTGTCAAATCAGGTGTTTCTCGAGATTTGAATGCTTGACCAGAAGATGAGGGTTCATATGCATGTGAACTTGAGGGTGGCCTATCCAACCCTGCAGAAGTAGCATAGCATCACATATTATGCTATTTAACTGTTGCAATTTAATAGAGCCAAAGAACAGGAAGATCCTACAAAGCTCAAAACTAACATCTGGTATGTAACATATGTAATAATAGGGAAATACACATGCCAGGCACAAAAGAAAAGATTCCTACAAATTAACATCTGGTATGTAACATATATAATAATAGGGAAATTGGTGGGAGCCCAGTGGAAATGGTACCCCCATAAGATTAAATACAGTTAGTTTCAAAAAAAAAAAAAAAAAAAAAGATTAAATACAGTTGATCAAACATGTCCTGAATTTTTTTAAAAAAGAAAACAATAAAAATCATGTAATGGTGGACATAAAACACACACACAAACACATGGCACAGGTACAATCCGTAAATGTAATGTACGTAATAGAACCATCCATTTTGAATCTTATTTTCAAACAATTGATAAATAGCAAAAAGGACAACAACAATGAGACCCAAGAAACAATGCTTACACAAAGAAAAGGAGTGCTGACAAACATCCAAATGAACAAGACAAATGGAAAATGAGTCACCAAATCTACAAGTACAGGAAATTTCCAATTGATGCTGAAATTTACTACTCACCTTCAGAAATAAGAGGTCTGGCACCATCAGATAACTGTTAAATAAAAAGAATATAAGTTCAATTCAGGTGTGCGAAGAACTTTTTTTTGACGATTATATTTAACAAGTAACGTAAACTTACATTACTATCAGGTTGCAACTTTCTGTTATCCATGTTTTCGTTACTCTCTTTGCTCAGCTTTTTGTCCAACCTAAGGTGCACAACAATATGTCAAATTTGATTAGTGCATCAACTATGCTCTCATCTGTTCTAACATGTTACTAATGATCTACTTCAAAAAATATGCCTAGTTCAACCAGTAAACATTGGAGTACACCAGTTCATGAGTGATTTGATTTAGCTCATTTACTGCCCACTAGGACAAGGAGAGGAACATGTGCAATGAGCATAACAATTGTATGCCAACAGCATTTACACTTTCACAGAGAACCTGTATATGCTAAATACTACGCTTAGCTGAGACAATGGAAGGAGTTTTCAGGGTTATCATCAATGGTCATTAAAATAACAGGTCAACTGGAGATGTTTATGTTCAAAGAGTTGATTCACATTTCGAGGAAATGATTAGAGGACTTTGCTTGGTTAATATACTTCCTGAAGTTGCCAACGTAAGTACTCTTGTTCCGCTAGGCGCTTGCCTAGGCGCAATTTCTGCGCGACTAGTCACGAAGTCGAAGGGCGTCGCCTGGCCTAGAGGGGTAGTCGGACATCTAGGCGCCGCCGGGGAAAGCAGGCGCCGTCGCAGCCAGGAGGTGGCAGCGACGAGCGGAGGCAGGGAGGAAGGCGAGCTGCGAGCGCATCTGCGAGGCACTGGCCTGCGTTTACGGCCCTGCGTGTACGCCCTGCGCGTGCGTGCCACTACCCTCCGCGAGGCCATCGTGGGGCCCGTTCCTATGGTTTCACCTCATCGTGGAGCCGCCGCTGCCACCGGGAGCTCCTCGCGTTGACCGATAAGCGCAAGTGGGAGTCGGAGACACAGGGGGGGGGCAGAGTTTGTGTGGTGGGAGGATGGCCTTTTCCCACGTTAGGTCTGCAGATCCTTTATTTATTTTTCTTTTATTTAAGGTAATTTTAGGTAATACATAAGTATATGTACAAAAATCAAAACGCCTAGAAAAACGCCTAGGTGCAATTACTCCCAACTAGGCGCTAGGCTGAGGGTCGGCGCCTAGAATCTGCCCTAGCCTAGCAGAACAGGGCTCTGAAGTCAAAGTTAGTTAGCATAGCAAGCTAAAATTCATAGGTGCACAGCAGCATGTAGGCAAGATAAAATTATTGCTTAGTCGTTGGTGTGCATGCTTATTAGTAAGGCCAAAAATATGTTTGTTCCCATCATTGTATGTGACTTGACATTGGTAAATGAGCCAGCACTTTCCCAGTTTTAAAATACCCGGTTCTGTTCTATTTCCTGTTTAATGTTTCTTACATGAGGCTGCACACTCCCATCTCCAACAGTGAAAACATATATAAATCTAAGGAAATCATGTTTGGATACTACTTACATAGTTACATTACATACAAATTATGAAACATGCTTCAACACAGTTTCATTAAAGTTCATGCTTTGCTTGGGCTAAGCAGGCGATACATCTGCTGTGCAGTTGTTTATCATTCAATATAAGTAAAGTTTCAACTGCCACAAGGGATACCGGCTACACAAGGCCCGCCCAGAAGAGCTTAGGGTTAGTTATTATTAGCATACAATCGAACCACTTTTGTGGAAGAGGCTAGCTTTGAAGTGTTCTAAAATAAGTTATCCTCATTCAAATGACAAGTATGAACCTGGTGGACTCTGGAGGATTAAAAATCACCAAATAATCATTGCTGATGAATTAGCAAGGGGTTAGGGCTATGAGCATGCAACGTCTTCAACCGATGCAATTGAGAGCAGAAAAACAAGAAATGATTTTTAGTCCTAAGAAAGTTAGGATGGACTTCCATTTGAAAGCAGAGAACTAATGAAAATAGAGCTCAGATTAACTAAAGCTAAATCAGAATACGGTTGGCTAGAGTGAGTTTAGCTACAGGTCAACAATAAATAGAAACCTTATCATGGGAGATAGTACCTGCAACAAGTAACATGAGATCATTGGGACCGCCTTGAAATCAGGTCTTACATCTTACATTAACTTATATATGCCCATAATTGAATACTGAACAAGCCAGGTGAAGAGGACTTTGTACCTGTTTTCATCATTGGACAAGGGTCTATCTGACAAGTAATCAGATGTTGGCTGGCTAACGCTATTGGTTTGGATAGTGGCAGATGCATCAGTATCATCAAATGTGTGGGATGATGATTCTTCATCCTGAACGTCAAAGAAATAAACTAAGATAAGTGCAGATGTCATGCTTCGAAATACTGCATTAACATAGCTTCTGTTATGGATATACTGCATCAAACAGATCATAGAATAACTATTCTCTGAAAACAAAAAGCTCTTATGACTTGTAAGATTCTCATAAAATAGATTGGAAATATTGTTCATAAAAGGCAAACACTCTCCAAGGCTTTTTCAAGATAAAAGAAACATGGAAAAAACAAGACCTTACTCTTACATTCCATGCTTTTGAGAATGTATCAAGTCAAACTTACAGCAAAAACTAAATTAACCAGCAAAGTTGCACAGTAGAGACTGCCTAACACCTTAAAAATAGTACTTCCCCAATGTCAAAATACTTTGACCATCAATTATTAAAAAATATATGTATGTGTGCACAAAAGATGCATCAATATATTCTTGTTTGTTTTTCACAAATGTATAAACACCTGTTTGTAGTAATTGATACATATTCTCAGCAAGATAAGTTAATGGTCAAAGTATACTTGGAAGACTTTATGGAGTACTTAATTAACAACATTAGTATAAAAAGTTATACTTCTGTACCATTGTTGATGGACATGCCATGGAATCCTTGGGATCAATATTAACTGTCCTGTTAAACGAATCAACATGGTATGTTCTGCTTGGGACTTTAGCAAATGGTGGCTTGTACTTGCTGTTATCGGTGTCTCTGCAAGCACTGCTGAATATTTTTCTCTTCATCATGGTCCAAGTCATCATCCAGGAATAAGCCTCTCTCCTGCAGACATAATTTCAATACTTCAGATCTTTAATACTAAGAATGTACCTGTATACTATATTTTTATGCACTTCAATCTTCATTAGATTTGCAACAGAGAACAAAAAAAGAAATGTGAGCCTAGGCTTACCTCTGCAAGATGAATATCTTTGGTATCTTCTCCCTCTATTTCTCTAGCTATTCTCGAAGCATGCTTTTCAAGCTCTCTCATATGAGGACCTCTCTCAAGCTTTGTGGTATAAATTTCTTCATTGAAAGTACTCTTTACCCCAAACAAAGCTGCATTGGTTTCAAACTGGTCCCAGCTCCTGCAAATGCATGAATTGCTAATTATCATGCAGCCTTGTACAACAATGTCAGAGATGTTTTAGCACTATTTCCATTGATGCAGGCACTAGGATTAGGACATCACTTCAAATAAAAGGTGCCTACACTGACGAAATCACATATTGCTGCTCAACATTATCATCTAAATAGTCCATTTTTTGCTGTTCTGTTATGGAACTAAATTATACAATGTATGAGTATAAAACAATTAACAGAAGCTGATAGCCAGAGATGATTGCTTATCTCATGACCGTACATATCAATGACTAAGGTAGTAACTAGTAAGGTGGTCAGTTGTTGCAGTTAAAAGAAGAGGAAAAAAACTTATATTGCTTCAGTACATCAAATACCTATTTCCCTTTCTGTCATACTTCTCCAGTTCGATACACTCTGAATCTCCGTCATCTGGTGCCCAGCGCTCAAGTTCCCTCTCTTCAAGATAATGAGAGCGGGAAATAGCAGAATCAATCAGCAAGTCCTTCCTTTTGTCATGGCCAGGACCTTTTGGCAGCTCATCACCACCAAGTGCTACATCCTGACAATCCATATTGGATAGTGACTACGTAATTAAATTAATGGCATATGGAAAAGGGATAATAATTAATGGTACATTGTCAATTCAATCCATAAAAACACATAAGTACCCCCACAGAAATCAAATAAACTAATAATTCAGGAAGGAATAACAAATGAAAATTTCCAAACCCATAGACAAGAATAATAAGAATGAAGGAAGAAACCTTGGCAAAAACTTGTACAAGCTCCCTTGCTGGTATTATCATAGTCTCAGGTTTCTTTACAACATCAGCAGCATATCTTTGTCCTCTGGCAGAACCATCCTTTATGACCTGAGCCATTTTAAGACTACTCCTGTAGGATAATCTTGAAGTTAAGCACTGAAGGGATATACTTCAGGAAAAACAGAGCTTGAATGGAAAACTGTAAAGGATTCTTAAAAGCTATGTCAAAGATAGAGGTGTACCGAAGTCTTTGTCAGAGTTTGTTGCATGGAAAATTCAGAGATTATAGACCCATTTTTTCACATGCACGTCCACATGATGCCCAATAAGTTGTGTTAGAACATAGATTAGCGGTCCCTTGAATGGCTTCCATGCCCTAGTTTGATGCCATTTTCTTATCAACAGAAACATTATCAGCAATAGCTCATTTCTTAATAACAAAAAACATTATCAACAATAGGTCATAAATGCTGAGGTATTAAACCATTTAATACAAGGTTTGATGTTTACCTGAATTGTTAAAACCACCAGATGATGACCTCACCAAATTTATTTTACTTTCATGCCTTCCACTACCCTCCCTATCCAGCTTTCGATTTGGGGAATCCATTCACAGAACCCCTACTAGGAGAGGCAATTTGCTGTTGATGACTCATCATTCCTATACAGGAGCCCAGAATTAAATGCTGAGTGAAGTAAGAAAGGTTTGCAATCACCAGACAAATTGCACTTGTTACTTGTGACAAACTGTTGGAGAACAAGTACTTAATATTTCAGTAAACACATGACGAACTGTTGCTAAACACAAGTAACCATGACAAACTGTTGCATGACAAGCTGACAAATTGTTCTGGTTACCATGACATTAAGGTCACAATTATCTTAAAACACATGGAAGCTAAGTAAATGGATGCATAATATTGCAAATGCAAATACATATAATTGTTGGCAAATACCACAGATTATATATATAAAGACCATTGAAATCTAATATTGGAGTTGCATCTAAAGATTCTCAATTCTCATGCACCATAAAATGTCTGTCACTGAGGCATATGACACATCTAGATCAAAATTTGTATTATCAACATAAAGTGACTAAGTAGAAAAGGTGTGGCAAAAGTGCTAATTGACAATTCTATTGATCATAACACATTTTGCACAGCAAAAATGGGTTTTGCCATGATGAGCAAGCGAGCATTACAACTAGGTAACTCAAAATGAGACGTGTGTAAATGCCTGAGTCCCCATTATATTCTGTGTTTTATGCACAGAATTATCTTTCCAGAAAAACGTCCTGTGTGAAAGACAATTTATGTGTTCGAGAAAAAAAAAGAAAGACAATTTATGGTAGGTAACATATTAACAGACACATTTGCAGGAGTCCCTTTTATGTACTCCAAATCATTATGGTAGTACATAAACTGATCCACTCACAGGGAGTGTAATCACAGACTGATTGTGTAAGATGTTGAAAACACTGAATCATATGAGACTACATAAGATTAAGACCATACCCATCATCTTATTGGATTTGCCAGATGCAACATCATGTCAACATGTTAAACACAAGAAACTGGATACTACCTGATTGCTAGTATAATAAAAACAGGATTAGCTAGATGTAACATCAATATATCGCTTGAATTTTGGCACAGGTAGCGCTGCCCAAGTCATGGTAGATACTAGTTGGATTGGATAGCTAAACCACCCAGCCAAAACAAAGGATAGAAAACTACACTACAATATAAGAATGAGTCGCTTCACAGTTATGAGAGCATGACATAAAAAACTACATTTCCAATATTAAGAATGAGTTGCTAGTATAAGCGTGCGTCATATGCACAGCTTCCCAAGCATGATTTAAGGACATGAAATCAGGATCTCGGCAGCGGGTATACAAAACAAAATCCGGACAGAGAAACGGCTCCCCCAAACTTTCCAGGAGGCCACGCACCTCCAATCTCAGAGATCTAATCCGCCGCACCTAGGTCTGCGATCTCGAGCAGGCGACCGAGCGCGGAAGCACGTACCGCCCGTCCCGAATCCTGATCTAACAGAAGGAGCAGAGAAGAGGGAAGAGAGTCCCCGCACAAGGGACGGTCAGCTACCTGCTTCGTCGGAACCCTAGGGTTCCGGTGCCGGCCGGATCGCCGGTGGGGACGGGCGTACGAGTCGAGGGGGGGCGAGGGCCTCCGGTAGCGAGCCGACGCGTGAACCGAGTGTGGGTGGAGGGCAGGGGGCGGGGACACGCGGCCGCCGGAACTCTGCTCCTGACGACGAAGGCGCGGGCGGCGGCGGCGGCAGCGGGAGGTGGGGTCGGGCTGGGGTTGGGTCGCCGCAGCAGCCGCGGTTGGGGAGGCGGAAGGAAGTCCGAATGAATCGGGGCCGCCTGTGCTGTGCGATGTGACGGCGTGAGGTGTTAGTTTTCCTTGCCGGGTTCGGGCTTCCCGCGGGTGGGCGGGCCGGTCCGCGGGTACGCCGCGTGGGCGGGCTGAGCCCGAGCTGCTCGTGCCGCCAAGTTGCGCGCCTGCCGGCTGCCGGTGCGGCAAGCGGTAGCCGGTAAGGTGCACGGATGCTATACGGCGCGCGTGCGCGGGCATCCAAACGGGCGCGCGCGCGGACGCGTGGGATGCAGACGCGCGGGGAGTGGGCCACGATTATTTTTAAAACGATATGCAAACTTTAAAAATTAATAACTTTCTTGTCGAACATATGTTTTCAATTCCGTTTACACCATCGTGTTTATTATGACGAGATTTATAAAACTAGATTCATGTTGGATATACTTTGAGAAAAATTTCGTGATGACAAAAATACATAGTCATTTAAATGACACACGTTATATAACATGATATTACTGGAATCCCTATCAGAACTTAGCGCCAGAGGCGCCTTAGCGAATGTAAGTCATTGCTTTAAGGTCGAGAGGGCCGGTAAGTCCTCGAGACTGTGAAGCAAAGACATAGCAGGGATCATGCGATACAAGACGTCATAGTACTGAGAATGACACACGCTATAGAACATGACATTACTTGCAATCCCTATCAAAACTTAGTCTTTGGAGGCGCCTTAGCGAATGTAAGTCATTCGCTTATAAGGCCGAGAGGACCGTAGACCCTCGGCGCGTGGCAAAGCGGAAGCGAATAAGCGGGGGTGCCCAAAAAGTAGTTTAGTGGGCTTCAAAGCACGTGGGGGGTGCCTAAAAGAGCTAAAAACTACTTGAACACTAAGAAATTTTTGAAATTTTAGGGGTGTCACGGGCACCGGGCGTGGCCTTAGTGGCTTCGCCCCGCTTACCGACGCCGTGGAGTAAAGACATAGCGAGGGATCTGCGATATAACATAAAAAATTTGTATTATGATAGTTCAAAAATATTGATTCAAAAAGTTTCTCAAAACATGTCCAACATGGATCTAGTTTTATAGACCTCTTCATAATAATTGTGATGGTGCAAATGGAATTGAAAATAGATGCTTGACGAGAAAGTTATTACATTTTAAAGGGAAACAAAAAAGAATATGGGACCCACAGTTTCTGCGCTCTATGGACACAATTTCTCCTCAGCTCCCTTCCCTTTTCTCCTTTTTTGTGTAAGCGTACTGATCTCTGGACACAATTAGTCCTAAAGCGGTGGTTAAAAACGGCCACGGGCCGTAACCGACCCAACCAAAACCAATGTCGCGGTTACAAGCGAGTGCGTTTGGAACCCACCTAACAAAAGGACGAGATCTGGCGGCAGGTCGCGGTTGGGCTCATCAAACCCGTCGAAGCAAGAAAAAAAAGATGTGGCTTTGGTGGTGGCAAAGGTAGCATCCCGTAGTCGCGGCGTCGTCGGGGCGTGGCGCCGGCGGCCATGGCGTCGGCGGCGCCCAGCGTCGGTGAGTTCGCGAAGGCGGACCCCGGCGCTTCGCTCTAGGTGCATGGCGGCTGGCGCGTCCGGCGGAGAACGCGCCTACGGAAACCTCGCCTCGATCGTCGTCGGGGCATGGGCGACAAGCATCAATCACGGGCGGGGCGGTGGTTAGCTCCCTTTTGCCGCCTGGCCCAGGGGTCGTCGCCCTCCTAGGGAATACAAGTTGGCGCTGTCACACACGGTGGTGGCGGTGGCGGCCTTGGCGCTCCTCTTGGATTCACAACCTTTTTCGCTAGCTAGCCGTTGTCGCCACTTTGGCGGGCGGATGCTCTAGCTCTCAATTGTGAACGTTGGCTCCGCCTTGTTCTTGGCTGCTTTGCTCTCCATTCTCTACGATCTGCTCTGCTTTGCCTCTCCCTCCTTGTCCTTGCCCTCTTGCGGACTACTTGAGTTAACCGTGTTAAACCAACAGCAGACCAAACCAACGGGGAGAAAAATCAGCCACCAACCCGTGAAACCTATACCAAGCCGAACCAATGTATGCTCACGCGGCTTGGGTCTAAAACCCAGAACAAACCCGCAATAACCAACCTATGAACAGGGTGAGACGCAATTTCTCCTCGCTTCCCTTCCCTTTTCTCCTTTTTTTCTGTAAACGTCCTCCAATTCGGTTTCTCCAGCATTTCAACATGCTTTTCGAGTGGCATATATCCCAACACCCAAACACGTTGAAGGAATGTGATAGTGTGAGGTGAGAGCCCATTGCTGGCAAAAGAAATATATATAATAAGTACGTACCAATATTCGGAGACGACTTCAAAATACGATCTTAGTCTAGGTTGTAGATTTTGGATTGGATTGAGCTGAATTGTGCTCGAACGGAAAGAAATGCCTTGTTTGTTTTGTAAGGAAATTGTTGAAACTTAATCTAGCTAGTGACTTGAACTGACGTTTGATTCAGTGCTTTGGGAACTCCATATATCTGCATACTTACCAACGAGGAGGAATATATATAATTGGAGGGGCCAGGCACCCCCAACATCCATGTACATACTTGAATCTTGCTATATATAGTCTTATATTTAACATTTAATGGTGATAATTAATTAGTGCATGTGGTTTAATTTGCCCATCAAGTATAGTGTGTGCGTGAGTACCTTTGGGGGTAAAAGCGTGTGGCTTTCTTTGATCTCTATGTCCATATGCATGCCTTCTCACTCATGCATGGGATATATTGCATAAATAATATGAATTTATTAAGGGATACAATATGTAGTTGCAAGTAGAATTATATTATGTACCTTAGAATTTTTTTTTTGGATAAATGTACTTTACGGAATGGATATGTAGCTCATTTGCTTTTATTATTACTTGTTGTCATTGTGTTTCTATTGGACATGACTACATTCTAACTTTCTTTATTGAAGATTGTTGGCTATGAGCCTTAAAAAAAATATGTATATTTTGTGGATACCTTGACACTCTAATATGTAAATCCAAAAGTAAACACCCCCCCCACTTATGGTTGAACCTGACGTATATAATGATTGACTACAAAAACTGTCTCCACAAATTGCATCGCTTTGAAACGTAGTAGAACAATTTGTTGGCGAGACCAACTCAAAGCGATCGGAATAACCTTTTGCAAATAAGGTCAAGGTAGGAGCGGCTTTCCAACGCTTATGAGTTTAGTGCAAAAGCACATATTGCGGCAAAGCTGAGAAAGTATCATGTCGTTGAACTCCATTTCATGGCAAAGTACGACGTAGGTTGCGACGAGTTAACTATTTTTAGGGCACTCACAATGCAAACTCTACCATAGAGTATAAAAGTATTTATTATTTTGGGTATATGATTTATCTTGGTTTTTTCCCTTTTCTTCTATTACACTTCATCTCTATCTCTATCTCTATCTTACTACATATCTTATTTTAATAAATTTGTACCCAATGATGTCATCTTTTCAAATGAATGGTTGGATACATTTTAATTAATTCAAAATTGCGGGGATCAACGCTCATCTACCACCATCCTCCGCTCGTCAGGCCCACCTCGCGTCCGCCTCTCCCACTCCGCAGTCGCCGCGACTCCTCGATCTCTCCCCACGGACGAAGCCATATTCTATTCCCGACGCCGCACCCAAGCGCGAAACGCGATGCGCCCACCAAGCTCTCCCCTACGCCGCACCCACTCTTCAGCTCCCCGCCCACAGCCACGCCGGACGCCGCCCGCCCACACCGCTCGCAGCCACCGCAAGACGCACGCCCCATCGCTCGCCCGCCGCGCCACGAGGCCCACCCCGACCGCCCAGCGGCAAGCCGCAGTTTAGCCCCACGCTCGGCCTTGGCCAGCCGGTTTCTGCGCCCTGGGTCCCTCACTTCACCCGGCGACGGTGGCGGGCTGGCGCACAGGCGGGCTATGACTCTGGTGCGACCGATCGTCGGCGGTCGTCGGTCCTCCGCGCGGCGGGCTGCACACCTCCCCCCTCCACCGCGGCATGGGCGGGGCGGCGGTGAGCGACGAGTGTCGTGCTAGAGCATTGGTCGCGGCTGCCGTGCTCCATGTCTTCGCCGGCTATGTCCGCCCCCTTTTTCGATTTTTGCTGTGCGAAACCAAGTACCACAAACCAACGGATCTGACTTCGATTTTTTTTTTTTTTAGGATTTATTGGGTCTGCCCCTGCCAGATCAAAAGATTGGGAATCCAGATATGCATATGTGGTAGAGATATGCATTGTTCAGTGCTTTTGGGATCACATTGTTCGTCTGTTTCTTCTACGTTGCCATCGTGTCCAAGCAGTATGGTGTATGCTTCTATGTGCTTCTTCATCACCTAACTGGAGCAGATTCTGTGTCCAAGCAAAACAGAGTGCTTCAGTTAGTGTTGGGGGCTGTAGGCCAGTTTTTTGTGCTATTGATGCTTCGTAATTCTGCAGGTGTTGACGCTTCCTACTTGTCCTGCTACTACTGTTACTGTTATGATTACTTGACCATCTCACTTGCTATGAAGAAGATCTGGAGAGGGGTACACAATACCAAACATTTAATCGTGATCAATGGTAAGTGATCCAGTTCCTACTGAATTACCCTGTTTTCATTATTTAGATTGTTCAAAAGTGCCAGCCTTTAGGGATTGTGTAACTCAGATCTAAATTAGAGCTTCCTCATCAATGTCGCTTTTAGGGGCTCATTTTCTGTCTTTGATAGATGTAGTGTTGAACCGTTTTGCTATCAAAATCATTGAATGCTACATCACCAAATTATATTTTTTCAGGTGCTAAGATTTTATGGTATTTTAAAAATGTGGCTAGAATAATTTATGTTTTCAGACTACACAGGTTTGGAGTTCAGTCATTATCATTCTTGAGAAATCAGATGAATTGCATCTCCAAAATAAATACTTTGGTAAGTCTGCATGGTATGTGATGCACTTCTTCCCTGATTTGGAGTTGTGATAGTAGGGTTGTACCATTCCATATGGTTTTAAGCTGTAGAAGGACATTACTTGGGATTCAGGAGCTATAAGTACGCCAGCACTAATGTATACTCTTGCCTGATATAGGATGTGACAAGTTCGATTCCATGTTGCTGAGCATAGCAGGTTAGTTGCACCTCACCCTATTTATAGATTGCCTTCTCTGATTTTTTTTTTTTTTTTTTTTTTTTTGTACTTAGAATGTCTAAAATATATATGTAATTTGAGACAGCTGCCAAAACATCGAGCTTTGGTCTGATGTTTGTTGACCAATAGATATGGGATGCCTAGATATCAATGTGAATAAATACCAATTAAGTCTGTCTCACGGTCAAAGCTTCTAAACTTTTATAATATTTGATTATGTTAAGAAAATTGTAGCTACTGAATTCTTGAATTGGTTGTGTTGTGTAACTACAGTACTTTTGAATTCAAAGCCTGAATACTGGGGCTGGCTATAGATTGACACCAACACCTTTAGAAGGTAAGCATTTTACTCTATATATATGCTATATGTGGGCATACCATTCATCTATATGCTAAATGCATGGGGAACTGAACCTATTGATGGGAAGGAAATATCTATCAGTGATGTTGTTATTAAGAGTCCAGTGTAATAACAATAGCTTCCGATGGATCACATTTATGACAAGTGTGATGCTTCTCCTCGATCGCCCTGATTTATTTTCTTTTTGAAGCATGTTGTGTCCTAGATTGTATTTTCACCTTTAGATTGCACAAGCCACGCTGATGAGGAGCTCACCACCCTCGGCGCCCGAAATGGCAGCTGATGACAGCGGCGGCTCCTGGAGGTGTATGAGAAGCTGAATCTCCGGGACTCTGATGCTGCCAGGGGCCGGGCGTCTTAAGGATCATTGCAGGCCAGATCCACAAAGTCCTTCAGTGGTGGATGGAGGATGTGTATTTCGCTTGCCCGGCGCTCTCTTCATGCAGCCAACACTCCTCCTTGATGAGGCGACTAGCTAACCACCTGTATCTGCGAGCTGTGCTATGGCTGGAGGAATACTTGTGCTCGCTGTAGAAGAAGACATTGATTGTTGTGTCCCATGACCGTGAATTCCTGAATACAGTGTGCAATGAGATCAAACACTTGCAAAGTATTCATGTGTGTACAACTCTAGAACAATGAGACATGCTTGTTTTATGTTATACAAGAGAACTGAGAATATGATATTATGGTTTGTATCATTGGTTTGGGCAGAAGATCACTATAGAGTTTATTAGTGATAGTCCCATGATGATTTGGAACAAGAAGGTACAAAAGATGAAATTATTGTGCACCTGGTCAATCAGTACAAGTGCACTGTTGTACATCTGAAGATTAAATTCATGTAATTGACATGGAAAAAAGAAAAAATTTTTGCGTTTCATTGCTATCTGTTATCTGAACCCATATGCCGTTATCTTATTTTGTCTAATTTCTGATAAGATGTGATTTTAGACCATTGGTCATATACAATTTGCGTGACATAAAAACTATGAAAAAAATCTTATTGTCAAACCAATTTTAAGTGTGTTTCTTAAATAAAGCGTATCGGCGCCTTGCGGGCACTATCTTAGTCAACAAAGTGTAATAAATATGAAGATAACAAAATAAAGTTTTAGGCTACATGGTAGAGTGCATTGTAATCTTGCTTAGTAGTCTTTGTTCTTTGGATGTTGAACCAATTTTAGGTTCAATCCCTTTATGTATTCACGTCTAGTTTCTTACACCAAAGGAAAAAAAAAACATTAAGCCCTCCATCCCACAAATAAAACTCCGTTTTTACTTCTACAATCCTTATTTGACCGTTCATCTTATTCAAAAAGTTTCAATAATTTTTAGTTATTTTGTTATGACTTATTTTATCATTAGAGATACTTTCATAATAATTTATTTATTTTATTATTTGCATAAAAAATTTAAATAAGATGAATGGTCAAATAGAGATTGTAGAAGTCAAAATAGATTTTTTATTTGTGGGGACGGAAGGTGTATGTGATTGGTACAGTCAATGGCAAAAGATATATTCATAGATCCATTTTATTTTGCATTCAAGACAACATAGAAGGTATGAGTAATTTAGAAAAAATACCCATACTATAAAGAGGAAAAATCTTTAATCGCCTATTCCACCATTTGATTTAGGCAAACAAACGCACCCTCAATCTCCCATATTTCCCTCAATATATAGATGGATTCTCCAGAAATCTGCTTTGTAATTTTAATAGAATTTTTAGCCCTGTTAGAAAAAGATAAATAACAGAAATAGATGGTAATATAATTTTTTGCCCTGTTAGAAAAAAGATAAATAACAGAAATAGATGGGAAACTAGCTGGTAATAATCACAGATATGATAAAGATATAATTAAATTTAAACGTGAAGTAGAACATATCCAAGCCCTCCAGTAACACAACAAACTTCATACCAGAAAAAAGGCCTAACCTACATTCTATACACAGCCAAAATGTGGCACTATCAGCTAACTATTCTGCCCTAAAATTTCATTTTTCTTGCCTACACTAGTGCTTTTGTTCAGACATCCTAAAATAAGAAATCAATGATGAATCAAAAGAAGACATGAATCACGGCTTTCGAAGGGCTGATGCTGCCCCCATTATCACAGCCATTACAATTCCCAGGCCCGCGCCCAGAGATGCACCTACAGCAGCAGCTGTAACAGAGCCATCTCTCTTTTTGGGGGCTTCTGCTTCATTTGCAGGGACGCTGCTTTCTCTCTCGCCAGTTCCTGCAACAATCTCTCACGAGAAAGCTCCTGTTCATCATGCAGTGTTCAGGGTTACTGTCAAGCCTGAAGGATTCTAAGACGCTTCGCATTCATATGTTATGATTTTCCCCGTCCCCTACAGACAAAATAAGAATAGAAAAATGTACCTCAAATGCTAGTTCTTCATTGTTGAGAACTACTTGATGTACAAGTTGACGAAGGGGCACTAACACCCTCCACATGCATAACAATGTCCTTCCGCTGAAATGGTGATAGTGCAAAGTTTACAGGAAGATAAGCAGATCTGTTTGCAGGATCCTTGTTCCCTGAATTCTCAGAAGCTGATCTGATCCCCTGCAAACTGTTTCTAGCACTTGGCATCAGAAATGGGGAAGAGTTAACAACTTTTCGTCATCTCAGGAGAAGCTTGATATGCTTCCATAGCTGAGCTGATCAATGTGTTCTGCTCATCCGCACTAACAGAGAATTTGTTGGTTATTGCAAGAATCAAAAAGGAATACTTAGCGCCTTAGCTTCATCCAAGAGAAGTGAAAGAGCAGGCTGAGGGCGACAAGTATTGGACTGTTGATACTGTGGAATTCGATGTGCTAGGTTATGCACAGCAATAACAAGATCAGTCTTCCTGCTGATATCATGGAGTCCTAACAACAGTTCTTCTTTGAACCGCCCAACCTCCAAAGGTAGCTCCTGATAGAAGACAAGTCCATAATAACTCTTAGTCATTAGACATTCAGGGTATAGGCAAATAAAAAAAACTTCGGTGATCATAAAGGAAATCACCAGACAAGAACAGGGAACAAATTATTCTCCATGTATCTGCTCTGCTCTGCTATGAACCATGAAAACCAATAACTATACCGATCAATTACACATTTCAAAGGTGACTCCAGTAGTATCAGGATCATGTATAAGGGGAAAAAATAGGCATTGAGTGGTAAAAAATGGAGTAAGGCATAGTTTTCCCCAGATGATTTTCTGATCCACACATCTCTAATTTCAAGTCACACAACTCTACTATATTTTCCATACTAAACTCCTGAGTGGTGCAGGCAAGCACAATGCAGTTGTGTAAAACCTTGAGAGAACATAAAGAACAAAAGGTAGCAACAGTACCTGCAAGTTTACTGTTGTCGAATCTATGTAGCACAATCCACTTGATATTCCCTTGCCGTGCAAATCGACATGTATGCATTCAAGAACAGCGCTATTTCTTTCTTTAACTTGTCCTAACATTGCTTTAAGCAGGGACGTTTTGCCTGCCCCCTACATCAGACAAATAATCCCATATGTAGCATTTCCATTTAACATAGTAAAGGGACATATTATATCAATACCCAAATACATGGGGATACCTCTAGTCCAAGCAATCGCACTCTTCGAGTCCTAACGTCGACCTTTTTACATACGGTTACAAAATCACTTGTCCCATATATGAGAAATCCACTCAAACCCTTGCAGCAATCTTTATCTTCAAAAATGACTCGAATCCGAAGTCCGGGGTTGAATCAGCACCTATCATCACAGGAACCATGAAAGCCTCACTAATGTAATTTGGAGGCTGCTTTAGTGGTTGTCCAACAAGAATCCGCATTTTCTGATATGTAGGGTGCATTTCTCCATTTGCTGGGTATGAAGTGAGTGATGGTAGTGTCTCTATTACCGTGGAATACCTGCATACAAAGGCCATTAATTAAAGTATGGAATACTTCAGATATAACACTGGAGTAAATCTTATACACGGTAACTAATCAATCAAATGCAATAGGCAAACACAAAAGGTATTTTACAGTAATATTACTGCTAGCCAAACTCTGGCACAAGCCTTAATTATGAAATAACCAATTAGATGATCTGTTTATATGTTCAACATAGATGATTTCAAATTCAACAAAGCATGTACTTGAGTGGTTCATTGATGGTTTCAAACTTCATATGCATTGCACCACTTACACAGAATCCGTTTTGAATGACAGTTTCAAAAAAAGATAGATCTTGAGCATCATGACCTCGATGTTCTAGACGATCTAAATACTGGAGTATCACAAGATAGAAGGCACCAATTTTTTCTTTAAAATGTTATCAAAAGCTTATAGTGAATACCCATTTATATTGTTAATTAAAAACATACTTTGTTGAGATTTTTCCCAAAAACTTGTAAATTATTTCACAAAATAAATTCATACCAGTGTCCATTTATCTGTGCCTGGAAAAGAGTGCACATTTGCAAGTCATGCCCAATTATATCAACTTTCAGGGGCTCAGCATTTTTTACGCCAGGTTGTCCATTCCATCCAAGAGGAAGAATAGAAGTAGCAGTTAGGATAATAGGAGGGTCCACGATATCACCAAGTTCAACAGAATCAGTAGCTGTTAGACCAATTAATTCTTGTAGATGTGAAAATTGTGGCAATTGCTCAATGCCAGTAAAAATGGGGGCATTTGCACACATGCATGAATCATATATTCTGCATAAAGAAAGAAACAACATTAGTTGTGGATAGTCATTTTTTCAATGAGAATGACTGAATGATAACACAATTAAAGAAATGCACTGGCGTGATACAGCGTCGGGTGTCGTGATCTTAGAGGTGAGTGGAGGAGGCTGGATTGAGAGTTTGGCGAAGAGGATAGCGAGGAATTGGCACAGTGGGCTGTTTGTTGGTGACAGCAGCTAAACCGCCGCAGCCACCATTGAAGATAAAACCCACCCGCCTGGGAGGTTTATTACTTATAAAAAAATAATAATAAAAAAAATCGACAGGAAGGAGCAGACCGCACCCCTGCATTTTAATTAAGAGGATGCAGGGCTCGAACCTGTGGGTCTCTGGACTGAGAGCTAGCTCCAGTAACCAGTTGCCCACGAGAGCACCTGCTTTATTACTTCTTCGATAATCTGATTACAATCGATAGGTGCCCCCTTTATAGGATAGGTGCACCTCTTAACTAACCACAATAATCCAATAGTTACCTAACAGAACTCCTAAACTCCTCCCTCTCCTAACATAAGCAGCCAAGCCTATAGCCATGGCTGGGCCTGGGCCAGCGTCTATATTGACACCCAACAAAGGCGTCTATAACATGGCGGCCCTTAAACTTGTGTGCAAGGAAAACAGTGAGCCAGTTGCAGCTGTTTCACAAAAATTATGAGTTAATTAAATTAGGCTACCTTACGATTAATATAAGAAATCGAGTCACACTAACACAAGACTAATCACATTTTCCTCACGTTGAGTGCAGCATTTAGGATACCTTATCTAACATTTATAGCAAATAAATGTTTACAGAGAAGAGTTAGTATTATGAAGAATACAAATTTTCTTTATTCTCTATCATGATTTAGCTATTTATGAAGAATCCATAACAAGTTTAAGATTGAAGGACACAATAATTACAGGGTAAAGTCAGTATGAAGATGAAAGTTTAAGAAGTGAGCCAGAGAGATGGAAGACGAAAGTTTTGGCTAAGAGTTAATGAGTTGAAGATAACCTGATAATGGGTCTTACTTTTGAAATCTAGCTCTATAGGACTTCATTGAGTGTGACTGCAAACGCTCTCTTAACTCCGATATAACAGACTGGACCTGCACATGCCTTTGCCAAAATATAGCAAGAAAATGAGTGGACCCAATATGGTAATAAACTCAACCAAAAACCAAAGAAAAATAAAACATGCTTCCTATGTTTTAGCTTTTTAGAATAAGGGGAATGAGCACCAAAATAAGAAGCTCATACCGACGTCATCTTGGAGTATTCTGAATCTGAAAGTGTATTGACTGATGAATCTCCCAATAGGTAAAGCTGAAAACAATAATAATATTTTCATGACAGAAGTTAAATACATTTCTGATATGGATGTACCATGAGAAATTAGTTAGGGCCCTTACAAGAGCAAATGGATAGCACATAACAAAACTAATATTTTGCTTCATGATTTTTTTTTCAAAGTATGATAATTTCTAGAGTTTGTCAATAAGCAAACAAAAATCAGAGCATTAATCGGAATGGCACAGTAAGATTATTTAAATAAATGACATGTTTGTGCCAATCTTTCATCACCTAATCTTAGGAACAAGCAAGTTCAAGACTTATCACATTTTCTAAGTTGAAACAGAATAATGAATATCTTGAGATAGAAGCATTGTGGCATATCGTTAAAGTCAAATTAGAGAAAATGTATAAATGCTACAGGTAATATTTTTATAATAAAATTGTAGCTCTTGAGTGCTAAGCCATAGATGATCTTCAATCATATGACTAGTATTTTCTGTTCCAATAGGCTCATTTACATGTGAAGCTGTGGTAATATGTAAATCTCCCTTACTGAATCGAGAATTGCAATCTGGAACAAAGGGGCAGTGCCGCAGTGGGTATCATGTTGAATAGGAGTTAAAACTGTCTTTGCAAAATAGTTTTGGTTAAGTGATTAAGTCTCTTGCAGTGTTTTGGCCTCCAAGTTCTGCCTCCTTCACTTGGAGATTTGTCCTTTGATGACTGGCATTGCAGAGCTAGTGAGGCAACAAATGTCCTGCTGCAACAAGACCTCAACTCTCTTATCGTTCTTGAGGCTTGGACAGTGGGACTCTTTGGAAGCATCAGAATCACTGTGACTGGTAAGGTTTCTGATCCTACCAGGGATCTCTCTCAAAGGTAGGGGTGGCGAGCTGGAGGATGAAGGCGAGTAGTTTGGGGGCGCCGTGGGTGAGGGTGGCGGCTAGGTCACGCAAGAGAGAGAAAGAATTGACGGGAAATCTCCCGGCTCCCTTCAGAAGCCGGAAACAATTATGTTTTTCGCTTAATTGTTCCAAAAGGGGATGGCCTCTCTCGCTCCCACCCCACCCCCGCCCGCACCTCACCGTCCCTCCACCCCCACGTCGGTGCCCGCCCAAGGCCCGACGGCCACCCCTCGGCCGTGCTTCCGCAGGCCTCCTATCCTCCAGGTGCAGGAGTCCTCGCCACACCTCCGGGATCGGAGGTCGCTCTAAGGGTGGCGAGTGGCGACTCCAGCCAGATCCTCTCGCGGCGGTGCCGTCCGCCCGCTCGTTCCGCGGATATTCTCGGGCTGTTGGGAGGCGCCTCCTCGCTTCTCTCGGCGGCCGCGTCGTCTCTTCCGGTATATCAAGATTCCGCCGCCACCGAAGATCATTCTCAAGTCGCGGCCTCGTCAGCGACGGAGTTGTTCCCCGACGCAGCGTCCGGGTGGCAACGGTACGAGAGCCGGCATGCCCGCAAAGGCGTGTGAAGGAGTTGCGCGCCCCCGCCGGATTCTCGTGGACCTCAAAGGGAAGTGTTTCAACCGCTTGCGGCTTCACCACCGCGCCCGGACCGCGGGGAAGGTCCTCGCCGCCTGGGTGCCATGAGTTGGGCACCGGGCGGCTCGGGCCAGGTTGGTCGAGGGGCGGTCTCGGCGCGCCGGGTCGCCTTTGTCCGGGCGGCCAAAGGCGGCGCCGGGGTCCTGGTCGCGAAGAAGATGGTGGTCTCGAGATCTCGCCCGGGGGATGGATCCGGTCCGCCGGTGATCTTAGCACGGGCCAGCGACGCCGACACCGGAAGGCGGCGGGTTGCTCGTCTTCCGGGTCGAGCGTCCTCCCAAATACCGCCTGATGAAGACAATGGCGATCGTGTTGCTGATGTCAACGATGGTGTTCAGCCCCCTCCGCCGACGTTCCCGCCGGTGATCGACGCATCATCGCCCAGCTCGCCGCTAGGGATGGCCGGCCGAGGATGAGTCGCGGCAATGCGCTCCGTCGCGATCGTTGGTGACTCGGCGTCTCTATCGGTTGATGTTCTGGTTGATGAGCTTGCTCGTCGCTATGAGCTCCTGGATGATTCGCTGGACTTTCACCGTCCGAAGTGCGGACGAAGGCCCGCTAGTTCTCCCCGACGAACCTACGGCTATTCGAAGTTTAGCAACGGCGGGCGGCCACGCGTCGCCGCCGCTCACAATCCACTTTGGCGCCGGTCCCGGTTCAAGAACGCGAACGCCGTGGTTCTCGCCTCGCTCATCGACGCCGAAGCCGAGGCATACCGCACGCCTGGGAGCTTGAGACGACGGAGCACCTGTTGGATGAATGGTGCTGGGTTCGTGAGCTACATCCTGATACGCTCGATCGGCGGGACTATTCATCCTTTCGGCTCAAGGCATGGTGTTCCAAGCCGGAGCTCATCCCGGCTGTCATGGATTTGGACATCGTCGAGCCCCCTGTGCTGGAAGAAGATTTGAAGCGTGCTTTGAGTTATGAAATCAAGGTTGTCGTTCGTGGTGGGGCCGCAGGGTGAACGACGCTCCGCCCCGCCTCCTCCGCCCGATGATTACGACCATGGTGGCACGCCGCCGTGGCGTGTTCCTACTCCGCCGGAGTCCTCGGCCCCTGATTCAAGTGCCACCCTTGATGGTGCTACACGGATTCCTGTGCACCAGCGGCTGGGCCCGGTTTGCGAGGAGCCGGTTGATGGGTCGCTTCCCCCTAAGCCCGAGGAGACGCAGGCGCCTTCAATTCTCTCGTCCGCCTCGTTTCTGCAGGCTGCGATTGATGATATGGCGGCCGTGGTCATTATGCCGCTGATGCGGGGAAGAGGAACCGCGGTTTTGGGGATGAGGTAGCGTTCCCGGAGATGCCGGGATTTCAGCTGTGGATGTCGGGCGTGGCACAGGATGGTGGTGATGACTGTTTGAAGACCAATGTTGAGGCTGTGGGCTCTGTTTCGGCCCATTTGCTTGGAGGGAGGCCTCTCGTGCATAAAGGCCCAGATTCAACTCTGCTTACTGATGGTCATTTGGGGCAGGACTACAATTCTTCGAGACGGATTGTTGATTACTGACGCCCAACGGGATTCTCCAAAGGTGGACGTCATTCCTATCGATGAGCCGGTCATGGCGGTCATGGCGGCTCTGTGCACCTCGCCAGAGCTCGCCCCCTCTGGGCCGGCTCTTCCTGCATCCCGAGAAGTCTCTTTGGAAGCCAGCGTTCCCACCAGCACCAAGGCGTGCGCCGAAACGCGTGTGGTCGATGGGGAAGGCGTGGTCATGGCTCCATTTCCACGGATCCTCCGGAAAAGCTTGTTAGCCGTGGCCGAGGAGGCGGGCGTTGATGGCGTGGCCGTGTCTCCGCGCGAACCCCTCGGGGATTCAGTGCGTTGATGGCATGGTCGGTCTCCGTCTGCTTCTCGCATGTTCGCTTTTCTGTCGGCTTGGATCCCCCGTCCCTTTGGTGGATGAGCGTGTTGCTTACGATGCTCAACGGCCTCGATCCGCGGTGTGGTGGCGAGGCCCGTCTCGTTCTTCGACCTCCCTCGTCAGCGTTGAAGCGGGGCCTCTGTCTCCGCCCCGTCGGGGATATGCCGCAAACTCCGGCCTCCCCAATTGCCTTTGTTTTCAAGGTGGTGAAACCGGTTTGACGCTATTCCGCCGCACGCACCCCGGCTCCTAAAAAGAAGGAAAAAGATGCTGCCATCCAATTTTGTGCCAAGACGAAGTCGCCGTGTTGCTAATCTTCCTCCTTCAACAGCTGATCATGGTGCGGCGGATTTAGGTGTGCCGTCATTTGGGCTTCTCGATGGCGAAGAAAGGGTCTCTCGATGTTGCCATGGAACACTACGCCAATTTGTTTGACCAACCTCTTTCCAGAGAACATCTGAAGGCATTAGCAGCCCTGTTCGGCTGGGATGCACCTCCCGTGATGAGGTGCGGGCTGCAGACAGCATTCTTGTTGTCTGATTTTATTTGTTTGGTCGATCCTATTTTTTGTATCTATGGATCCTTCTAATATATTAATCTGGAATGTACGTGGGCTCAATGACAAAGGCCACCGGGATATGGTTCACCAAGTTGTGCAGGCATGTCAGCCGACGATAGTATGTTTGCAAGAGACCAAATTAGCTAGTATTTCCCAACGGGATGTGTTATCTTTTTGGGGCAGAACTTTTGTTCCTTCGTCGCTCTGCCGGCTCAAGGAACAAGAGGAGGGATTCTGGTAGCTTGGCGGGATGGATCTTACATTGTTGAACACTATCGTGTGCACAGGCATTCAGTCTCGGTCATGTTTCAGATTGATGGACAACAGCCTTGGTGGTTCTCTGGTATTTATGGTCCTCATGAAGATGCTGAAAAACCAGCTTTCCTTGATGAGTTGCGTGAAGTCAGGAGCTTTTGTGCTGGACCGTGGATGCTTGCAGGGGATTTTAATATGATCTACAGTTCAGAGGATAAAAGTAATGATAATATTAATAGGGCTCTTATGGGAAGATTTCGTCGCTTTGTGAATGAGATGGAACTGAAAGAGATACCTCTGTTGGGTCGTCGTTACACTTGGTCGAATGAAAGAGCCTGCCCCACTCTTGTTAAGCTGGATAGAGTGTTGTGTACTACAGATTGGGAGGATTTATTCCCTAGCTGTGTTTTACAGAGCCATGCGACTGAAATGTCTGATCACTGTCCTCTTGTCCTTGGTCTTAAAGATGGTGTCAAGGGTAGAAGGCGTTTTCATTTTGAAAGCTTCTGGACGCGTCTTCCTGGTTTCCTTGACATGGTAAAGAATTCTTGGGATGCTCCAGTTCAGTCACGCTGCCCTCTAGAATGCTTCTCAGTCAAGCTGAAGCGGCTAACTCGTGCACTACAATCTTGGGGGGCTAAGAGAGTTGGGCATATAAAAACTCAATTAGCTCTAGCACGTGAAGTGCTGCATAGACTGGAAGTGGCCCAAGATAGGAGGTCTCTGTCCGCTGGGGAGGACTGCCTGCGAAGGGAATTGAAGCGATTGTGCCTGAAGTTAGCTTCTTTTGAGCGAACTGTTGCAAGACTTCGTTCCCGGGTCAGGTATCTAAAGGATGGTGATGCGAATACATCCTTCTTTCACAAGCAGGCAGCTTTTCGGAAGAGAAAAAACTCTATCTCCAAACTCATAGATGGTGATCGGATTGTCACTTCTCAGGAGGATAAACATAGGATATTGTTTGATTTTTATGAGAATTTGATTGGATCTGCCCCAATACGACCTGCGTCTTTGGATCTGCATTTCTTTCATCGGGATGCTATGGATCTGTCAGCCCTTGATACTCCAATCTCAGAGGAGGAAGTCTGGGAAACAATCAAGTCTATGCCATCGGATAGAGCCCCAGGTCCTGATGGGTATACTGGCAGATTTTACAAGGCATGTTGGCAGGTGATCAAAGCTGATCTCATGGCGGCAATTAACACGGTTCAGCAGGGCGATGCGAGGAGGCTAGGACTGTTGAATGCAGCTTATATCACTCTGATTCCGAAGAAGAATGAGGCGGTGGCTGCAAAAGATTTTCGCCCCATTAGCCTTGTGCACAGCTTCGGTAAACTGGTAACGAAGATTCTTGCTAATCGGTTGGCCCCTTTACTGGACTCATTAGTCTCTTCTAATCAGAGTGCTTTTATTCGTGGGAGATGCATTCATGATAACTTCATCCTAGTGCAGCAAACAGTTAAGGTGTTACATCGACAAAAGGTGCCTAGCCTCTTTCTTAAATTGGACATCTCAAAAGCTTTTGATTCGGTGTCGTGGTCATTTCTCTTAGAAGTGTTGCAGCATCTGGGTTTTGGAAATTCGTGGCGCAATTTGGTGGCCAATCTTCTTGCTTCTTCATCATCTCAACTTTTAGTGAATGGTGAAACGGGCGATGTAATACATCATCAGCGAGGTCTTCGACAAGGAGACCCTTTATCCCCCATGCTCTTTATTTTAGTGATGGATGTGCTGAACAGTTTATTTGTAAAGGCAGTGAATGAGGGGCTGTTACAGCCGCTATCCTCTCGAGTGGCTGGTCAACGACTCTCTCTATATGCTGATGATGTGGCCATATTTATTAAACCACTTGAAGAGGAGTTGTTGATCACTAGAGATATTCTGAAGGTGTTTGGGGACGCTTCAGGGCTGCAAACTAATATTCAGAAAAGTAATATTATCCCCATCAGTGGTGCAGGAGAGTCATTGACAGCTATTCAAGATATTCTGCCATGTTCTATCTCAGAGTTTCCATGTAATTACTTGGGCTTACCGCTATCATACAAGAAGCTTCTTAAGAGGGATCTTATGCCTTGGGTTGAGAAAATCGCTGATAAGCTCCCCGTGCTGGAAGGCAGCTCTCATGAATAGGGGCGGTCGTGCCACATTAGTCCGCTTATGTTCTTTCTGCCATGCCTATCCATTTGTTAATTGCCGTCAGCGTCCCGAAATGGTTCATTAAGGCAGTAGACAAAATCAGAAGGGGTTTTTTTATGGCAAGGAAAGGATAAGGCCAATGGAGGTTGTTGTCTGGTGGCTTGGGAGAAGGTCATGAGACCTTTGGATCTTGGTGGTTTGGGCATACCCAACTTGGAGGTGATGGCATGGGCATTACAAATCAGGTGGCAATGGTTCAAAAAGACTAAGGCTAATCGTCCGTGGGTTGATCTGGAACTGCCATCACACTCTAACTCGCTGGCTCTTTTCGCCATCGCTGTTATGTCTGAGGTTGGGAATGGACAAAATACTCTTTTCTGGACTGATCGGTGGCTTCATGGGTGTTCGATTGAATTTCTTGCGCCTTCTGTCTATGCTTGTGTTTCTCCTAGAATTCGTAATAGCCGGACTGTGGCTGAAGCTCTTTCCAACGGACAATGGCCTAGGGACATTCAAGGAGGCCTTTCTTGGACTGGTATTAGAGAATTCTTGCAGCTTTGGGATTGTCTCTTGGGAATAACCTTGACTGATCAAGAGGATCGTCACACATGGAGGCTTGATGCAAGTGGCTGCTACTCCTCTAAATCAGCCTATAAAGCTTTTTTCTGTGGTGCAGTGACCTTTGAACCTTGGCATCGGTTATGGAAGACTTGGGCCCCGAGCAAATGTAAAATGTTTCTGTGGTTAGCAATCCGGAATAGATGTTGGACAGCAGATAGGCTCGCTAAGAGGGGCCTCTCTCATCCGGATAAATGTCCCCTTTGCGATCAAGAAGATGAGACAATTCAACATCTATTAACATCTTGTGTGGTGGCAAGAGAATTTTGGTTTAAATTATTCTCCCTTTTGAACCTAGCAGATTGTGTTCCCCATCATAATGAGATGAGTTTTGCTGATTGGTGGCGCAAGGCTATATGCAGAGTTGTCAAGGAGCACAGGAAAGGAGTGAACTCTCTAATTATTCTAGGTGCCTGGATTATTTGGAAACATAGGAATGCTTGTGTTTTTGAGGGGGCTTCACCTTCGATTAGCTTGGTTTGGAGTGAGCTGAAGAATGAGCACAGCCTCTGGTGCATGGCTGGAGCGAAAAAGCTAGAAGATCTTGGGTTGTTCAGACTAGGTCCTTCTAGTTAAGGTCGTATAGTGATTGATTTTATGTGTTTTATTATTGAGCTTGTGTAATCGCCTCACTCATATTTGGTCCCCGTATGAGTGAGGATCCTGTTGGGGACCCCCCTTTTTCTCTTTCTACAATACAAAGAAACGCAGCTCTCCTGCGTTTTCCAAAAAAAAAAAATTGTTCCAAAAGGGGGATTACAATATTTATAGTCCTTGGACTCTAATAATAGGAATATTGATATAAATCTAATAATAAATGGATATCTATGGGCCTTAGCCCTCTCCCTAATGACCGGCAGCCTAGCCACTATTGGGCTTGCGCCTGATATATGGAATACGGTCATAACAGTGACTTTGATGGCACTGCCCCAGATATGGAGTGTCTTGCTGTTCGCTGAAGAATAGACATGGCTCTGGGGTATGGCTGGGGCTCGGGGGGAGGGCCCTCCCTCTTGTCTTGCCCTAGCATTTAGTGATTAAACCTTGTTGTGGTCTATTTATTTTCATCACGGGCGCACATGTACACATTAAGAATTAAGGGCGCGAGTGTATACGCGCTTATTCGCGCCGCCCCCACCCCCCCACACACACACACACACACACACACACACACAAAAAAAAAAAGGTTAATGTATGTGTTACTAACCTCACTAAACGGCACATATGAAGGCAAAGAAGGTACCCTGTTCCAGCGTTTAGAACCCTTTGCTTCAGATGCATTTATTTTCTCAGTCCTATTACTGTCTTCAGTGTTCCCTCCATCTTTATCAGATAAAGGGGCAAGAGCAACTCCTTGTGAACTTTCTTGAATCTCAAGAGATTGAGGTGGTTCTTCTGATTCATCGACCTTTGATTGCAAATAACTATCCAATTGTGATGGTGCTTTCCCAAAAACATTTGTTTGTTTTTGAATTACACTTAAGCTTTTCCGCACCCCTTCCAAGGGAACAAGTTTTGAAAGCCTCCAAAGTGACTTTTGCACTGGACCAACGCCTAGAACGAGCTGTTCCCCGTTGTTCCCTTTGGGCCTTTCCGCACTTGCCTCCATAGTTTCTTCAGATTTCACACCAGTTTTATTTATAAGAGATACTTCAGGTGTTTGCGCATTGTAGTGGTGAAAGTAAGCTGGAGATAGAATGCGTGGTACCAAGTCTTCTGGAATACAGTAGGATTTGAAGTAGTCTTGCCATCCTCTTTTGTGAACATAACTAACAAAAGGAAAACAAGGGAATAAAGGAATAATTTTGAGAGCATCAAACCTGTTACACTTATCTCTCTCCAGATAAGCAGTGTTAGCTAATAGTATTTTTAATAAGCTCATCAAGTGCAAGATCCTAGCTATATCTAAAGAAACTTACTCTCTCAAAGCAGCATTCCCAACAGGTGGCTGAGAGAAGGTGATGCACTTCACATGAAGCGTGTTATTCTCTTTAGATGGAGTGGTAGCAATAACTCTCAAGATTGCTAGTGTAGCCAATGCAGCAACCTGTGGTTGTATTGAAGATGTATGAGCAAATAATGAGATACTGTATATTATCCACAGGTACCTACCGCCCCACCAAGTGAGTGTCCACAAAGAACAAGTTTCCTGTTCCTTCTCTGTGCGAGATTGTATAGGTCCAGTGCTGGAATTCCATTAGCACGAGCCAAGAAACCCTGTATGGTTATATTAGGTTAGGAAAATCACCAAATCCTAACCACAATGATATGTGAACGCAAGATGAACTGATTCAGCATGAAAATGCATACTCGGTGCACTGCAGGTTTTGATTTTCTTAGCTTCTTTGATGTTTCTCGGTAAGATTTCCCATGGTTTTCCTCACCCTTTTGGGCATCATTTTGTTCAGGGTCAACATCAGGAGCCAAATCCTGAGCAGTATCTTCATGAAAAAAGGTCCCTTGGAGTATATTCACATCAGCAATAATATCTCTATAAATTGAGGAAAAATGAACAGTTGATTCAATTGTATTACTTTAAACACAATGGACATTTGAGAGTCTGAAGTTCCATAAAACTCTTACTTGTACTCCTTTGTGCCAATAAATGTAGCAAATAGGGTGTCACCAGCCTCTGCTAACAGATACCTGCATAATTTAACCACTAAGTACATTTATTTATAGGGTGCATTTTTCCTACTCCCGTGTGTAACTACTCCCATCTTTAATAAACAACCTTGTCTATGGGTGCATACACATTGATCAGTTTGCTTATGTTTATATATACTCATTTTAAGATACTCTAGATCTTACTACGTAAAACCATGTGCAGATTGTCATTATTTGGACTACTTTAAATAATGAATAGGTAATCAGAATAAAAATATAGATATTGTGTAGAGATCCAATGCCTACAGGATTGTCCAGGAGCGAAGTAATTTTTTAGATTCACTATTTGCTTTCCAGCAAAGATCACATGTTTAGGATGTCCCATAGCATAATTTACCCTATCCTCACAGTAATTACAGAAAGGACTAGTTTTTGTGTGCATTTACATGGTTACTTGATCTACTTTAGATTAGAGTTGCACAAAAAATAGCTCAATTTGTATTTGATTCTAGGGCTTGATTACAAACTTTTGCAAAGAATGAAAACAGTAGCAGAAATCACAACAAATATTGAATCCCCTAAGTGGGCTTCAGCTTTTGGCTTTACCGATGTGGTACATGATCCAAGGATGGTTGAACACGCCCAGGGATACAATGTTTCCACCGAAATCAGACTTAAACTTGTTGATATATCTCATCATCTCAGAAACAGGTCTCTGCAAAAGCATACAGATATCAACAAAAAAAGCCCTTTTACTTCAATGGGATAGGCTTAAACTGTTACTATCCTAACACTTTTTTTCTTCAGATTGAAAAAAGGATGTCATAGTGACAAGAAATATGTAGCAAATCATATACGTCGAACTCGAGAACATTCAGCAAATTGCATCATGGAAGAGGGGGATGCTGATCGGACATATTGTAAATGAAGATGAATGAACGAAATAAGGTAATGCGTCAATACAATGGGAAGCTAGAACCAGTATAAGCATCTGGGCATTTCATGCAATCCATTTGCAAGGAAACATCTTTTAAAACAAGTGCAAGGCTAGTTGAGCAGCACAGTGGGTCCTAGCGTATCAATCAGGTAGGCTAGTCAAAAATTAGATACTAGGAATTAACAGAAAGGGATGAAGACTTGAAAAGTAAATATGAAAACAATAAATCTGGAAAATTTATATTTATATGGCTTGTAACTACTATACCAAGCTCAGCACAAGTAATCCAAGACCAACTAAATCAAGCAAGAACATCAAAAGACAGGGTGTTGCTCCTTCATGCCATATTAATTAATTAATAGTATGGTTTTGCTCAGAAAAATTGTCCAAGATTATGTGCCTACATTTGGTGGATGGAACACTACATGATGATTACAATACAGACACGTGCAGATTTGATTACCCTTCCCCAACCAGAAGGGGCAGGCAACTAATAAACATTCTAGCGTCCAAACGTTTTTTTTTTTTTTTTTTTTGACGCAAAAGACTGGAGGGATCCCCACTGCGATTAAATTTCAATTAAAATAAAAGGAGCAGAGTTCTAGCGTCCAAACGTTGATACTGCATAACTATGCGTCACTGCTTACTTTTACCGCATGCACCATTTGCACCCCAATTTACTTTTATCGTGATCGGTAAGGGCGAGCCGGAAAACAAAAATTGAGGAAATGCCAACGCACGGACCTTGTAGACGCACTCGGCGAGGACCATGGCGCAGAGCAACTCCTGGAGCTCGGCGACGGTATCAACGCGGACAGCGCGGCAGAGCTCGCGGAGCTGTCGGCTACGGCGCTCGTACTCCTCCCGGAACATGCGTTCCCGCTGGCGCCTGCGGTCCCCGGGCCACGGCCAGGCGGGCCGCGGCGGGGCCAGGGCCACCGCGGCGCCTGCGGCAGCGCCGCCGCCCAGGGCTGCAGCCGCGCCGCCTGGTCCCGCACCCACGACTCCACGCGGCTTGCCAGGGCGGCCGCCATTGACGTGGGGTGAGGTCGGGTTTGGCGATCTGGTCGAGGAGAGGGAAGAGGGGGGAGAGTGTGGGATATGCCCGCGGGTATATTTTGCGGCCCAAGCAGATCCAGTTCCAATGGAACTGGAGAGACGTATCGCTTTGGTTTTGTTTGTTATGAAACATGTCGCGGTTAGCAGACCTTCCCTCTCTCATCTCTCATGATCAAGTAGATGAAAGTTAAGTAGAAACAAAGAAACACAAAGAATAGGAAGACAATTCTTTATTCATCTGAATATTGGTTAATTACAATGGAGGATCTCCCACGTATATATAGTCCGAATAAGTCCTAAAGTATGGAAATCGCCCACACAATAAACGGACTAGGATTAGGATTCCTCCTTCTCCTCTTTCTATATTCCGCCCAAGGCCGGAGAGTTTTGGTAAGAGCCCACATACAAACGGACTAGGATTAGGATTCATCCTTCTCCTTTCCTTTTAGGGAAAGAGTCCGTGTGTTTTTACAACACTCCCTGGGCGATTACCACGATATGCATATGCCTCGTCAAAAACTCCATCAGAAAACCCGGTGGGAAAAACGGTTCTTGGAGAAAAGAGTACGTCACATTCGTTAATTGCATTGCACATGTTGTCTCATTAAAAACCTTGTGTGAGAAACCTTCTAGTAAAAACTCACATAGGGAAAAAGAGTACAACATTTAACCTTCTTGGTCATATATTCTTCGAGGATACTCTATTCTTCGTGAATAGAAATTGATCTTCATAATCTATGCATAAACTTTAATGTTTTAGCAAATATGGGCATAACAAAGAGCAATATGCTTCATGCAAAAGAACCACTTGTTGTGCAAAACAAATAAATTTTATCCTTCAAGATAATAAATCCTTTTCGGAGGATTACGAGGAAAAATAAGTTCATATTCAACATCTTCTAGATAGTGTATCAAACTTATACAAGCTTGAATACTTTATAGTTCTTCCTTAGTGGATTTTGAAATGGTATATTCTACAAATCTTCAAGATTTTTATAGTATCACTCAATAATAAATCAGTCTTACATTTTGGCATTTAGGGGATAATTTAAATACCAAAGTCACCATTATTCTTTCTATTGTATTTAGAGGATGATAGATTCATTGCTAGCATTACACTTTCGAGTGTTTATATGACACCTTCATGGTGTTTAAGATTCCTCATTTTTCTCTCGGGTGTATATTCACTTCAGGGATGCATGGTGTTTATTCAAGAATTGATGGTAAATCCTTCATGGATTAATTTCTTGAGAATATACTTTAATTCTTAGTGAATTAATAATTCTCTTCTATGAGATACATACTCTACTGCATAAGGGATGAGTGATATACACAATAACGTTGAGTTATTCACTATAAAATCATTCAATGATTGTAATCCTTCTAGGACATGCTCTTCTTGAGACTTCAATATTCATTCATGAATATATATACCTTAAACTTTAATACTTAGTATGAGATTTCTACAAGTTACGATTTATATTCTTCGGGAATTATATGGATTTTCATAATCCACTTATTAACTTGCATATTCGATATTCATTTGTTTCATTTGCCGTAGATATAGCAGTAACATTCATTTCTTCTTAATAGGAGATTCAACCTCAATTGCATTCTTCATTGACCCGATATAATCGCTACAAGCGATTTTGCCATGGACTTTATTTTCCGGATCCGGGTTCTCATAAGAGAAACATTTGCAATTATAGAGGTAATGTTGTCGACAAATATTTCTTTCTCCCAACACTCTCATAATATGAGAGTATTATATCTCTGTCATTTCCCAAACAAGAGATGATATATTGTTCTGCATACCCAACACAAGTGAGATGCGCGCTTATTGTGTTGGATGTCATCTTCATGATGATCCTCTTCATGAGGTGCTTAACCTTCTTCGTGAGGCGTTCTCTTCACGAGAATGGAGGACTTTCATTTCTTTTTCTATTTAATGTGTATACACTAAACTAGAACCCACAAAGGCCCCCGTAGATTTTAGATTGATAGTATATAACACTTAGTTTACTACTAGTAAACACAACTTCGGCTTATAACTTCAAGTTACTCCTCTCATTTTAAAAATATCCGCATATGCTCTGCTTCAAGGCTTCATATAGCATTAGTCAAATTATTGTATGACTTGGTGTGTGATACTATTCCTGCTTCAAACTCAAAGGAATATTTTCTCTTAAGATCATTTTCCTACTATAGAAATAATATTTGGCATTCAAAATATAAGCTTTCTCTCCCCTAATGCCAATATTAGATCATTAATAGCATACTTCAAAATATATCCCCTATCATGGACTTAATTCAAATTCATATATCTCCAACTACAAGTGGAGGCCCATTTATGTATGCTATGATTAAATTTTATGGGAAATATTCACACACATATTTCAATATGGGGTTATTATTCATTATGCAAATGAAGCTAGAATACCTAAAGTGCATTTAAGAATGTTCAAAGCATTCCCACAAAATCAGGGATGTTCTCCCCTAATATGCACAAATCATAGTTTGGAAAACTATTTCATTCTCTAGCTTCTTTATTAATTAGCCTAAAAAATTGATCCAAGTACTCATACAAAAAAATGGATCATACACTTCAAATGTATAAAATACGCAACATTTAAATTCACATGGAATCTTCTATAATTTTCTAATTGCCTTTAATGCAAAAAAATCCCTTGATGCCTTTTCTTCATAAATCCCAAATCATCATAATTGTGTTATCCAATATCTTAGTTCCACAACTATTCATCCCATCAAATGGGATAGTCTCCATTGAGCAAAATTTCATAAACTCACTCCCCTTGATCTTAGTCGCTTGGCCCTAGATCAATCTATTGCTTATGCATACGATGCATCGAAAGCAAATCATTCCTTAGTTCAACGAAACCATATAGACATAGCATGCTAGCTGGCCAATTTACTTATGAGGGAAGCGCAAAGGTAGCTACTAGCTACCACAAGTAGCGGTTATGCTAATATTCATGCAAGAGTTGAGATACTTGTAGCTCAATGAGATACATATATGATTGTAATGTGAAACGTTAGAATTCGAGTCTAACATAATAGATAACAACAAAATGCAAAGCTACAAGCTTACTTGCAATTAGTGCAAGAGAGAAAGTTAACTCGGCCGGAAGGGACGGGCAGAACTTCAAGTCCCGATACATGCACTTTAAAATTGATTTAGGATGGCTATGCCTATTAAATATATATTATCCACATTTTCTTATGCCTTTATCCAAAATTACTCCCCATTTTCATACCATAACTATTTCAAGTAGCGATTTGCTTTCGTGCATTATCTATGAATAGTCGCTTTTAATGCTTCATAGAATCCAATCATATTTCTAGTATTCATTGATTATGGCATGAAATTCACATATCCAATGTACTATTTAGTGTACAACAATAGACTTAGGGTAGGATACAACTTTTAGTTCATGGACTAAAAAATATTAAAAACTTAGGATTTGGCTAAATCGATCCTTCCAAGATCAATTAATATGCCAGTTTAGTCCAATTGTTCATGTGCTTTTTAGAAAATTCAGTTTCTCATCTACCTACATGGTAGTGATGCACAAAGAACTATAACCTTCATGGTTAATTGAGGCTTCTTTGTGGATAAATTAATGCAAAAATTATTTTGATAGGCAATTGGCAATTGTTTATATGTGAAACATATAAAACTAATTTATTCCATGAGAAGTGTGTACATATTACTTCAAGTAATAACAAGAATTGCAACTAAGAATATTAATAATTTTATATTAGTCTTCAAGCTAACAAATTAACCATTAACCACTTAATTCAACGGGAACTAAAACTTAATACACCACCATCACTACTATCAATACTTCAGGATATGATTTTCAAAGATAATAAGCACATGATTTAAGTTCTTCTTCAAGAGAAACTTTATATGTTCCAAATAATATACATTCTTGCATGTCGTAATTGACAAGGGGTAGCTTCATGCTTTTATATTCAATAGTTATGATATGTAGTCACACGCCTTCAAGAAGTGTAACATATGCAAGCCATATATTCAAAATTATTGCAATCGATAATATCCTGGTTCATAAAGCTGTCTAAAAATTCTAACTCAAATTTTCATTTGAGTAATTTCTAATGGTAAATTCAAATACTTCAAGCATTTCATTGCTCTTTGATATTCTATACACAAGAGATATTTCTTCTAGAATATAGTTCGATAAAATTTTATTTACCATCTTGTCTTCTAGACATTTACAAAGCTTCAAGCTATTGTTTATAGAGCGTTAAGCATACAACCTTCAAAATTCGGCTTTCAATGCAATATGATAGTCTATAATCATAATTTGGGATTTTACTCATGCAATGAGTCCCACAATGCATTTGTTACTTCTATCGGCCATATATATACTCATTCTAGAGAGTAATTCAGAAATATATATATTGAATTTACTACACTTCAATGGTAGCAAAATATCCTACATGGATTTAATAATGACCGTAACAAATACTTTTACTTTCTGAGTAATTTCAGGATATTTCTTCTTCTTTTAAGGCATGCATATTAACATAACTCAAATCATGTGCATATAAGTTTACTACATGTAAACGAGTAGCAAAGTGCAAAAAGATAGTGGATGATTATTCAAAATATTCTTAGAAGCATCCTAGCATTTTTCGGGATTATGGTATATGCAAACTTTCGTAATTTATATCAAGCATTCATCCAACCCAAAAAAAATCATATGCTAGAAAAAACAAATACGAGCCTCTCAATGGTGATAAGTCTAAGGTCCGCAGGATTTAGAGAGCTCATATATCTTATAGGCTTAATACCATGTTTGCAGTATAATCATTCAAGATTTTCATGGTATATAATTCGTAATGTGTGATATATATAAATAAATGCATTCAAAAGAGCATAAAAAAAATATCAACACAAGACATATACACATATAAACAAAAAGTGGTCATGTAAAATGTATTCGAATGCTAAATTTTCTTCTGGAAAACCCAACACTTCTAAAGGTTTAGTTGCTTATTGGCTGAACCACACTTATTCTTTCGGAATTCATTTTGTTCCTTTCAGTCCGAAAAACTTCTTAATTTGGTTCCCTCTAGTCCGTAGGCCTGCTCGGCCTGGATTGTGCATGGGCTGGTGGTGGCACGCTGAATTGGCAGCCATGCGGTGGTAGTTGTGGTGCCGGTAGGGACCAAAATCTATATGAGTCAGCGCAGTGAACACATCAATACAGATGCGAGGCGGTGCTTGAATTACAACAGCTCAAAAGGCCGAGGCCGCAATATGCGTGTAGTCGCTAGCTTTGCAAGTTAGCCTCCATACCGAGGTGGCAATGTGTTTGCCGACTAATGCGAGGAAAGGAGCTAGCCGACCGCGAGCCCCGGCCGCATGTGGGTGAACAAGTAGCGGCCGACGTTCGGGCGGAAGAAGAGGGGTGGCCGAGGTTACGGTGACATCGAGGGGACGTATGGCTCTTCTAGGCCTTGATTATATATCTATACCTACTAATAAAAGAGAAAATTTCCGTCGTCTCCCCTATCTTTGGTTCCACCTTCTCTGTCTACATTATATAGGCACAGGGCCTTGACCTCCTCCCCCCGTTGCTATGAAGTCCCTATGGCAATCCTTCTAGGATTTACCATAAAACATGCAAACCTACATGCAACGGGGAAGGACTCCGACTTGGACACGGTTCAGGAAGGTCTGTGCACATCTCCAGAACCTTCTAGAACTCTATGTGTCCTAACTACACTAGGACTTCTAATATGACTAGGACTCTAACAGGATTACAATAGGAATATGACTAGAACACTACTATGTCTAACATGTCCCACCGGAATACGTCTCAGACTCCCATTACACGCCTCATGAAGTCTTGATTAGAATAGAAAATTAGAAGACAATGGTCCACCCAAAAATTTCGTCCAGCCCTCTCCCTACCCTCCATCCGACCGGAAGTTTCCTGCCTAAAATTTTTGTCCCAGCCTTGGCGTCCGCTTCCATGTAGTATTTGTCCTTTGGTTATCATGTAAATGCGTGCAGAGTCTGTCCCGCCTGGTTATCTCAGTAATAAACTAAACGAGTTGCATACGGATACGAAGAGAAAAGCTAGCTCGCATGCCTATAGAATATGGAATAGATACTTCCTTGGGTGTAGATTTAAAAAGAGCTCTAAATCCAGGAAAAAAACTCTCCACAAACTCCGCATATACATATATACGATTTCTTGTCCAATACCAAACAGGTCTAACGGAGGGCAAATAAAACTCTCCACATACATATATACGATTCATCAATCCTAGCTGCCTGCCGGCGTCAATCAGGCTGCAGAGCGAAGGCAAGTACACGTGCCGAGGCTCAACCGTGGACGCTAAGACCTTTAACAGAAGCTGAATGCCACCGTCAAGGCGCTCAAGCGGCGGCACGCCGACCTCAAGCTCGCCATCTTCGACATCTACACGCAGCTCACGCAAACGCTCGCACAAGACCCGACGGCTTATGGTACATGCGCACGTGTTCAATAATGCCGTGATCGAACATGTCATAGTGGTATGAGCGGCGAGCATATATATGCATATGATCATTGATATTGTCGCCGTTGTCGTTTATGTAGGCTTCGCGAACGCGAGGGAGACGTTTGTCGGATGGGGGACGGCCAAGGCGATGGTGTACTGTGCAGCCCGACGACGGTCGGAGCGCGTCTTGAAACGCCAAGAGCTATGTGCGGCCCACCGTTCCTGGGTCTGCATAAGTACTCGGAGGTAATAAGAAATTGTCAAGCGGCTAAGCCCCATGATTATGTTTGTATACGTGGTATGTCAAGTATATATTCTTTAGATTTTGAATTTAGGATTCCCTTGAGGTGCAACACACATGTTTAGTATGACACTGAAATTTCTAAAATTTCGAAATTGCAACAACGAGGTGGAGCTCCGGTAGCGATGTCGATCTGAGATCTCTTATCTTTGGCCGCGGGCCACCGACCGCTTGCTAGGATGGCGGCAAGGTGGAGCTCGGCCATGAGAGCTAGCTAACGGCGGCCACCGAGACTTGAATCTCGGAGAAGAAGATGGCGCGGCGCGCGGCCGCAACGACGACGCGGAGTTAGAGCACGATGGAGCTTGATATGTACAATTTTTCCCCGTAGCAACGCACGGGCAAATTTACTAGTAATAAAAAAATACACAGATTTTCAGAATCCGTAACGCCCACGTACCGCATACTCATACGAAAAATTCATATGTTTCCTGCTGCTACAGTTTGATGGACATGACGAATACGGGCCACATGCAACAGGGGTGGCGGCAAAGCCGAGAATCATGAACCATGGGGACTACTGCGGGATGTCCGGTAAGTTAGCTACTGAGAGATGCAGTCATGCGGGCTGCTTTTGCACAATGACGTGTAGGCCATGGTGACAAGGAAAATAATTACAGCAAGGCGGTCCGAATTATTTGTATCCATGCGTGACTCGGGATACAATCCGAATTTGAATAGACCTCAATAACAATTGTTCATGGCTCCATGCCAACTATGGGCTGTTATTTTGGATCTTCGAGTCCAATTAGTGTTGCTACAAGCAATTTAATGACGTCGAGGATGGATCTCCACTGGATCAGCCTCTAATCATAATTTGTATGGCACCATGGTGGCTACTAGATCCATCGTACAAGCATATGAACTATTCATGTATGCATGTATGTTCGTACTTCATGTGCTAACCTATCTTTTGCATGTATGTATGTCACGTAAAAGCCAACAAAATCTAGCTCAATGGCTAGATAAACAAACAATCTGCGAGATGCGATCTTTTCGTACCTTTGTTCTTGAATTCGAGAAGAAACGAAGGTCGTCGCGTAGGACGGTTCGGCTAGGCCGTGGGGACTGCCGCGTGGACGATGAGTCGATGCAAAGATTCGTAGCGGCGCGGAGGTAGCAGATCCGTTCCGCTAACAACATCGGGGATGTCGACGCCGCCGGCGAAGTCGTGGCGGGACGTCGGCAAGACAAGCGTCGGTCGCCAAGATCGGGCGGCAGCTTCAACGGCGATGTCGACGAAGAGCTTGTCGCGGCCGATAACGTGTTATGAAACATGTCGTCGCGGTTAGGACCTTCCCCTCTCTGTCTCTCATGATCCACGCAGTAGATGAAAGAAGTAGAACAAGTAAACACAAGATAGGGAGACAATTCTTTATTCATCTGAATATTGGTTAATTACAATGGAGGATCTCCCACGTATATATAGTCCGAATAAGTCCTAGAGTATGGAAATCGCCCACACAATAAACGGACTAGGATTAGGATTCCTCCTTCTCCTCTTTCTATATTCCACCAAGGCCGGAGAGTTTTGGTAAGAGCCCACATACAAACGGACTAGGATTAGGATTCATCCTTCTCCTTTTCTTCTAGGAAAGAGTCCGTGTGTTTTACAACATTGTTAACGTTTTTTTTTTTTCTTTGACTGAAGTTTTGTTAACGGTTTGGGTTCCCCTTAGGCACAACTCCACAGGTGCTCCTCTTGTCTAAAAAAAGAAAAACCCTCCACAAGTGCTCCGTACAAAATTGCCATGAAGGTTTTCGGCGAGATCCCATCCCATGCGTATCCATATGGGAACATATCCTGTACAACCAAGCTTCGTGTGCAAAATATACAATCACCAATTAAAACCACAGGATCTAGATCCAATGTCGAGTTTTTTTTTCACTTAAACCCTCCCACCGGATACACACGGGTTAGATCTAAACCCCCGGGTGGAGGGGTTTAAGTGAAAAACACCGAGACGTTGGATCCAGATCTTGTGGCCTTTAATTGATGGTTGCATATGTTGCACGCGAAGCTTGTTGCGCATGATACGTTGCCTATCCGTATATCTCACCATTAGCCATCGTTTCAAAAAGCTTTAGATGTTTACTCCCCATTCTGATTTATCTGGCGCTAAAAATGAAAATGGATGGGATAAATCCTGTTTAAATCTGCAACCGTATACTCTGTCTATTTCTATTTTTTAAGATAAGGGAAACGAGATCGAAAACAGGACGGAGCGAACCAAGAGTGGGACTAAAAACGGTATAGCGATTTTCCGTCCATACTTGCGGTATCCCGTTTTTACAGAGATATTCCCGTTTCTTTCCCATTTCTTTTTAAACAAAATTCTTTCTATTTCTACCTAATCAAGGTATTCATCATTCTACCTACTCAAGGTTTTTTTTTTTTGGTTCGCGGGATAAGTCTGGTCTGTACCTGCAGCCTGTGCTGATGTCGCGCTACTGGCCCGTCCTCTGGTGTGACTCCACGCTACGCGACCTGTGCTGATGTCGCGCGCTCGAGGATCAGGATTGAGGAGACCGTGGTGAACTAGTGAACCATTAATTAAATCAAATAAACATGTATGAGAGTGCTGCGTGCTGGTGGACTACTGCACTGTATTGGCTGCTATTGGCGTATTGCTGCTGAACACATGTTGTTTTCCTGTTTGTGACTTGTGAGTTGTGAGCACATATGTGTTACGTCTCTTGTCTCGTGTGATGCAAAGATATATTCCCTCTGTCCAATAGAGTTTGACGTTTTTAACTTTGAACTTCATGTTTGATCCTCCATTTTATTCAAAAATATTTATATAAATAATAAAATAAATTAATTAGTATTTTAGTATCTTTATTTATAAAAATAAGTCATAACAAAATAAATTATATTTATGCAAAAAAATTGAATAAGACGAATCATCGAACAAGATGACACGTAATCAGGGTGACAAACTCAATGGGACGGAGGGAATATGGTATTAGGTCTCTGTATTTGAGCTATCATATACGGCGTACATGTACGGTCGTTTTCATCTATTTTTTCGATCGTATTTACTCATTGTCGTATTTATCCGCTACCGTTTCACTCAGGCTGTCTGGCTCCCGCTCCGGTTTCCGTCTAAAAATATAAAAACGAAAATGATAGAGCTATTTTTCGTTTGTTTCTGTCCGTGTTTAACTTTATCTGGCGCACACTCATTTTATGTTTTGGCCATAATATCTGGCGCTATGAAGATATGGAGAGTAAATTAATTATTTGGTAATTAAACCAAGCGGCATGCACTGGCCAGCAATGAAGCGTTACATGCAAATGCAACCACCTATCAGCGATGAGATAGAATTAGCGGCTGGGCTGCATGCGCGGCTGTTGTTACTCAACGTGCATGAAGTTAATATGTTTCTTGGTCTTTGGGACTAGGCTCGCCAGGCCATATAAATTGGAATGGAGGGAGTATTTTCTAAATTTTTCGGGTTGTTCTGCTAATAGTTTATAGGGCTGATAAGCCGAACGTTGTACCGTAACTGATTTTTCATGATTAAGAGGAAAGTATCAACAATACAAGCAATCCTTGATGGCGAGCAGACATCAAGGTTTGCACAGTTTGGAAACCTAGTTACTGGATACAACATAAAGGATTACATGGCAGCTAGATTGCGCGACCAAAGAGGGCAGACAACATCAAGCATCCTTAACCCCACTTGCAGACATTGTTCAACTTCCAGCACGAAACTCTTGAAAAGCTCTTGGATCGTGCTGTGTCGTGCCTGAACACTCCTTCCATAGTATTTAGGAGGCAAGCAAGAGGCAAGAGTCGAAAGTTCTTCGTGCAGTACACTGCAGCCGTAATCGTTGCTCAAGCCACCAAGATGTAATGTCAGCAGAACCAAAGAAGCAAGGCGAAGCGGTGAGAGCAACACAGCCATAGCTGCCTCGCAAAGATGCAGCCGAGGAACAGGTGCTCACAAGTTTTGATCTCCTGATTGCATAGAGCGCAAGCATCCTCCTACTGCAGCCCATGTCTTCGCCTTTGATCAACATCCCATAGTCTTCTATGCATTGCCAACCAAAAGAAAAATTACTTGACCTTTGTCGGCGCCTTGGTGTTCCACAATTCACGAGCTCCAAGCATTTTGGTGGAACCCGCAAAGAAGGCATGATAGGCGGATGATGCTGAGTATTTCCCATCCCTTGTCCACCTCCAGATGAAACGATCTACTTGCATAGCATCCAGCACCACCTCATGGAGCAGCCCCCAAACAAGTAAGTATTGGCACAACACATGTTCAGTCGGAGCACCGACAATGTCGCGAGCCCAACGGTTATTGGCGATGCCTTCCTTGAGTGTTCTTTTCTTGCCGACCGCCGAGATGGCCAAGTAGAGATTGGGCGCGTAGTGGTAGAGCGGCCCAAGCGAAGACCAATTGTACGTCCCATAGCCTAGCGACGGCGCCGTCACCAATGATCATAGACATACTAACGGGCGGTCATAGCTGCGACACCCCTCTCATTCCTTGATGGTAGGTTTACCCAACATGAATCAACATTCGCTCGACCCAACCTTTCCCATCTTAGTCAGGCGCCATGCCAAAGAAGCGCGCAGTCCATGACCCCATGGCACCCAGCTCAAGAGGCCACAGACAATTGGCCACGCCAATTTGTAGTGGTCGCCGTGGTCGCCTCCTTGCCTACCCATGAGAATGCTCGGTGCCTTTTGTCAATCCTGGTCAATCGCCCACTTGGACAAACAACAAGATATGCTCATATGGTGGGATTGCGGATAGGGTGACCTTCGTAAGGAGGACGCGACCGAGTGGTTCAACAGAGACCCACTTTTAAGTTGGTATTATGGCGCCACTTTGGGTCCACGAGCTTGTTCGTCCGCCCTTGGACGGTCTCTTAGCGAGGGTGGTACACCAAGATAGCGACATGGGAACGGCGCCACCGCACATGAGAATGCAGCCACGAATAATCCCTAAACCCTCCTATGAACATCTAATTGGAATTGCGATACACTTGTCGATGTTTGTGACTAGCCCCGAGGTGCCAGCAAATAGCCTCGAATGCGGCTCACAACAGATCTTTCGTTGTTGGCGCGACCAAAAAACCAGATCATCCGCATCTGAGAGGTGTGATGAGTTACCCGACATGGGAGAGGTGTGAAGACAGATCTGCCTCAACGAGCAGGGGAGTTCAAGGCCTCCATGACAATAACAAACAACATGGGCGAGATGGGTCGCTTTGCGAAGGCCCCGAGCTTGAATGATTCTTCTCCTCGTGGTTCCATTGACAAGCACCTTGGTCCATCTCCGCGGAAACCCGACATGATAGAGAACTTCAAAGAGCCATGTGATAAGTTCAAGTAAATAGTGTCTCGATGTGGTGATAAGACAGTTGATTACTTACAAGAGCCATGTGATAATGTTATTAAACGCACTAATTTGTCTTTCTTGAAAGCGGGCACTAATCAAATGCCAATATACTTTCCAGTTGAGGTTAGTATAATATATAGCATTTGTTCCATGTACATTTATTACTTTTTTTTGACATATCCTACATGTAACACTATCGATATCTCTTGATATAACATACTATTATTTTGTATCACATTTCATACTCTAGGTTTTGTCGATCGCTGAGGAGATCGCTACTCAAAAGCAACTCAATTGTACTCCAAGAGTTTGGCTAAAAATGTTTTCCAAATCTCCTAATTTAGCTATTATGTAGAATGAAACACCCATAAAAAAAACTAGACTAATCCAACAGCTTTTGGAAAAACTTTCCATTCTTACTATTTAAATTTGCCGTCATGTGACCCTGTCATCTTCGGCACTTCTAGCAATGACACGTGTGTGTGGAGATGAGGCGGAATGGGGAAAAGGTCGGATAGCTAGCGACGCTCGTCATCCAAATATAGCCACCGAATTTCTAGGAATATACAACGAGAAAATTTAGAACAACGTTTAGACAATCTATTGGAGTGGTATTTTTGTCAATAATAGCTATATATAGCTTTACACAACGTTTTAACCAATCTCTTGGAGATGCTCTTAATATCACTAGTATAATGCCCGTGCTAACGCTACGGTTTTGCTTTTGGAAACTCTTATTTTAAACCAAATATAAGAAGGTATTCTACCATTTTTTGTCAGATGATCCATCTAAGTTACAACATCGAAAAAACCCGGTATACTTACATTCTGAAACATTTAATAATCAAACTCAGTATACTTACATACTACTTTTAGTGCTAGCGTGGTTTTCAGTGCTTTAGATTAGTTATAATCAAACCCAGTATACTTCCATTCTAAAACACTTAATAATTTGTCGAGCATCAAATGAGGACCCTTAAACCAAGAATATTGAATTACAATTCAACAGCTATATATATATATATATATTTTAAAACAAACATCTGGAGTTCAGAATCCTCATTGCAGGACATAAACCACGCTACGTTTTTTTTTCTCTATCCGTTTGTTGTCGGACCTGCTACAAGATCTTTATATGCTTCCTCCCTGCCGTTGGTTGGTTCAGATGATTTTGCTTGACCTCTACATGGTCGCCTCCAGCACCATCTCTCCTGGCAAGGACACAATAGGAGGAAGCAAAACACAATCAATGGCTACCACGTCGCCTGAAGGGACTCAAAAAAATCAACAAATGTGTATATATAGAAAAAGTGATTTATATTTCATCCAATAAGGTACTGATTGAATTAACTCAACAAAATCACTTGCTTTCTCGGTATTGACGTTGGTACTCATGGTTTCTCCTTCTAATCGCTTCCCTTTGTTCGTCGGACTCAGCCCGGCGATTCCGTTCCGTCGGGCGCCATTACATTGAATCTCCATATGTATCATCATGGACAGATAGATTGTTACAACGAGTATCCTGCATAACTGTGATGTTGGTGATATCGCATAGTGTGCGTGTATCTCTTGGTGTAGACATCTCTAAGGTTTATTAGGTTGTCGAGTATCCTACATTACCAGGAAGTATAATCTCGAACATTATAGTAGAATCTTTGGATCAAAGTAGCAAAATAGAGATGAATAAACAAATTCGAGGGACCATGCCTAATGCACACACGGGCAGAGATCAGCAAAAGATTCAGACAGTTAAAGGCAAATAGCAGAGAGCCAGCTAAAGGCAAATAAGGAGAGTAAACTGGCTCAACAACATTTTGACCTGCTACAAGCCAAATGAAGAAAGTAAAAATCAGTCCTCACAAAATTCGTACTGGTTTTAATATCTATTATATAATATTACATATCATTTTGTGAGGCTGCATACAAGAGCCCATCATGTACAGAACTTCGTTCCCATGAGGCCATAACTGATTTTCACTATATTAGTGAATAAAACTGTGCAGCCAGAAGATAAATACATTACCTCAAATTCATGAAAATCAGTCCTATAGCGTGAAAGGCCATTGCCACGAATCATTGCTATGTTTCCGTTCATATGAGCCTCCATGCTAGCGAGGACTCTAGCACAAATACACTCCAGAAGTCCAGTTGTCCATGTCAAACATGCTAGTCAAGCAAAGCAGACAAGAACTCACCTTGGTGGCACTTCATCGAGAAGGTCTTTGGGCGTCCTCTATTCATCACCGCTTGAGATGAAGCGGTGGCCACCCAACTGCTAGTAGGATCATAGGAACATGCATAGTCTATGCCGGGTGGGTGGAACCATAGGTGGAAGACCAATCTAATTTGGACATCCATGGATTTTGACAAATGACCTAGAAATTCAAATTTTGGTAGGGGACCATATCTTCCTAGTTTTTTTTTTGAACTAGAGGGTATCCATTGGACATCCATGGACATCCAACTTCCACCTAGAGGTGGAACTACTCAATGCTTAGGTACAATACCTCAAATTCATGAAGGTGTAGACATGTTGTTGCCACGCCCGAGGGACACGGCCGACGTGGTCACCTCGCTCGTGTCGGGAACCAGCTAGATTGGGCCGGAACCGGACACATAGATTGAGAGGTTGGTGGAAGAGGAGGAGGATGGGGCGATGGTGGTGGTGGTGGCGTGCGTGGCGGCGGTGGCGGTCGGGGAGGGCAGGGGCCGCGAGGGGAGAGGGAGAGGAAGAGAGATTGGGATAAAATTTCTTTATTTGCTTGTTATCCCGAAAGATTACAGACCCCTTACTTATATAGCCCGGTTAGTGGGACTTGTATCTCAAGCAATCTCTCTAAAGGTTTCCTTATAGATTGAAATACCTTTTACAAGCATGTCCTATTTATTTATTTCCTAATAAGGGTCTCCCTTATAGATGAGATATCCCCTTGCACACCAAAACACCTAAAGATAATCCTAGATATTTTTCCCTCTTTTTCTCCGAATTAGTTGCCGAAGAATCCGCGGAAGGGAGGGGACGGAGGCCGGGGGGGGGGGCCGGCGCTCCTTGGGCCTATCGGGCCTATCCTTCAGGCCCTATTTCTTGGATCATGACATCTCCCCCCCTTCTCCGACCGGCGCGTCCTCCTGGCTGGATGAAATTCCATTCGGTGACACCTAGATGGGGATCGGCTGCCCTGGGAGGATGACCCCAACTTTTGACTTGAGACGACCCCGCGAAGGGGTTCCCGAGGATCATGTTCTCCCGGTTCGCTTGGGGTCAAATTCCAGAAGATAGTGAAGGTTGCCGATGTAGCCGTGGTAGATGTACCGATGAACAACACGTCCCTGCTGTGAAGCTGTCTGACGATGGGCTGCCAATAGGTGCTCCCTTGAACGCCCACATCTAGGTGCTGGTGCACCATGTCGCGTGGGGGCTCTCGGGAACAAGAAACGCTCATTGGGTGGAGCGTTGAAGCGGGAAGTAGACGCCGGATAGTGATGTCGCGGCGAGTAGGAGGAGTAGCGACCAAGTTCAACATCGTATCGTACATGAAGGAGCCGACGTCGACGTGGGGGGGCGAGAGGCGGTGAGCGGCCCTCTCTGGATCAGAGCCGATGTGGACACGGGCCGACGGTGAGGAAGAGGCGATCCATGCCGTCGAGGAAGACGACCGGGGCTGGGCCGACGTGGTGGCGCCGCGGCCATATGCCGCCCAAGAGGATGGCGGTCGGTGCAGCTGATGTTGGCTCCGTCGTGTAGGCTCCCAAGGCGAGGAAGTTCGTCCTGCGAACTCCGCCCTGAAGCAAGGCCTCCAGTAAGTCTGGCAGTAGTGGAGAGGAGGCCGGAAGGTAGAAGCGGCCGTCGAAGAGGAGGAGGCCGTCTTCGAGTGTCCATGCTGGAGCAGCGTCGCCCGTGGTGACGTCGAGGGCGATGCGGCGTAGATGCTGATCCTCCAATGTAGCCTGGCGTAGCTGGACGAAGACTCCGACGGATGTGTCGTAGAGGTCCAAGGCAGTCGCATGCCTCGAACGTTTCCCAAGCCGAGTCGCAGGCGTACGGATGCCAGCGAAGATGCCTAACCTGAGGAGGCCCGGGGCCGGGCGCCCTACGCCGAGGGGTGGAGGCTGAAGTGAACGTGCTCGGCGACCCTCACGGTATCTTGCAGCTCGTGGGTCGCGAAGTCCCACGTCACGCATCAGGCTTGCCGGTAAAGGCATGCCAAGGATGACGTCGACGCCCTCGCCCGTGGTGGCATGACGTGAGGCGTTGATGTCGGTTGATGCCGGGCGCCGAGGCGTAGTGGCACGTCGAAGGTGGCGGCGCGGCATGTAGACGTGGCGCCGGTGCCGTGGTGATCGCGACACGCGACCGCTGAGTCCGAGGGCCGCCGCGGGTCACCACGCGGGGTCGATGTAGTTGTGCGTTGCTCCGAAGTCGACGATGATGTTGACGCCGTGCACGAGATCATAGCGGAGGTCGAGAGAATGAGCACCACGTGCACCGGGAGTCGGGGTCCCCCCGGTGAGGACCTTCAGATCAGCTGGCTCCTCTTTGATGTCCGCTAGTGGGGCGTTTGTCGTGTCGTCGGTGTAGTCGTTGAAGATCGTGATGTCGAAGAGATGCTTGCACTTGTGACCCCGTGAGAACGGCTCGTCACAGTTGAAGCAGTCAGCCTTGCGTCGTTCCGTCATCTCCTCCGGTGTCACCGTTTGAACGGCCGAGTCGTTCTGGCCGACGGGGGCGCTGGGGCGGCCGGCCAGGGCGGGGGCGCAGGGCCCCGCCCTTTGCCCGTGCTAGCTTGCGGTGTTGTAGAGGATGGCGAGGCGTCGCTCGTACGCCCTGGCGAGAGACATGGCTGCCTCCATGTCCTTGGGGTTCTGCATCTCGACGTCCGTCTTGAGCGGTTCGCCCAAGCCCTCTTTGTGTAGATGTTGACTTGCGCCTGGTCGTCGAGGTTGCCCGCACGCAGCGCCCGTGTGTGGAACTGAACCGCGGTGTACTCATCGACGCCTTTGTCTTCCTTAGCGATGTCGGCTCACCCGGCCCGGATTGCGCCGTTCATTTGGGCCGCGCTCGTTGACATATTGAGCAAAAGCTTGCCCAATCGCCACCGTTTCTCTGGGACAGCCTTATGTACCATTCGTGTGCTCCCTGTGAGATGATAGGAAGCATACCGGACTTGCTCTCAGAGCTGGCGTACCTTGTCCCTTCAAGAATTGTTCACCCGGTTGATCCATGGGAGGATCCTCCTTGCCATCGTAGGTCGGGAAGGATAGCTTGTGCGGGACGGGGAGCCGAGCCGCGAAGGTGTCGACCGGAGGTGGAGGGGGCGCATGCGCCCCCGGCGGCGCGGCTGGCGCGACCTTCGGCCTCAAGTAGCCCTTCATCGGGTTCTCCGGATCATTCTTTGCTGTGACTCGATTGTCGGGTTCTCGCTTGCCATCGGTCCGCTTCTTGATGAAGTCGCGGCCGGCGTCTCGAACACGCCCTCATCTCGATCTCAGCGTCATGGAGTTGTTGGCGGTGTTTGAGCATTGCTGGATCGTCGCCTGAGAGGATAGCGAGCTTATCGTCGATCTTGTCCATCCCGGTGTTGATCTTGACGAACTCGTCTCTCAAGTTCTTCCGCGGCTTCTTGGATTCGGCGTCCATGGTGGTGGGTGGATCGTAGTGGTCTCCGGATACCAATTTGTCGGGAACCGGCTAGATTGGGCCGGGCCGACACGTAGATTGAGAGGTTGGTGGAAGAGGAGGAGAATGGGGCGATGGTGGTGGTGGTGGCGTGCGGTGGCGGCTTGGCCCCGCGGGCGGCGGGGCGGCGTGTGCGGCTGGTGCGGCGCGGCAGGGCGAGGGGAGAGGGAGAGGAAGAGATTGGGATAAAATTTCTTTATTTGCTTGTTACCCCGAAAAATTACAGACCCCTTTACTTATATAGCCCGGCTAGTGGGACTTGTATCTCAAGCAATCTCTAAAGGTTTCCTTATAGATTGGAATACCTTTTACAAGCATGTCCTATTTATTTATTTCCTAATAAGGGTCTCCCTTATAGATGAGATATCTCCTTGCACACCAAAACATCTAAATATAATCCTAGATATTTTCCCTCTTTTTCTCGAATTAGTTTGCGAAGAATCCGTGGAAGGGAGGGGACGGAGGCGGGGGGGGGGCGGCGCCGGCGCTCCTTGGGCCTATCGGACCTGTCCTTACGGGCCCTATTTCCTCGGATCATGACGGTGTTGGCGTTTCTTAGCGTAAGCAAAAATAGTCCGCAAGCACGGAAATACCGTTGTAGCACTTCACCCGGAAGTGTTGGGTGGTATCGATTTCCTCGGGGAGCGGGTGTCAAGTCGGGCTCGACTAGCTACCGGGAGGAAGATGGAAAGGGTGGGCTGGGTAGTGAGTTTCTACTATAGAGGATTATCCTAAAGCCAAATTACTTCTTTTCTTATACGTTCACGTAGCCACCGGCTCTCCTGGTCCGCCAGAAGGGTCCGGCCTCGGACTACCGCACAACCGGACGTGGAGGAATACTAAGGTCTGAGGGATGCGATGAGAGCAAATTAGAGGGCTAATCTCTTTTTAAATCATGAGGTGAATACCCGAAAGACTGTCCTATGTTTTTCTAGTATTTTGATCAATTTGGATGACTCCTCGTCGGTTAATTTATCACTGATAATTACGGGGAGCATTTTTATCATTGTTTAGAAAAACATAGCGCAATCCTTTCAGGAAGGGCTTTTAGCTCAATGGGAGGTGGTGTCGTTTCTTCTTCTTTAGGGAGATCGATAAATTCATCTATCTCACTAATTTCTTCAATGAAGAATTTGGAGTCTTTTTCTAAAGATTCTTGGGAGTTTCAAAAGGTATTTTTGACACCACCTCTATGGTTTTATTGGGGGACGAGGGGTTCAGCTATTGTATTTTTTGGATTTTTGTATGGGTAGCGTGAACGTGTCCCTACCTAATTTGACATCTAACTCCCCATGGTGGTGGATCGAATAACTTTTCTAGGGGATGGCCAATTAGAATGTCGAAATCCTCAATGTCAAAGATGTGAAAATCAAGGCTCATTCCGACACCTTCATGGTAAAGAGAAACATTGTGTAAAACTCCCAACCCTTGGAGAGTTGAACACATATCAGCTCTAAAAGTTTTTTATTGTGGGCGGCGTTTCTCTTCCTCAAAATAAGTTTGGGCATAAGTTTGTGACATGATGTTGTTGCCCACGGTTGGGTTATACAATACCGTTTCTGTTTTCTTTTTATTATGCATTGAATGGGGAGCGAGGGAGTACGAATCCGAATTTCTTGAGGAGGGCGACTCGTTCTCATGTACCCATTCATTTGCTCATGAAAGATGTTAACCCCATGATTGACTCTCGTGAGAGTCTGTGCTCAAAGGTTCTCTAGGGGTGACAGGGGCGGTGGTCTCTTTACCGACTTCGTATCTCGAGGTGTTTCCGAAATCTTCAAGAAAAACGTCCTCGATATGGGGAGGCCTCCCGTAAGGGGTTCCTCCTTTGGTTCAGGGTCTGGTATTTTTCGGAGGTTCGGCTTGAAGCGGCTAAACCTCTTGGGACATCGGCTCAACACTGGGACGGGTTCTAGAGGAGGGGTGTTTTCAAGAATTCGGTCTAAAGGGCTTCCCCTTCCTTTGTGGTTTTGTGTGTAAAGCGACCCTCCCGCGGCCGTGTCTAAGCGTAGGGGGGGACTCTCTAGTCAAACCAGCCGAAATCTTTGGGCGGACATGGTGGGAATGGATAGTTCGGACCGGACCTCGTTAAAATTGAGAATCTGTCCCGGCTGCACCTAACGACTCCTTCTCCCCCCTTGTTGGAGGCAGATTATCTCTTGACGGAGGGAAGCAATTGGGGATATAGGGAAGAAAGCTTGGCAAAACCTTGCCCGCAATTCTTCCCAATCACCGCTACCTTCCCTACGTTGTGATCGAACCCTTTGTTTCGCTCTCTCTTCAAGCGAGAAAGGGAATAGCTTCCACCTCAACGTGTCTTGTGACATGCCTTCAATGGAGAGGCAAGCACGAGAGTTGCTCAAACTCCCTCGGGTGATGGTATGGATTTTCGTAATCATATCACGAGAAGGATTGATCCCGAACCATGGCCGATAGGCGGGGCGGAGCTCATAACTCGAAGCGTGATGGGCTTGAAGAAGATGGGCGTTCTAAGAGCTCGCCACTCGGGAGCGCAGTTTTGCAATAGTTGAGTGCTCCATAATTTTTTAGATTTTTGTTTTAATGGCGGGGTGGAAATGGATAATGTAGGATACACGGGTAGACTAGGTTAGAAGACTATAACGACAACCGTTCCCAGGCAGCGGCGCCCGAAATGCTTGTTGGTGTTTCTTAGCTGAAGCGTAATCGTCCGCAAGCGCAACCGTTGTAGCACTTCACCGAGGAAGTGTTCGGGGTATTGATTTCCTCGAGGAACGGGTGTTAAGTCGGGCTCGACTAGCTACCGGGAGGAAGATGGAAAGGGTGAACTGGGTAGTGAGTTTCTACTATAGAGGATTATCCTAAAGCCAAATTACTTCTTTTCTTATACGTTCACGTAGCCACCGGCTCTCCTGATACGCCGAGAAGGGTCGGCCTCCGGACTACCGCGACACTGGACGTGGAGGAATACTAAGGTCGAGAGGGGCTGTCACCACCACCGCCTACCTCACTCACACTACCGTGGACTGATTGGTAAACGAGGGTGACTTGTAGTTTAGACACCACGTCTACACTACTTATCACGTACTCTAGCGTTGGCCGGGAGCATCCGTCTTCATCGGGAGTCCTCTACTAGAGCATCTACCGATAAGGTAAACAACGAACCGGTGAACGTATAATTAAAGTAATAATTTAAACTCAAAAGATAATTCTTTGTAGATAGAACACGGATCTCTTACTCAAACCGGTAGGATGATCCGTAGAGGTACAAGTGCGGAGGCGGGAGCCGGCGGGTTGAACTCCGTGCGCCGAGGGAGGGGTCGCTACTCCTCTTCTCCACACTTCCTCCTCTCTCACTCCCTTCTACTTCTAACTTGACTCCTTTCCTCTACTCCAATGTGTACTAAATGTGATGGAGTGGAGTGTGTGAGTGAATGGAGTGTAATGATGTGTATGATGATCAATGTGATCACATGGTGAAGTGTGGGATGGTGTGTGTAAAGATGGAGGGGTGCCCCTCTATTTATAGTTGAGGAGAGGTGAAAATGGGTGGTCATGCTCCACTCGTGGTGTTTTGGCGGGGAAAACATGGCGGGAACGAAACGCACCGCATGCAACCGCCGCTACGGACCCGGGACGAACCGCCCGAGAGAAAGATGGGCCCGAACCGCCTCATTTCTGGGCAGCCGCCCCCTTGCGCCGGCCGCCCCCTTGCGCCGGCCGCCCCCAAATTAGCTCCGTTTGGGCTGAAACTTTGTAGGAGTGTGTGGGCCTCGGGTAAGCCGATTTTTGAGTGGTGGATCGCTGAAATCCGATTTCGTATGAAAGTTATGTCCAAAACATTGTACCCATGTCCTGCTGACCCGGTATGATTTTTTATGTTGGATTTGGGCCTCCACTCTTGTAGGCTTGGGCTTGGATATTTGTGTGGGGAATATTGGTGCTCCGGCCTTTTGCAACGTGTCATGGCTGGTTCCCTCCTCTTGGCCTTTTTGTACTTCCTGTAATGCGCTTCTTTTGGGCATTTTCACTATTTCTGCTAAAATTCCTGCGCAATAGATCTTCTACACATATGCATGGAATGGGGTTAGAAGTAAAGGTATATGTAACATAAGTTTGCCCCTTTCTCATGAATTGGATAAGGGTTGGCGGTATAATATACCGATAATGACCGCCAACAGACAGCTAAATCTCCGATCTCGTCGCCGATGCCGGTTGTGACGCAGTTACCGTGGTACCGCGCCGCGCCGCCACGAGACGCAAAGAACGTCGTCACCGCGATCGTGAATGGGTTTAGTCAAAGTCGTGTTCCTGAATAGGAAGGATTCATAACCGCCGCGTGAATAGGAAATACGAAAATCATAAATTTTTTCTCACTTTGGCTGTTCAGAACCGCCACGTTTGTTTTTTTTTTTTCTGTTTTTAATTTCCACTGCGACTGCCGCGATCGTATAGGGGGTCGATGCCGCATGAGGGTGAGGCGTGCCGCGCGCGCGGGGAGGTGAGGCTGTAAGACTTTTGCACACACTTTCGATCTCAGCCATCGGTTATGAGATTTGTTGGTTGGTGAGCCTTTGTCTAAAAATAGAAGAACAGTGGCCTTATATAGTAGAAATATTTTACTGATAATTGTTCTCCCATTCCATGTGTGATTTACTAATAATAAATTGTTATGTATAATTGCACCAAGTTATACTTACTAGCTAGAGAAGTTTTTGCATGCTACTGTCAAGATTTTGTGTGTGTATGCCATTACAGGATCCATTTTTGTGTGCTCTATTGAAAAGTTTCAGTATAGATTCTTCAAAAAAAAGTTTCAGTATAGCTGGTACTTGAGGTTGGAGCATTGACCGTGCAAGGGATGTGCCTCCACTTCCTATGTGCATAGCCTGAATGTTTATTTGGCGATCGAGTCCATATGTATCAACCCCTGCTGCTTCCTCCAGCACCATCTTTTTTTTTTTTTTTACAACAGACTATATTATAGTACTTAACAGCAAACAGCTGCTAGGAGCCTTACAAAGTTCAAGGCAACGGAATGAAGTGCCTCTGCATGAGAGCAGGTACATTGTAAACCTGAAGAAACAGGATTTTGTGAGTCTATTAAAGAGATTTTGTAAACCTGAACAAAATCCTGTTTCTTACTAATATCAAAGTCGGAACAATTTGTTCCAGGATCTTTCAAAAAAAAAAGACTGCCTAGCTAGAACATCAGCAGTTTGATTGTCAATCCTTTGGTTCCAGCAAATTCTTGTATATCTCTTGGCCTGTAAAGTTGGAGAAGATTTGAGTGAAGTATATGATTCTCCAGTCCGGTGGATTAGCTTGATCCTGAGCATTCAGGAAATTCACTATCTATTCTACTACTTTCATTACACATGAAAAGGAAGTGCACCTTGTGCTATGAAATCCGTAAGGCTGCATATCTATGCACAGGAGCCCAGTGGTTGTGGATCAAACTTGATCTGCTCCCTTGTGGTCACCGTTTCCTGCTTTTCTTTTGAAACAGTGCATTGCCCAAATCTCAGGATTTGGTCCGGAGAATGCAAATTTATCAGATACAGATCTAGACGTGTTTAATTTGATGCGACGGTGTACGTCAAATTAAGATGGCTAGCTATAGGTTTGAATCTTTGAAGTATTTGAAAAAGTCTTCGTGTATGGCATGGTTTAGAAGGAAGCTGTGTAAATAGAAAACCTTGGAGGAGGTGAATCCAAAGGTCATGTTATCATATCAGCTTGTCTCATGACTGCTGATGGGTTGGCCTGTCGAAAATGGAACTATGCACTTATCTCTACAGCAACACAAAATTATGGATCTGGGCAGGTATACAAACAAAGGTGAAGCTTTAAGTTATAAAAATAAAAATAGACAGCTATTGCTAGCGGCAAAATAGCTGTTTTGGATCTGAAACCCAACGGCCGAGCCTTCTACTGTACGAGCTATAAACGTCATATTTCCTATTGCTAGTTGCTACTGGCCAGATAGCTCTGCTATCTTAGATATGAGCCCATAAGACCAAAAAAAAAAAGACATCAAATTGAAAGCTAACTTCAGCAGGTGGTTTAAAAGACGTTTCTTATAATCCTGAGTTACGAAAGAAAAGTCCAGCGAGACAAAATATTTTCTATTTTCTGACATTCCAACACTTGAGTAGTTCTACGCAGGATACTAGTTTTTTTTTTTGACCGGACATCATCATGTACTAGTTGTGAGTAGTCTCTTCTGTCATGAGCTGGCTGTTGTGTGCAAAGCGTCTGGGATGGTAATTTTCTACTTGATCAAATGTTTTAAACAGTGAGCTTCTCTTTCTGTTTTGTTTAGCTAGTCTGTACTGTTGGCCCTTCACTCTCTGTCTCTATCTTTCTCTGGTCTCTGAATATAGGCCTTTTGCCCTGATCATCTGCTTCCTGTGCAAACTTCTGGTCCTAAGGATCCAGAATTGACACTTAAGTTATGCTATGATGAGGCCATGAGCATGCTCCAACCACTAGGCAGAGAACTTGACCTTCTGATTGTAATATTGCCCAACAATAACGGCTCTCTTTACGGTACTTTATCTTAACTTCAAAATGCCCTCGACCCTTGACTGACTATCTAAAACTAAAACTCCTATCGCCTCTTCAGGTAACTTAAAAGAGAGATTGGACTAGTGTCTCAGTGTTGTCTTAGAAAACATGTTCAAAGATGAGCAAACAGTATCATGCAAATGTTGCCCTTAAAATCAATGTCAAGGTTTGTTGTATGCTGTTGCATTTGCCTAGCTGGTTCGAGGAGGAAGATATTAGGTGATACTCTGTATATATTACTTTGAAACTGTAGGTAGGAGGAAGAAATGCTGCACTTGCTGATTCGAGGAGGCTGCCCTGTGTTGGTGACATACAGCTATGTTATGCATCATGGGAAAAGTAACAGTCTCTTGCATTAAAAAAAAGTAACAGACTTTTTTGGTCGCTGGCCGTTTTTCTTGTTCTTTGTGGCGAGTTTCTAGTTTAGTTCGCGAGGTGTGTGTATTTGCTCTTTGCACTCGGGTTATGGGTCCTTTTGGACTCGTGTATTGTTCTTTTCTTTTCTACCTAATGAAATGATGCGTAGCTTTTTTTCTTAGTTTAAAAAAAGTAAAATTATTTTTCCCTCGGTATATGTTGTGAACAACTTGTAGTGTTTTTATGATGTAACCTCTTTTTGTTCCATGAACATAGGCATGTACTCCTTCAATTTTAAATTGTAAGTCATTTCAATAATCTTGGAGAGTCAAATCTCAAGTTTTTTTTTTGGTGTTTTGTTTATCTCAGTTGCTTTCTAAGAGGTATTACCCCTTTTGAGGTTCTTTTAGAGTTATGTTCTTTCATGAGCAATAGATCTATGTTTTCCAGACTTCATAATCCTAGTGATCTATTGCCTGCTTTTTACTCACAACCATGAAGATACTTTTTGGAATGTTAGAGGTATTGGGAATACAACAAGAAGAAAACAATTCTTAGAGCTGAATACTATACATGATTTTGATTGTATTTGTATTAAAGAAACAATTAAAGTTGATTTTCTCCAAAGAGATCTGGATAGACTAGCTAGACATAGAGATATGAGATGGAGTTGGGTGGCTTGCTCAGGACATTCAGGTGGCATGCTGATGGGTGTAGATGTTAATGTGGCCCAGGTCATAGGCTTAGAAAGGGACCTTTTCAAAGTATGAAGCTCTCAATGATGGATAAAATTTTTTGAATGGTTGCTGATTAATGTGTATGGGCCAGCTTATGATGTTAGAAAGCTTGAGTTTTTAGATGAAATTCAGACCAAATTACTAAGCACAGACCTGCCCATCATAATGGGTGGAGATTTTAATATGGTGAGATCAGCAAATGAGAAATCTATAGGGAATGTTGATGTAAACCTGATGAATGCTTTCAATGATATGATCAATGCTCTTTGCTTTGAGAGAACTTCACAGATTAGGTAGCGGATATACTTGGTCAAACAAACAAACTCTACCAATTCTTTGTGTGCTAGATAGAGTGTTAGTGTCCAAAACATACTACTTCAGATTTAGTGCTCATTGGACTAAGCGGGGAGGGATTTTGTGAGTGGGTTAGAGGTAAATGGCCTGACAGATACAAACATAACATATTGGATCATTGGCATATATTATCGGCAAGTTGAGAAGAGCTATGAAAGGATGGGGACAAAATTGACAGTCTTCAAAAGAGGCAAAAGAAAGAGTTATTGAATGCAATTGCTACTCTAGATGATGAAAGTGAGATCAGAGACCTAAATCAAGAGGAATGGAATATTAGGTATAACCTTGAGAGAGATTTTCTTAAGATTTTGGGTGATGAAGAAGCACAATGGCAAAGAAAGGGGGGTGAGCAATGGATACTTGTTGGGACTTGTCGATTCTAATACAAGCTACTTTCACAAATGTGCAAATGGTAGGAAAAGAAAAATGAGCATTGCAAGTCTAATGCATGAAGGAGAGGTATTAAGTACAGGACAAGAACTGAAAAACCACATCATTGAATACTACAAGCAACTGTTTGGTAGAGCTGAAACTGCCAACTTACATCTAGAAGAAGACATGTGGGACACTGACCAACAATTATCGCAGCAGGAGAATTTACTTTTAACAAGACCTTTCACACTAGAAGAACTAGATCATGCAATGAAGGAAATGAAGAACAACACAACCCCTGGCCCTGATGGGCTTAGTGTGGAGTTTTAAAAGACCTTCTAGAATTTACTAAGATTGGATATCAAGGAGATGTTAGATAAGCTACATGAGGGTCAACTAGAGTTATGGAGATTGAACTATGGAGTTATTATCTTACTACCAAAAGTCAAACTAGCAACAAATATCAAGAAATTCAGACCTATCTGCTTGCTGAATGTTATCTATAAAATCATAACAAAGGTGCTGACTATCAGATTAACCAAGGTTGTTAGCAAGCTAGTGAGTCAATTCCAAACAGCTTTCATACCAAAGAGGAACATCTTAGAGGGGATAGTTATTATTCAAGAAGTGCTACATGAACTTAGAGTTACTAAACAAGCTGGTGTTATTTTTAAATTAGATTTTGAAAAGGCCTATGGCGAGGTTAGCTCGGATTTTCTAGAAGAGGTATTAACGAGAAAAGGTTTTGATGCTAAATGGATACAATGGATCAACATGATAGTGAGAGGAGGTAAAGTCTGCATAGATTAATGGTGGAAAGAGGTGAATATTTCAGAAGTTACAAAGGACTCAGGCAAGGTGATCCACTATCACCTTTGTTATTCAACCTGATGGTTGATGCATTATCCACAATGTTGAGCAGAGCTTGTAATGCTGGGATAATACAAGGCTTAGTCCCACAACTAGTTGATGGAGGTATTACTTATCTACAATATGCAGATGATACAATTATCTTCTTGAGGTATGAACCGGATAATCTTAGAAAAGTGAAGCTGATTTTGACTTGTTTTGAGGCAATGTCTAGCATGAAAATTAATTATGAGAAAAGTGAAGCTTACACAATAGTTCTGGACTTGTCAACAATAGCAGGTACTAGAGGCATTAAAGTGTAAACTGGCAAAATTTCCAATGAAATATTTGAGACTGCCAGTGAGTGATCACAAGATAACTAAAGCACAATTGAGTTATGTATGATATAAAACAAATAAGAGGTGGGGACTTGGCGGTGTGACTACCTTTCATCGAGGAGGTAAATCTATCTTTGATTGAATCCTCAAGTATCCCCATGTACATTATGGGTGTGTACCAACTTTATGAAGGCAACTTTCAACTACTAGATACAATCAGATCAAGGTTCTTTTGGCAAGGTACAGTAAAGAAAAAGAGATACCACATGATAAAATGGGAGGCCTTAGCTAGACCCAAAGAGTTTGGAGGGCTTGGATTTTTAGATGTTAGAGCTATGGATACAAGTTTACTAGCCAAATGGATAGATAGACTAGAAAGAGGTGATGATAGTTTATGCTGCTCAATTTGAGGAAGAAATATTTAGGCAACAGGAGCATCTTTCAGGTGAAAAACAGAAAAGGCTCACAATTCTAGAGATCTCTTATGGAAATCAGAGAATGGTTTCAAAAAGGTCGAACAATGGAGGTAGTTGGTGGCCAACAGACAAGATTTTGGTTAGATGCATGGATTGGGGGTTGCCCCCTAAGTCTAAGATTCTATAATCTATTCAGCATTGCAACATATCCAGAAATAGAGGCATCCAATGCATGCAAAGATGGTACAAGGAACATACATTTTAGAAGACAAATTTGAATGGCTTACTCATCCAAGAGTGGACGAGTCATGTTGAAAGGTCCTAATGGCGAGAGGGGGGGTGAATAGCCTATTAAAAATTCTACAAACAACACTAAGCAAGGCGGTTAGTAAATAAGGGCGTGAGCAAATAAGCAAATGCTTCAAGCTAATTATGCAAGCCTCCTAGCAATTCTAGCAATTCTAATATCTCTAATCACAAGCAATGGCTAGGTTGCTAAGTTACTCCTAGGTGAACAAGATATGCTAACTAGGATTACCACTAGGAGCTAACAAGGCTAAACAAGCTACTCAAGCTACCAAGCTAAGCACCCTAACAAGATATACTACCAAAGTAATGCAAAGAGATGCTTAGGATACAATACCTTTGGTGTAGTGTTGAGGTTGAAGCCAATCACCATGTACAAGAAATCTCCAACGAGCTAGCACACAAGACACGATGATTTTTCATCGAGGTTCACGTGCTTGCCAAGACGCTAGTCCCGTTGTGGCGACACACTCACTTGGCCGGTTGCTAAGGCGGTGCCAAATCCCGGTGGGAGCTCAAGCAAGCGATCACAAGAGAGGGTCCAACAAGCCACGAGCAATCCACTAGTGCTCCTTTTCGTGAATCTCCCACGGGGTAAGGAGCGACCCCTCACAAACCATCGGTGTGGCCTCGAACAAGCTCCAATCGAGCTCAACACCGCCTCTTGCTCCAAGCCGCTAGGGAACCGGGCAAATTCCCAAGAAAACAAGAATCCCGCTTCTCCAAGGATGAAGTGCCTCTAGATGCAATCACCAATGCAATTCACTTCTATCACTCTCAATCTCACCAAGAATTCGAGTTATGGATGGAGAGATGAGAGGAGAGGAGTCTCAAATGCTCACAAGCAAGTTAGAGTGTTCAAATGTGCAAGAGAGAGCTCACAATACCGGCCAAACAAATATATATAGAGCCCCTCACGAGATAGAGCCATTGACCTTCAAATTGGGCTCTCAAGGCAGCTGGTCAGGATCTTAAGACCGACCAGGACTCACCAGCGAGTCCGGTCACAAAGTCCGGTCACAACCGACAAGGTTCCCCGCCTGGTACCGACAGCTTCTCCACGCGCCCGGTCCCGCGGGTTCGGCCGAGCACGGAAGCTTATCCGGTCAAGCGTCCGGCCGATGCGTCCGGCTAAAATCCCCAAAACATGCTCTCTCGTCGAGACGCACCCATCGGAGCGTCCGGTCAGGCAGGCCGTGCTTCCGGTCGCCGCGTCCGGTCGGGATTTTCAGCGTGTTCTTCATCTTGTTGTCGCCCTTTGCTTCAACCTTGCTTCGCCTCTTGTCATGAGTTGCCAACACGTCGAAGATGAACACGTTATCACCAATGTTAGCACGTCGATAAGTTAGGCAAGATCCAAGTTAGTGCTCTCATTGTCCTAAATGCAATATGCAAGTCAATTGGACCTAGAAGCACTTCACCAAAGGATTGTCGTGGCATCCCCTCTTGATAGTCGGCTATCTATCCTATAATGTGATCACACACTCTATCATGTCTTGATCACCGAAAGGAAAACCCTATCAAGATATCTTTGCCTTGATCTCCCGGGTTCCTCTCAAGCCCGATCACCGAGCTTGACGATCCATCAAGTCCACCGGCGTTGTCCATGTTCATGATCATCATGCTCCATGTCATCCACCTAATCCTATCTCAAGTCATCACTTAGAGCAAAGGATTAGTACCACAAGTGTGTCATCAATTTCCAAAACCAAACATGAGATTTTAATCTCCTCCTTTTTGGTAATTGATGACAACCAAACTCACAAAGATATGAAATAAAATTCAATTAAACTTGAATTGTTTGTCCATAGAATTTTTGATCATGAATCATAGTTTGGACAAACATTTCAAGGTTCGTTTTTTGGTAGTAGTAGCTCCCCCTACATATGTGCTTTCATGTGTTTGGATCAATTTGGCACATATGTATGGATAGAAATCTTGGGGAGAGATACTATTACCAAAAAGAGATGCTAAGGTTCTAGAATTCGGACCTTTGAAGCGTGAAACCATCGGAGTCCTTAGCATCGTGTAACTAGACAATCATCAAAAACTCAACATACCCCATGAGATCAACATTATAGGCTAAAATGTAAGATTTGTCTAGATACATCCTATGCATGCTAGTTGGTCAATCACCAATCAATTTTTCAAAAACTAGCATACACCAAGCAATCATGTATATTGAATTTAAATTGCCAATACAACATTTCATTATGATCATGCACATACAAATGCACAAATAGTCTATGAGCTTGCTCCCCTATTTGTGTGATCCTTTCCAACATCTTTATGACTTATTTCTCCCCTTTGTCAACAATCACAAAAAAAAGGTGTAAATGAGAGAAATCAAGTCAATCAAAAGTATCACATGTGGTCTCATCTAGATCACTTGCCTTTCCATATATTCAAGTTTGAACCAAGGACAAGCTTTTTCACACCTCATATGCATAAGGGTTATCTTGCACCATGTTAGAATACACATCAATAGCTCATTTTCTAGAGTTGACACTAGGATTGCAAGCACATAAACATGTCATATGCCACCACTAGTTCATAAAACCATTCAAAGCAATAGTGGTGCCACACATACATTGAAATCATTTGATTTTCCATGAATGAGCCTATTAAGCATGCAAGATGTCTAGATGCACTAACAAGTCCTTAGCAACATATGAATGCCATGACAAACAACTTTTACCTTAGGTTTGTCGAAGGAGAGGCATTTCATATAAGTGGGGTGCATCAACTCAAGTTGGAGAAGTCAATAATGTTCAATTCTCCCTTTAGCATGCAAAACCTTTTCTCATCAAGTGGCTTGGTGAATATGTCGCCTAGTTGATCTTGGTGCCAATGCCCATGATACAAATGTCACCCTTTTGTTGATGATCTCTTATGAAGTGGTGCCTTATATCAATGTGCTTTGTTCTTGGATGTTGAACCGGATTTTGAGTCATCTTTCTAGCACTTCCATTGTCGCAATACAATAGAACTTTGTCAAATTTGAATCCAAAATCCTTCAATGTTGACCTCATCCAAAGCAATTGAGTGCAACAACTTCCCGCACTAATGTATTCGGCTTCGGCGGTTGAAAGAGCAACACTATTTTGCTTCTTTGAAGACCATGATACTAGTGACCTTCCAAGGAATTGACATGTGCCACTTGTGCTCATTCTATTTATCTTGCACCCTCTATAGTCGGAATCCGAATATCCAATCAAATCAAACATGGATCCCTTTGGATACCATAGTCCAACATCTTGTGTGCCCTTCAAGTACCTCACAATTCTCTTTGTTGCCTTGAGGTGACTCTCTCTAGGATCGGATTGATATCTGGCACACATGCCCACACTAAATGCAATGTCCGGTCTTGATGCGGTTGCATAGAGCAAACTACCAATCATGGACCGATATTTATTTTGTTCAACCATGTTGTCACTAGGGTCGGGTCTAAGCTTCTATTGGTTGCCATTGGTGTGGACATTGACTTGGCATCTTGAAGATCAAACTTCTTGATCAGATCCTTGATGTACTTGCCTTGACTAATGAATGTGTCATTCTTCAATTGCTTGATTTGAAGTCCAAGGAAGAATGTGAGTTCTTCAAGCATTGACATTTCAAACTCATTGGCCATCATCTTAGCAAACTCTTCACAAAACTCTTGATTGGTTGACCCAAAGATAATGTCATCAACATAGATTTACAACACAAACAAGTCTTTCCCAATCTTCTTGGTCAAGAGAGTAGTGTCCACCTTTCCCATCTTGAACCCTTTAGAGAGGAGAAAATCTCTCAACCTCTCATACCATGCTCTTGGTGCTTGTTTCAATCCATACAAAGCCTTCTTCAATTTGTAACACCCCAAATTTTGGCTCTTTTGAAATAGTTCTAAATTGATTTAATTTTAAATTTTTGTGCTCATGAAATGTAGGAAACTAAATAATTTTGTCAAATTAAAAATTATCATAGGTTTAGTAACATTGCTTTTGCATTCATGCCGGTGCATACTATTTATTGGGTGAGTGGTTTTGACCAAGCGTGGAAAAGAAATTCAAATGCTTTTGAAAAAGGAATTTCAAATGAGTTTCAAATAAATTAAAAAGGCTTTCTTTTTATCTCTATCCGGACGTTTTGGCCCGAAGGCCTGTTTTCCTATCGCCCAGCCAAGCAGGCCACGAGCCGTATCCAAGGGAGTCTCTCTGCTCGATGGAAATCACCGCCGCACGTCTCCTCCTTCCTCGTAATTGCACGCCCGCATCCTATATATATACCACGCTTGCAAGCGTTCTTGTCGTATTTACATGCCCTAGACGCAGCCGCCGCCTACGCCCAAGCCAGCAACAGCCGCTAGCCATAGTTATGCGCCGCCACCGTCGTGACGATCTCGCCGAGTTTCTGAGCCCGCTGCTGCCGTTCGTGTTTCATCCGGAGCCATCATCAATCACAGGATCAAGCTATCCGTGGACATCTTGCCTCCGTCGGTGAGAAATCTCCTTGTCTCTCTCTATACGTACGTGATCTTGACCTGCACAGCTCATGGTTCGTGCATGTTGCTTTACAGCATGCCTCCCTATTTATATTAAGCCACAGTCCTTGGTTGCTTTTCCGACAAATCAAGGCTTAAGCGCCGCCCTGACTCCTGATCATATCTCTGTGCTGCCGTCGATCTGCTGCTGGAGTACATGTTATCGGTCCACGTGAAGCACCATATTCTTGTCCAAGTCGAGTACGCCTTCGCTGCACGCGTTCAAAAAATCCTAGCTAGTAGGTGAGCTCCCCTAATCTTCATGTATCTTCTTCGTCGGCCATGGTAACCATCCGTGGACCATGCTCCAATAGCTAGCTTGATGACGTCATACAATGACATCATTTGTTTTCTTGCCGTTTTGCTTTAGGAAAATAAATGTAGAAATACCATGGTAATTACACATTATACATGTACCTACAATCATCATGAAAGTCACCATCGTAGCTAGCCTCTTGCTGCTGATTCCAGTTTTGGCTTCTGAAGGCTTATGCTACTGTGCTAGTGTTCCCACTTCACGGCATGCTTAGTTTCTCTCCAGCAATGTGTAAACGTTCCTTGCACATTTGACCAATTCCAAAAATCTTTAATGTCCATATATATTTATATATCTTTCAGCCATATCCTTGCTTAATCAACCTTATGCTCACGTTTGTAGCCAGGCTGACATGGTAGTAGTGTAGCGATGTTTAACGTGCCCTACTTCTGAATTTTATAATAATCTTCCAAAAGTCGTTTTCAAACCGTAGTTTTAATTAGCGTGCCGTTCGCGCATGTGTGTTCGTAGCAACGTGTAGCTTTGCTCTCAAATCTTTTCATCGATTGTTGTACTGTTCTAATTTACTTTTATTGTTTGCTTCGTGTATGATTGCTCGGATGCTTGTGTGGTGCTTTATGCCGTTGTCCACTCAGTGAGTTTCGCGTTGGTGATCTACAAGAGGTTGACGATCAAGAGTTCTATTGAAGATTTGGACCTAAAGAAGGATCTCTCGCTTGAGGCAAGTATAGTCTGGGATCATCCTTGATGTCCTATTCACCTTAATTAATAATTCATGATGCATGTGTCCGCCTTGTTTGCCATTAAGGATTTACCTAGTCTTGAATACTTGATCCTTGTCACCTATGGGTTATGCATTGGGTAGTAATTTGCTAGCGCTCAACCAACAAATCTTTATTATTGCTTTATGTTGGTATTTGTTAGCTTACTGAGAGAAATATTTCTGAGATCCGCAAGCGCACGGATGTCCAATGAGCATTTCACCCGGGAGGGTTTTAAATATATATCGTATCCACAAGGAAGATATGACAGGTGGTTCAATTGATTAAAGACAGTGATAGAAGACTAATGAGATTTTGGTAATCAGCATATACTTAAACAAGGTAAGCCAATAATAAATAGCATTAAGGTATATGAGACAAAGCGAGAGGCACACACGTGGTGAGTATAGCATAAAACTAATTCCTAGTGAGATTAGGATTGATTTAAGACAAAGGGACAGTTCTTAGGTAGCATACAAAGAATCTATTAAATGGTTTTAAGCAGTCATAGCATAAAATCATATATATATCAAAACCATAAATAAGAATGTGCACCACGAAGATTACTTAAGAAAATCAGAACGAAACAAGATTAACCCAAGAACCATTATCGACTAGGCTTACATACGGGGGATGGATTGCAAAGGACTCAATAGTCTGTCACCACTACGATCTACCACACGACCCGGCATATAAGGTGAATCCATAAGTAAATTATATCTAAGCACCATGCTTACATACTTTCTACTACCTAGCACACTCGAAAGTAATAATATACTAGGAGCTCTACGAATAAGCGCGTTGAATTATCATGAATAATGATCATATCAAATATGCTATGACTAGAATAAAGTAAAAATAGACTAATTGCATGCATAGTAATGAAATATACGAAGGTGTATGAAAACAATAATATTGATTCATAGTAACTTACGGATCGTAACCGGAGCAGACGCTCTCTCTTCTCTAAACTCTAACTTTCTATCTAAACTAGGCTCTAGATCTATATATAGAGCGGCTAATTAGCTATCCTATCTCTTGGTGACTCCTCTTCTTCTCTCTGTCTTGGCTTCAACTTGATCTTCTACTTGATGATGACTTGAGGCTTCAGATCCATTATGAAACAGGGAGCCCGGGGCCGCTTATATAGTCGGGAGGAGGTGCCAGGTGTTGGACTTAGATACAACTCGTATTCCACCGTAACCATCGGATCAAACCGACATTAAACAAGCGGATTAGATTGCGTCTCGGAGGCGGTGGAGGAAGCTTCTGGAATCAGGGCTGACGTGGCCGAGGGGGGAGGCCGGGCCGCCCAAATAACAGCCGGCCGGCCCAAAGAGGCCCACTTTCGTGGGTCCCGCGGATTCGGTGCCTTCTCGAACCTTCTGGACTCCTATTTCTTGGGTGTTAAGTCTTGATCACGTCGGGATTAGTCCGGAGCTTTCTAGAGTCTTTCTCGGAGTTGGATTGCATTACGTCGTGTCGCACGGCTCGCGAATTCGTTTGTTTTCCCTGTTTTAGTCCCCCGCAATTCATAACTTTACCAAAACGGGTGGAAATATGTTAGTGACACCCTATTCTAGGTTGTTATTATGATTTATATCCCTTTCTCATGTTTATTTGATTAATAAATTTATATGATAACAAGTGTCAACAAACTCCCCCAAGCTTACCCTTTGCTAGTCCCTAGCAAAGCTATATGCTATAGTAGGATCGGGGAGTTGCTACTACGCTTTCATACCTCGAAGCCTTTGTGTTTATCCGAAATAAATTCTCCACTCAACAAGATTGCTCTCTCATACCTTTTACCATGGGACGTAGCCTTTTACGAATCATAAGCAATTAAAAGACAGAACAATCAAGTTAAGTACCATGTCTCAAGCTCTTTGATCAACTATCATCCTGGGTTTTTTTTTTTGCAATATTTTTCAAAAGAAACTCGGAGATCCTATGTATGACCCTCTTAAGTAGATGGTGGTAGTGGAGTTACACATGTGGTAGGACATACATAGTGGGATGATAGTGGTGAAATGGATGAGGATGAAAGGTAGTAAATAGCCCTTAGCCTTTTCTAGTATTTTTCTTCTCAAGCATCTTGGATTATATCTCTCTTTCTAAAAATTGCTAAGACTGGCTGTCCATTCTTGGAGAGGTGGGCTTTGCCCCGGACTCTGTCCATTTTTTTCTCTCCTTAGAGATGTGGGCCCTACTCACCCTCGGACACGTGTCCATTATTCATCTCTAAATATTATTATTAGGGAGGTAGGCCCTTCTCGCCTAGTATGACACTTGTCCTTTACTCTCCCTCTCTCGTCTCACTTTTCTCTCTAAATATTTATTTTTCTTTCTTTTCTTTCTTTCTCTTCTCTTTTTTTTTCGAATGTATCCGAGAATCTAATTGGCATAAGAACATTGAGAGAGACATATCCAAAATTGCTAGAATTTATTTTTATAATATGGCTAGTGGCTAATGGAGTATGGGAATGCGTACTTCGGATTAGAAGCAACAGTATTTGGTGGAGTGGGATGATCTTGATGCGGATGATAGACTCTTAAGGGTCATAACTAAGGAACTCATCATGTAATATATTTTTTATGATTTTTCAAAAGATAAAGCCAGGGAATCAAGTATCTCTAGGAATATGATAAACAGCAGCTCAACTTTTCATGAATCTTTATCCTTCAACGCTAAGACTCGAGATTAAGCATGTGCTTCCCATGTGGTGTTGGGTTTAGAGCAAATTAAGCATTTAAAGCTCTAGGAGAATCTAAGTCCGAAATGTAAGTACTTTAAGAAAAAATTATGGCGGAGCAACTATTCATCATTTCCAAGCATATGTCACCAAGGTCATAATTAAAGAAAGAGAGCTAACTCGCAAGCATCTAACATTTATTGGACTCTTAACACTAATACTTTTATTTAAGACTCATTAACTCTAAGCAAATATACTAACTAGCTAATATTTAAAATAGATAGGATAATAATACTTATCGTGATAAGCGAGGGTGCTCTCCCCCAATTTGGATCTTGAAGTAGTCTTTTTATTCGTCCTTGGAACTTGTTCATCTCTCGGTTTTCCTTAAATGTTCTCCCCGCAAATATTAATTTCGCACATACCAGGAAGGAACAAATTCTAGGATTATGTTGTGAGCCTTCATGTGCTCACATATTTTTATATTTTTATTTTTATGCCGCCACAGCAAGGGGTGCTTGCATGGGGCTTTTAAGGAACTAATGCAAATGCAGCAAACATAATTTTATGATTTTCTAATGCAGGTTTTAGAAAAAGTAAATATGCTTAAAGGAAACATGCTAATTGAAATATGCTATGCAGAAAATTAAATATGCGAGATAAATACCGAAGTTACCTCTCGGCGAGAGTTTCAGTACTTACTCTCGTGGCGTCTTTGTCATCTATGGAATCTCGTCGGGATGTCGTGGTGCAGTGCGGTGCCTTCAATGATCTCAATGAGTGGCGTAGATGAGGTAGCCGACGGTGTTTGATCAGTCAGTGACGCGGGTGGTGGTAGGTCTTCCGAAGGTGTACTCTTGTTGTCTCCCTTGGTAGGCGTGTCTTCTTTCTTCCTCCAAGCTTGTTTCTTCGGTGGAGACCTTTCTGGAGTGGCTGGTTCGGCGTGCTTGGTTGGTGGGAGCTGGGTGGACTTTTCTTGAATCTTCTTAATGTCTTCCTTGTCCGTCAGCTCCGTATCCAACTTGTGATTTCTCCGCGTCTTGTTTTTCTTAGGCTTGCTTATTGAGTGCTTCGTCTGATCTTGAAGTTGCGTCTCTTAGGATTGTGATCCCGAGGATGGCATCACCCATGTTCCTTGCTTATTGTGCATGTTGTAGGTAGGACGTTAACTAGTAGAGATTTGGAGAAGTGGCAACTCCTCCACAATTAGCGCAAGTGTGTCCTGCTCACAAAGTCAAGGTAGAGATCAAGTGCATGGGCTCTGCTGGTGGGAAAACACCAACAGAACCAAAATTGTATTCATTCTACTCTAACCTTGAGCACATATAACCATGGTAGCATAATGTGTTTCATTTATTTGTGGCAAAGGTGATAAGATCGGGGCAGCGGGTATGAATGTGGCATTTATAACATAGCAAACTAAAGGGTAGAGAAAATAAAACTAGAGAGACAGGGGTAAGAACAACTAAGAGCTAACATGTTGAGCTATTCAGATTAATCTAAGTGAGGTTGTGAGCTAACATATTTAACTCCTTAGTAAGCATGCCATTATTAGAGTAAAGCTTTATCGATTAGGACACTTACCTTAAGATGTTACCTTTATTGTAGAATCATGGCAACATCGTAACACCTCATGGTGGTCTCTCGTGGCATGTGTGGTAGTTGAGCGCCTTGTCCCTCATATCATCTTTCCTTCATTTTTTACGTGTCGGAACGATTGGGAGTCCGAGAGGAGGGAGAGCCTTGTCGGATCATCTTCTAGTGGAATTGGTCTTCCTCCCCAAGCTCAAACTCGCGGTCACTCGGCGCTTAAAGTCGTTTATTTGTTCATCATCTCCTTGAGTGTGTTGTTGTGACTGTCGGTCTTGATGGAATCTTATTGTGTTCGCCCTCTCCCTTGCATCAATCCATTTTCTTTTCTCTTTTCCTTTTTTTTTTTAATCGCCCAAGGGATGAGGATGCCGACAGCCTAGTTGATCTTCCTTTGTCAATTCTTCTTCATCTTCCTTTACTTCTGGTTGTGAAAGGATGCTCATTTGAGATGTAAACTTGGAGTCCCTCCTTGATTAGCTTTGTCCTCTAACGACGTGGTGTGAAGTGTTCTTCTTGATGGTGTGTAGCACACCGGTCGCCTTGATGATCAAGGGAGAAACCTCATTGGTGACAACCTTGCCCTCCATGGTCTCGGGGCATTATTGTGACTTCTCTTTGTCTTGGCCCGTCATTGATTGGAGCGTTCCTACCGGTGTATTTCTTGTGTAGGTGATGAGAGCAAGCAAGTCTTTGACAAGATGATGTAGGTTGACGTTGATCCCGCTCTCATCGGCCTCCGGCTTGGTACTCCTGTTTTGTAGTGGAAGTGGTAGTGAGGTAGGTCCACGTGCCCACCATGCATTCTTTCCTACAAATGCATTAGTGGACATATACCCGAAGGATAGCAATGATATTGAAAAAAAAGGGTTATTGTCCATATGATTTATTTGTGCTAACATAATGATGGTTCTTTAAAAACTTAGCACGATTATATATATTTGTTTTTGTTTTTATTATTTTTTTTGAAAATATATACATATTTCTTCTTTTTATTATTTATATTTTTTTTCAAAAAAAAAATATGTATTTATTTTTATTTATTTATTATATATATATGTATATATATATATATATATATATATATATATATATATATATATATATATATATATATATATATATATATATATATATATATATATATATATATATATATTTTTATGATTTTTTTTGCACTAAAAGCGTGGCTAAGGCAAAGGTAACTTGCGACAAAAGACAAATTGAGTATTTAGGCACTTACAGTTCGTCCTTTCATAAGGAGTGAGTTGAGTCTTCTTTTTTTGCAAAGTTGTTGGAGTTCGTCACATACCTTGCGTAAGCTAATTTCTTTTCCCAAATTGGATTTGATAATTTTCTACGAGGGGGTTAGTCTAACAAAGATAACGAGAATCTACTAAAGTATACTATCAGTCAAAAATCAACCTAGACATAATGTCCAACTCAATTTAAGAAGGCAATTTAATCTAAACACCACGTTTAATTTAAAAGCCTTTAGAAACGAAATCAACACACCTTGCGGTTTTCGTGAATCAAACTAAACACCATGTTTAACTTGAGCCATGAAAACAAATTAAACTAAGCATCATGTCTAAGGTGTATGAAGATACTTCAAAACTTAAGCATACTATAGCAAACAAAGTGGTAGCATAAAAGTATTATAGAGATGAAGGGGTATGATCATGGTGAGACTAATATTTTTAATTTCTTTTTTTTAGATGCAATAGGTATATAAAGGCGAGGAATTTAAACATGCAATGGATTCACTATGGGGACAACATGAACAGATGGATTGAATGCATGGATGAAAGTAAACATGCTATGGGAAATTTAAAAGGATAACTACTCAAAAGTTTAAAGTCCATGAGCAAGACCGTCTCACGTTCGATCATACTTTACCTTCACTCACAAATAGAATTTGTGAGTTGTGCGCCTTCTTTATCCATCACTTGAAGATGTGATTTGAATTCTTGTGACGACGACTTGGGCGGGGTTCCAATGTTAATGGTTCATGAAGTTCAGTGTACCTTTGGATTCTCTTACCGTAAGTCGCCGAAGTTTTAATCAATTACCCCCGCATAAGATAGACTAATAGACAATACACGGGTAAATCTGTTTAAGCAGAGGTGCTAAGTAGCAAAATCCACACTTAATATTCATCCATCAATAATCAAAAGAGTAGCTATCAAAATCTTCCCCGGCAACGGCGCCAGAAATGCTTGTTGGTATTTGTTAGCTTACAGAGAAATATTTACAGATCCGCAAGCGCACGGATGTCCAGTGAGCATTTCACCCGGGGAGGGTTTTAAATATATATCGTATCCACAAGGAAGATATGACAGGTGGTTCAATTGATTAAAGGCAAAGTGATAGAAGACTAATGAGATTTTGGTAATCAAAGCATATACTTAAACAAGGTAAGCCAATAATAAATAGCATTAAGGTATATGAGACAGGCAGAGGCACACACGTGGTGAGTATAGCATAAAACTAATTCCTAGTGAGATTAGGATTGGATTTAAGACAAAGGGACAGTTCTTAGGTAGCATACAAAGAATCTATTAAATGGTTTTAAACAGTCATAGCATAAAATCATATATATATCAAAACCATAGATAAGAATGTGCACCCCGAAGATTACTTAAGAAAATCAGAACGAAACAAGATTAACCCAAGAACCATTATCGACTAGGCTTACATACGGGGATGGATTGCAAAGGACTCAATAGTGCTGTCACCACTACGATCTACCACACCGATCCGGCATATAAGGTGAATCCGCTAAGTAAATTATATCTAAGCACCATGCTTACATACTTTCTACTACCTAGCACACTTTCGAGTAATATACTAGGAGCTCTACGAATAAGCGCGTTGAATTATCATGAATAATGATCATATCAAATATGCTATGACTAGAATAAAGTAAAAATAGACTAATTGCATGCATAGTAATGAAATAGCACGAAGGTGTATGAAAACAATAATATTGATTCATAGTAACTTTACAGATCCGAACCGGAGCGCACGCTCTCTTCTCTAAACTCTAACTTTCTATCTAAACTAGGCTCTAGATCTATATATAGAGCGACGAATTAGCTATCCTATCTCTTGGTGACTCCTCTTCTTCTCCCTGCCTTGGCTTCAACTTGATCTTCTACTTGATGATGACTTGAGGCTTCGTGATCCATTATGAAACGAGGGAAGCCCGGGGCCGCTTATATAGTCGGGAGGAGGTGCCGTGTGTTGGACTTAGATACAACTCGTATTCCACCGTAACCATCGGATCAAACCGACATTAAACAAGCAGATTAGATTGCATCTCGGAGGCGGTGGAGGAAGCTTCGGAATCAAGGCCGACGTGGTCGAGGGGGAGGCCGGCCGCCCAAATAACAGTCCGGCCGCCCAAAAGGGGCCCACTTCATGGGTCCCGCGGATCGGTGTCTTCTCGAACCTTCTCGGACTCCTATTTCTTGGGTGTTAAGTCTTGATCACGTCGGGATTAGTCCCGAGCTTTCTAGAGTCTTTTCTGAGTTGGATTGCATTACGTCGCGTAGTCGCACGGCTCGCGAATTCCCATTTGTTTTTCCTTGTTTAGTCCCCCGCAATTCACAACTTTACCAAAACTGGTGGAAATATGTTAGTGACACCCTATTCTAGGTTGTTATTATGATTTATATCCCTTTCTCATGTTTATTTGATTAATAAATTTATATGATAACAAGTGTCAACACTTTATGATTTAAATCATGATATGAATAGTTGTTGATGCCATGGTACATAGGGCGAAAGAGCTTGGGGTTGTTTATTTATGAAGCTCTTAGCTCTCCATAAGGACTTATTCATTCGTGATCATCCGGGATATACAAGCACAACTATGAGGGTCACATGGCTCGCTCTAGTCGTTCGTTGGGGATAGTGTTTACTTATGTCTGGTGGGTTACTTAAAAACGGAAGAGAATGGGTTGTAGCCCTATCGCTATCAGGCATATTTAGATAACCCCTTTGAAAGGCTTTATGTGGGTTTTTTTAGTGTTGTGGAGGTTCTAGAGCCCATGCGGTGGAAATTCATGACCCGTAGTGAAAGTGTACACCTCTGGCAAGAGAGTTAATTAAACCGACATGTCACCGTGTTCGGGGTCATGAACGGTCTTGGAGACATTAATGAATAGAATCACATGCTTATTATGTTGTTGATATTAAATTGATATTTATATCTGTTCACACATATGATTAATGGGATGATGGGATTCCTTTATGTTTAAGCTTAAAACATGACCAACACTAAAAACAACCACGCTTAAGACAAATCGCCTTCTGAGCCTCATAACCCCTGGCTATGCTTGCGGAGTTCGATATGGACTCACCCTTGCTATTTTCACCCCACCTCGGGAGGAAGTTAGGCTTGTGATCAACCGTCGGTCGGTCCCTGTGGAGTCTACACCAGAAGATCAGAGCGTCTTTTCGGGGCATTTTGCTAGCTAAGGTTTATACTTTTATTCTATGCTTGTTATATTTTAAGCATTGTGAATTGATTACCATTCATTTATAAACTATATGTGAGAGACTTCCAGGGCTCACATATGGCTTCATCTGGTTTTGTTCTTAAAACCGGGTGTTACATGTAGACATGGTTGGGGTACTTGTCATCTTCAAAGCCCGGTGGTTGTTCAACATATACCAACTCATTGATGAAGCCATTCAAGAATGCACTCTTTACATCCATTTGATAGAGCTTGATGTCATGTGCACATGCATAGGCAAGCAAGATTCTAATTGCTTCAAGTCTAGCAACCGGTGCATAGGTCTCTCCAAAGTCAAGACCCTCTACTTGAGTGTACCCTTGAGCTACTAGCCTTGCCTTGTTTCTAACCACAATTCCATCTTGATCTTGCTTGTTCTTGAAGACCCACTTGGTTCCTATCACATTGTAGTCCTTTGGCCTTTCCACCAATTCCCATACATCATTTCTCTTGAAGTTGTTCAACTTTTCATGCATGGCATTGACCCAATCTTCCTTCTTTAATGCCTTCTCAATATTCTCCGGCTCTACTTGAGACACAAAGGCATGGTGAGCACAAAAGGATGCCAATCTTTCTCTAGTGATCACTCCACTATTGATGTCACCTACAATTTGATCAATTGGATGATCTCTTGCAATGTTGGATGGTTGCATCACTTGTACTTGATGACTAGGATGGGGAGTTGGACTAGCTTGTTGCTCTTGATGTTCATCTTGAGTACCACTAGTGCTTGCTTCATTTGTATTAATCTCAATGGTAGTGGTAGTCAATGGAGTGTCATCATCATCTTCAACTTGTCTTGGCCAAATGTCACCAACATCCATGTTTCTCATTGCATTCTCCAAGTTCGAACCACTAACATCATCATGATTTCCAGCGTCTTCTTCATCTTGTTGTCGCCCTTTGCTTCAACCTTGCTTCGCCTCTTGCCATGAGTTGCCAACACGCCGAAGATGAACACGTTATCACCAATGTTAGCACGTCGATTAGTTAGGCAAGATCGAAGTTAGTGCTCTCATTGTCCTAAATGCAATATGCAAGTCAATTGGACCTAGAAGCACTTCACCGAAGGATTGTCGCGGCATCCCCTCTTGATAGTCGGCTATCTATCCTATAATGTGATCACACGCTCTATCGCGGTCTTGATCACCGAAAGAAAAACCCTATCAAGATACCTTTGCCTTGATCTCCGGGGTTCCTCTCAAGCCGATCACCGAGCTTGACGATCCATCAAGTCCACCGACGTTGTCCATGTTCATGATCATCATGCTCCACGTCATCCACCTAATCCTATCTCAAGTCATCACTTAGAGCAAAGGATTAGTACCACAAGTGTGTCATCAATTTCCAAAACCAAACATGAGATTTCAGCTGTTAGAGTTATTAACACCCATAACGCTTACAGTTGGTAGAGATAAGCTTTGTTGGACCTTAGAACAATCTAAGAGATACTCAACCAGATCCCTATACAGATACCTGACCTTTAATGGGGTCAAGGATCAACAAATGATGAATCTGTGGAAAGGCTCATTTCCACTTAAAGTGAAAATTTTTATCTGGATGGCAACACATGACAACATTCAATCAGGGTGCAGTTGAAAAAGAAGAAGTGGTCAGGATCAGAGATGTGCTTCGTTTGTGACATTCCTAAGACTACTGACCATATCCTTTTTTCAATGCCCTATCGTTGTGTATCTCTGGACCTTTCTCAAAACAAGTTTAGGGTGGCGAGATCGCCAATAAATTGCGCTGAATTTTTACTAGAGTTCTTGGACAATTGCCATGGAGTTAGGCAAAAGATGACACTAGTTATATGTGCAGGTGCTATGTGGACTATTTGGAGGACAAGGAATGACATGGCGATCAACAAGAAAGTGTTCGCTTCTCCCAAAGGAATAGTATACAAGACAATCATTCTTCTCAAGTCGTGGAAGCCACTCCTGAAGACAAAGATGGAGCATGTAGCTGATGAGATGTTACAGCTGCTCACGACGAACGCTAATTAGAAGACCCAACTTAGCTATGAAATTTCCCAAATGTAATAGGCTAGCTCAGTTTCGGTTTTTTGGTGTGGCGTTGTTGGTCCGTTGAGGTTGTGTATGACACTGTCTTTTGGTTTGAACTCTCGTAGAGGTATGAACTTTTCTCAGGTAGATGTCAAATGGGCGGCACTTATGAGTGCTTGAAATGTGTAATCCTGGCTAAGTCCTGTGTACGGGTCATCGGTGTTTGATACGCTTTCTAATAAAGCTGGGCAAATGCCTTTGATTTAGAAAAAAAAATTCTCAAGTTTGACTTATAATTTGGGATGGAGGGAGTACTTTTTGGACCTTTGTGGTGCTCCATGCACGGTTGTTTAATAAGTCTCTAAATAAATAATCATCTTTTATCTCAGATTTCTCAATAACCAAAAGATAGAGAATTGGATTGGTGGCTATCTAGAGTATGTATCACTAACTATAGATAGAGAACGGTATTGGTCGCTGTCTAGAATATTTATGTGCAAGTTAGGCTCCTAGAGTATGCACAAGTTATTGAAAAACTCTTGAAGAATAGAAAGATATACAAATTAAATTTTATTAAAATGTTCTTCTAAATGATGATTCGGAGAGCAAGTTAAAAAAGGTTCAGATTGTAGATGCTCTAACGTCTGACTGGAGCTTGACATCTTCAGGGACTTGATCCAATGAGCAAAGCCAAGACAGCCCAGTGCCCACACGGTGGTTATCTCGAAAGCCGGAGAAAGATCTGAACTGAAAGGCTCCAATATGTACAAGTCAGCAGATTAGGTATCTGATTCGACAACGCGTGAAACATACGTCTCAGCGACCCATCTGTAGCACTGAGAATGTTGACTCATCTCAACAGAAAAAGGCATAACAAATGATGAACAAACACGACACATATTTCTGCGACAAAAATCCATGTACGGCACCAGATATGATTCAGGACAAGAAACATGTGAACTGCAAATTTCAGATGAACAAGAACTTTTCAGAGGGGAACCACCACTTACTCCGCGAGACAAAAACTGTATATAACCTCATATGTACCAAACCAAAGACAAGAGTATATAGCTATATATGCAGGCTGAATATATACAGCAAAGCAACCAACACACCCCCATTATTCCCCTAATTACATAACCATGTTTCCCGGGGCACTAGCAGCTAGCAGGAGTAGTGCGGCTGGTGCAAGGTCCTCTTCATCTTATCAAGGATCCCGGCAGCCTTCCGTCGTGCCCTTGAAGTGCCGTTCTGCGCGAGCCAGGCCAGGGACCCGTTCAGCTTCTCGTGCTCCGCAACCCTCTCTCAGTTTGGTGCGGTCATACATACAGACTGCAAAGAGCACCGCAACTGCATTCTCCTTGTTGCGCTTGCACTGGTCTTCCTTTATAACATGGAGCATGGAGGCCACGCCACCAGTCTCACCGATCTCCTCTACTGTCTCATGGTCGCTCGACAGCAGGGCAAGGATGGCCAGAGACACATCCACAAGTGAGTCATCAGCGATGGCCTTCAGGGTCACGTCAATAACCCCACACTTGGTAGCCCTTGATTTGTTCTCGTGCAGCATGCAGAGGTTGAATATAGCTGAAGCTGCATCTTTCTTTGCTATCATGCTGCCATGTTCGAGGAGATCGACTAGAGGTCCCATCACGCCTAGTTCGCCGATCTTCACCTTGTTGCTGTCAAGGGCAGATAAACTAAAGATGGCAGCTGCAGCATTGCTCCGGGCCTCCATGGTTCCTGATTGTAAGGTCCTTATGAGGAACGGGATTGCCAATGGGTCATCTCAATAATCTTCTTGTTGCTCTCATGAATAGAAAGATTAAGAATAGTTGTCGCCATATCCTCCAGAACTTCTGCATTGTTTTCTAGCTCTGGGTTGGATGCTATGGAAATCATCTGTGAGATTGAATCTGGTTTCTCTCCTATGGCTGCTCTTAGTGAACTGTTGCACTTTGTCAGCAGCCTGAGATCTTTAATGGCTTCCCTCTGCTCAGATAGGTTTGACGACGATGCAATCCTCTCAAATATTTTACCAAATGTCTTCCGCTCATTGTTTGTAATCAGATCTTCGTCTTGGTTCTCAACTGGTGGCAGAGTGATCCCATTATCTGTGCACCACTGTGAGATCATGCTTCTCACAAGGTGGTTCGGGATGATAATTGTGTTTGAAAGGACTTGTTGAGTCTGTGGGCATGTACGGTTTCCAGCACTTAACCATTCTTGAATGAAACGACGATCATATGTCTGCACAAGGAGTAGAATAGTTATGTCAAGCTTATGCCACAAAAAAAAAATTACGACAATTCAGCAGTAAAGAAAGCAATTACTTATGAAACATATTAGAACTCATAAGCTACATGACTTTAGTGTAAGCATACAGAGAAACAAACAGTTGTATGAAGCAGATTGACTGATTTGTACTTTCTCAACCATTATGTTAAGCCAATACACAATTTTGGATTCGTGCAAAATAAGAGGATTAATGAATGCACGTCAACATCAGGGACCACACAAAGTAGGGAGTCATTTATTATAAATAGAATTTAGTTAAATCAGTCAGTCAACCAGGCACAGTGATGGATATGGGACCTCCTCCAGGAAAATGAAGCTAGTATACCAACCAATTTATTCAAGAAGAATTTAAATTACCCCTATTTCTCCTCAAGGTAAAAGTATCAGTGTCATACAAACTTTTTCATGCAAAAAAGCTGCAAGCAGAAGTCTCAATCGTATTTATTTGAACACAACTGGGTGGCGCAGGGCTAATTAAAATTTGAATTAGACTTGTCACGTCGTTTGTAAGGAAAACTTTCCCTGAACGAAGGAATAAATTCTGAACAGGACACGCCGACAGAGGCAGGACCAAGTCAATACAGCAGAGCTAGTATGGAATATAGCACATCTCCAAAGGGACAGGCAATTGAAGTGCTGAAACTACTTTCCAAAACCAGTTAAAACTGAATCATCAAACATTAACTTCTGTCATGAGCAGCTCTATTTTTTTCTTTTAATTCAACTTAATACATACATTTACATGTTGACTCGCTCCATTCCAGAACTTTTATGGCTTTAACTTTCAAAGAAGTAACAACTTCACTTGGTGGGATGAAGCAATTGAAAGAAAACCAGGAAAGGGATGAAGCAATTGAAACAAGAACCAAGAACGGTCCAGAAAGAATCAAGGTATACAAAATTTTTGCTGGGAATGGAAGTCTCAGAACACAAGGACGAGTACCACAGCATCAGTGTAGAATACAGTGGACCGAAAATAGCTAAAAGGTTCGTTAAATTGACGGGTTGCTCACATCACACCGACAGAATGATGCAAACAAAATCCCAAGGCCATAAAAGGTGTATCTTCCCATGATTTGTCTGTGCGAAGAACTAGGGAACGGCAAGTGAACATGGCCATAACTCGAGTCACATGCACTGTCCAACATGGGGGCGTAAGAAGGTCAGAGTGACAGCAGCACCCATCTGAAATCAACGTAATAATAAATCCTCGTTCCAAATCCAAGCCATAAAATCCGGGTCTCGTGTTGCAGTACGCAACGTCATCTCTGGAAAGAGAGCAGAAGCGCACGCGGTTGCGTAGCAAAAGAGGAAGAATGGCCATGTGGGTTCATTTCCTTTCTACTCCTATTAGCTTGCCATGGAGAAAGTACAAGAGAATGGCAATGAGAAATCGTAATTTTGTTTTTACAAGAGTTAGCATGAGAAATCGTAATTTTGTTTTTACAAGAGTTAGCAAGAGGTTAAATAATTAAGAAGAGCACAGGAAATTAGAACACTCTGGCTCAGTAAGAACAGTCTATTTTAGCCCATGCCTGGAGAATAACCGTCCACCAATAATCGAACGACAAAAGCAACAGAACAAGGGGGAAAAACAGACTGTAACAAAAGGAAAAGTAAAAAAAAAAAAAAAAAAACTGGTAGAAAGATTTTTTATAAAAAATTATATAAAAAAAACACTGCTCAGCAGCCGCAATCACATCACGGGAGAGCGGCGAATCACGAGCAAAAAGTATATAGCAGATGAAAAAAATTAAATAAAAATAAAGGGGGGCACAAACAAAACTGTCGGAGGCAGGTGGTGGTATCATCAGAAGCTTCTGGCGCACCACAAAATTAAATTTCGCTGTGCGTGTGGAGGTTCAGAACGTCGCAGCAGCGCTAGCACAGACGAGGAGGATGAGGACACGAGAGTAGAGGAGGAATCATTAAAATTAAAAGGAAAGGTAAATAAATCATCATATATACTGTACGCGCTAAAGGGAAATTCGAAATCCACCTATACTCGTATCGTAGGAAATAATAAAATCGCACCTCAATTCTTTCCTTAAAAAATCGTATTAATAAGGCAGGCTAAAAACTTACTAGCTTGGTTGAGAAATGGCAATTAACGCTAATCGACCCCAGAACACCAAGCGACGACGGGACAGGGAAGGGAAGGAAGTACCTGGCCGGAGGCGAGGACGACAGGATCCCTCATGATCTCGGAGGAGATGGGGCAAAGGAAGTGCTCCGGGACCTTGGCCTCCCCGTGCGGCCCTTGTTCTGCCCGCCGTCCACGCCGTCACCTGCCCTGTCCTTGCGGGGTGGGCCAAGCTCGGCGTCCCTGAGCTTGGCGAGCGCCTCGGCCGCCTCGTCGAAGGCCTCGGCGTCGGCGCTCCCTGCCGCCACCGCGGCCACCAGGCGCCTCAGCCGGCGCCGCATCGCCGCCGCCTCCTCTGCCGAGTCCACCGGCGTCGGCTTCGCCATCCCTCTCTCAGCTAGCTAGCCAACGGTGTTATTGAACGCTGCTACCTGATAGCTTTGAAGCCTCGCGGTCGCGGTCGGGGTCGGGCCTGGCGCCGGCCGGCGGGCATGGAGAGGTGGCGCGTGGCGGAGGAGAGGCCGGGAGGAGAGGACCAGAGGAGGGGAGGGTTAATGGGTGGCGGACGGGTGGTGGTGGGTTACATTGCACAGGAAGGAAGAAGCGGCGGGTTTATACGAGGGTGGGACCCGCACGGGCACGTTTAGCCCCGTGATTGTTGATTTGGTTTCGAACGGCGGGGCCACCGGGTTGGTTTTGGCCGGCCGCCACTGCCGGCTGGACCAGCTTTATTTCTTTCCTTTTATTATTATTATTATTCTTGTAAAATACTACGCGTTGCTTGACGGGACGTATAACTTGCTAATCATGTATGGATTACTTGTGATTTTAAGATCTATACGATAGCCATGTTATCTATTCTAATACATATTGGAATCGAATTTTCGTACTACCAAACTATTTATGTTTTATTTTATGATTTGATTAGTTAGACTATGAGCTTGTAGAGATATATTTTTATTTAGAATAAATTAGGCAATAAACTACTTATCATGATCTGATTAATTAATTAATTAATTGAAACATGGATACGCCAACCGTCATACGTTTATGAATTTCCACTTAACGATCCAGAGGCTAGAGACGTCGTTGATGCCCACTATTCGCTGTACAGTAGTTTCTACTTTCTATTGTGGTATAGTACTATTGCATTTTACAAATACGGGTTATTTTTGTATAAAATAGGCTTTTCTTTATGCATTAACAATGAGCTTGGTACACATGCAATCCACACCCCGTCTCTAGAGACTCTAGACAGAAGACCTTTCTTTATATTTTTTTTTTCTTATTTCTTTTACCCAACGAGCGGCAGGCCTGGGCAACGGTTGGCAACACCTTCCCTGCGCACCTGCTGGCCAACGGGAACAAGAAGGTGTCCAATCCACACCGAGCACTCGAGCAGCGACGGCGGAAGAAGTACCGCAGCAGCGGCGCACTTGCACGGGCAAACCAGCAGGGACTCACTCGGTTTGGGCCAGGTAGCAAGGAACAAAAGCAGCAGGCAACAGCTGCATGGGCCAGCAGCCAACAGCCAGCGAGCAGCGGCGGCCCAGCCCATATAAGGGCAGACCCAAAAAGAGGTCAAGAAATTTTCTCTCTTTATTAGTAGGTATAGATTATTATTATATAATTGCAAATCTATCTTTGTATGCTCCTAAATACTAGTATCTTGATGCTACAATAAATCAATTTCTCCAATCATCAAAAGTCAAACTAAATAAATTTATAGAAAGTAATAATATCATCTATGGCACCAAAATACATTATAAAATTTAAAATATATATCATTATGTATCTAGTCATACCAAATATGCATCATAAAAATATATATATCATGCCATATCTAATGATACTAATTTAGTATCATAAATGAATAGTAATATTTAAGGAAATTAAATTTAATATAGTTTGTTATAAATCAATTTATTACGTGATAGAGGCAAACAAAATTGTAGCAACAATAAAATACATATAGTATTTGAGAGACAGGTGCAGTAATAATTACATTATTATATTACATGGTTGCTTTCATTATTGATTTTGGACCCTCATTTACACTTATTTTCCTTTGGAAGCAAGGTGTGAGATGTACTCCCTCTATCTCGAAATTACAGTCGTTTTGGCTACTGAGTGTTACGTCCCGAAATTATTGTTGTTGCCTACTCGGTCATCCTAGCCTCCTAGGACAGCAGCGGTACCAAGGCCGCCTTTTCTCATGATGGTGCAGTGTTGCTTGGGAAGAGAAGGGGAGAGAAGCTGAGTTTGTGTGGACGCATGTGAGAGAGAAGCCAAGTGAGTGGAGAGAGAATGAGTGGGGCATGGAGGCAAGTCACCGGGACCACAACACAGCCATCGATGGAAGAGTAGGGGCATGCAGGTATTTTGCTTTCTTCGTTGGTAGCAGCGTCCGTCCCTGGCGACCACAATTACGGGATGGAGGGAGTAGTAGATTTGCAATATTAATATATGTTGAACTTTTCTTAAACAATGAAGAGCACAATCTTGGCATTCACGCTGGGACAGAATGATGTTGACTTGCATTGTTTTGAGAAAAGGCGACGTAGGCTGATTGTGAGCACATTATGGTCAGACACGAGTGAGCGGAGAAGATTGCTCTAGACTCTAGTGTACTAGCCGGCGTTCATTTTCATATGCATCCACGGACACTCATTGCCGCATTGGCCATTTATGTTATTTGGTATTGGTATTAATTATATTCTCTCCATGTCACAATTGAAAGACGTTTAGAATAGCGATACAGATCTTCAAAACAAAACTTTTATGATTTTTTATGAAAGTAATTTTGAAGACAAATCTGATAGAACTTTCATATTTCCAAACTCAACGACTTAAAAATTACTCATGATTTATATTTCAAATGTTTGACCAAAACCTTCTACAAAACATCTTCTAAATGTGATACGGAGGTAGTACATGTGTCATTCATTGACTTCGTCAAGTTTAATATCTTACGTATTTGGTCACAATTTAATTTCATTACTACACTTAGTTTTCTAATTTTTATATATGTGGGTCCATGCTTCGCTTTCAAAGGTTACGTATTTGCTAAGACTGTAAATACAATTTTTTTGAAAACAACACTAAAATTCCTTGCTATTATTTTAAAATCCTTGGTAGTGGAACTATTATTCTCACATGAAAAACAAAACACTAAAAATTCCTTGCTATTATTGTAAAATCATTGGTAGTGGAAATATTATTTTCACATGAAATTCCTTGCTATTATTTTAAAATTGTTGGTACTGGAACTATTTCTTCACACTAAAACAAACAGAACAGAACCATATCCTTTTGTGTTTGTATTTATTTTCCAGGTCTTGTAAGTGTATGTACAAGAAGAATGATATGGAAACATTGTGGCTTCATTGCTCGCTATGTGCAGATAACATAATATGTTGCCATTTGTAAAGGGATATTTGTCTAAGCGCTCGAGAGAGAGAGAGGAGATGTCTCTCCAAAAAAGGGAAAACCAAAGAGAGAAAAAAAAAAATAGCCCTTTTAGTATTTTCATGGCGCACGTACACCATTGTCCTCACAATGCAACTTAGTTCTCTATGTGTGTAAGTAACATACAAAAAAGAGATTTATGTTTTGGTTCTAGATATATGCCTAGGCGTCACAGGTCCACCTTTCTCGCTTTCGCAAAAAAGGAAAAAAAAGGAAAAGAAAAATTCATACCAATTTTGTATTTTATTATGCTTTTATATATGATGCCAATCATAAGAAGACATTGTAACTCGATGCTTTGAGTGTAAGTAGCTTAAATTTTTTTCCTGTTTTGCCGAGAACACTACAACTTCATGCTCTGTTTGCGAAGTATCTTAGAAGTTTCCATTTCGCATAGGGATATATGTCTTCGAAAGTGCGAGAGATACCCGCCTTTCTTGCAGAAATGAAAAAAAATACTCGTAAGGTGCACAAAGTGTACTAAAAATGTTGTAAGGATATCGTGTCACTATGTTCTATGTGCATGTAACTTAGAAGGGTTGGTTCTCAAAGAGGTATGAGCTTGATACACTACCATGCTCAGGGTTTTTCTTGACGGTCGTTGGCGAAAGCCAGAAAATCGTCAGAAAAAACACTTCCTGATGACCTGCCGTCAGAAAATGACCAATAGAAATAACCAGTATTTCTTGACGATCAACCGACAGGAATCTATTACCGACGACAATTCCTGACGACTTATGTTTGACTAGTAAATTCTACACCGGTAGCGTGAGCATGAGGGGAACTGGACCTTTACCTCAAAAAGAAAATTTCCAGCACAGTTGTGGTACGTACGTCGGCGTGGATAAATGCATGCACTTTCCATTTGGCGGAGGACGGTACAACGGCAAGCATTCACACATTCTACGTGGCTTTGTTTGCACCCTCCCACAAGACTTGTGTGACCCGTCCAGCTGGTTGTACTGATCAGATTAACCGCACGCAGCAGATGGCCATTCCATTAATAAAACGCACATGTGGATTATTGCCAGGAGTAGCTTCCACTTGGGAGTTTGCAGGCGACGCGACGCTGACGCTGATGCTGAGGCTCCCTCGTACGTGTAGTCGTGTCGTGTCGGCATGCCGTGGCGCTACGTACTATAGATGTCCAACGGGCGGCCCGGTACGCCCCGTGGCCCGCTTCGGGCGGACCGGGCCAGCCGGCTGCGGGCCACTACGGACTACGGGCTGCACGGGCCGTGCTACCCTACGGGCTCGGGGCGCGCCCTCGGCCCATGACCGGTCCGTGGGCCATTTTGCCCGGCCCATGGGCCACTCGGGCCAGCCGGGCCGCGGGCCGACCCATAACAGCAGCTGTAAAAAAAAAAAAAAACTAACGAACAGTTGCTCCCATGGCCGCCGCCGCGCGCTACTGCCGTCGCACGCGCCGCCGCCGCGCTGCTGCTGCTCGCGCGCGCCGCCGCCGCCGCAGCCGCGCTGCTGCTGCTGCTGCTCGCTCGCGCGCCGCCGCCGCCGCAGCCGCGCTGCTGCTGCTGCTGCTCGCGCGCGCCGCCGCCGCGCTGCTGCTGCTGCTCGCGCCGCCGCCACCGCGCTGCCGCTGCTCGCGCCGCTCCTCCCGCCGCGCCGCCGCCGCGCTGCTCGAACAGGCCGTCTCCTGGCTATTTGAGGCGAGCATGCATGCAAGTTCTCGCTAGCAATTTCCACGAAACTTCCTCCGTGCTCTCTTTCTATCTGGATGAAAGGACAAGGAGCAGCATGCATGTACGGCTCCACGCTAAGAATAGCAGCAGGCAGGAAATTCCAGTTCGGCTACGATAAATTTCCAGTGGCACCTTCTCTGAATAGGGAGAGGACATGTTAACAGGCCAGGCCACCACCGGGCCAGCCGGACCAGCGGGCTGGGCGGCACCGCCACGGGCCGAGGCAGCGGTTCATGGCCCGCCCGGCCACCGGGCCGGGCCGCCCGTAGCCCGCGCATAACGGACCGGGCCGGCCCAGGTACCGGGCCATTTTGTCGGGCCTCGGACCGGGCCGCGGGTCACGGGCCAAATGGCCATCTTTACTACGTACTGCGTCTGCGTGTCCCTGGGCAGCGGCAGCGCCCATGCCCATGCCATCAAAGCAGTGGGGCCTTGGCCTGGCCTCGTCCCTGACTTGGGGGTCGACTGCGTGGCCGGACAGCTGGCGTTATATAGGAGTTCCGTGACCCACATGATATGCCATTTCGATCGCATTTGCATACTGTACTGTAGTATATGCCCCAGCAACGATGGAGATGCGTGTGCGTGCTCTCGTTTCTTGCAACGACGACACCGTACGTCCTGCTGCTGCCCACCGTCCAAGAAGAGAACCTTCCGCTCGCCGCCTGCTTATGCTCTCGTCTCTCGTCTTTGTACAAGGCAAAGGGGAAAGAGAGCCGTGTAGTCTGGAGGAGTTGCTGCTAGTGAGTGTAACACCAGCGCCACCACCATGGAATAGGTAGTTGGGAGCAGAGCCGCAGCAGCCGGAGTGCCGGACTGGATCTCGGTTCTCCTCAGTATTCTCTTCTCTCCAAAATGCAGGGTCGCACACTCAATATTTCCACGCTATTTGTGCTTGTACCACTCCTCCGTCCGTCCGTCCGTCTCTATCTGATGTCAACAGCACACTCTTTGTGCCATATATATGTGCCGTGGGAACAATAACTAACCGACACCGCCATAACTTGTAGCATCGCACGCACCTGCAGATCACCTCCGTGACGCTAGCTCTCTCCTGTCATACGGCCATTACAGTTTCAAGTAATCAGAATTGGACGCTTGATAGATCGAGTTGCTGGTACTAGACAAGTCAAATCTGCCAACTAACTACTAAGTAGGACCTAACCTAACACCACAAGAACAACAAGAACAACACATGCATGAATAGGTAGGTAGCACAAGGCAGCAGAGAGGATCGCCGCCGCTGCGCTCAACAGACGATCGACGCCCATGTCCATGCATGTCCGTCTCTCTCACACTGACTCACCCCATCCCATGCATGGAGGCGGGGCCGGAGAGCCCCTCGGCTAGCTACCGGCTGGCGAAGAGAAGACGCCACTGGCCACTTTAATCCAGCGCGGCTGCGCGGGCCCTTGCATGCCTCCATCGAGGGAGCGCGTGGCGGTGGCCACAACAGCTGGATGACCGCGCGGCGCGCGCCCGAGTTACATGTTTGTTCCCGGTCCCTTCTTCCGTGGCGGCGGCGGCGGAGACCAACCAGCTCGATGAAATCGGCATGCATTGCATGACCCCAACGAGCTCGTGGGCGTCAAAGTCAAGAGCCGTCAGCCGTGAGATGAGATGCGCACGCACAGACTCAGCAGTTGCCTGTTGACTATAGTTTTCCATGCGGCCCCAGCGGCCGAAGGCCCGCCCGAGGCACTTTTTTGGTCCGCCCAAAAGGCCCGAGCCTGCGGGAGGCCCACGTGCGGGCTGGCCTGTCTGGGCTGGCCCGTAAAAGCCCGTGGGCGTGCTTGGGCCGACCCGAGGCACGTGCACGGGCACGCGGCCCGGCTGCGTTAAGAAAGGGGAGACACGGTGGCAAATAGACTAGTGATAATATTGTACATATTTGCTATATTAGTCTCGATATTTTCATACTTTTGGTATAATATTATACATATATTTGGTATAATATTGTACAAATATACTGAAATCTATGTAAAAAATGATCATATTTGAGTGTTTTTTAAAAATCGGCCGATGGGCGGCCAAGACAAAGACGGCGGCGCGATTTGGCCCGTGGGGCCGGGCTGGGCCGACCCGTGCACGGCCCCCGCAGAGGCACGGCCCGTGAGGCACGGTGGCGCGATGGCGACTTAACGGCCAGCCAAGACGGCACGGCACGACGCCGGGCGGGCCGGCCCGCACGGCCCGTTGGAAATCTATACTGTTGACGCTGTGGTCGGACTTGAACTCGTTTTACGGGAATCGGAAGGAGGCTGCGGCGAAAGCCGCGTTGTGTACCTGCTGTGCATTTGTGTGTGTGTGTGCTCTGTTTTCCTCTCCAATCCGCCCACTCTCTGTGGCCGCATGCAGACATCAAGTAGATCGACCTCTCTTTAGATTATTTTTTTGAAACAATTCTCTGTACGCGTGTCATTAAAAAATGATCCATCTATTTATGTACAGCTCATTGTGATTCCTATAAAGCACGTGTCTATAACAGCCAACACTTTTCCGTCAACTGGTTGTGTTAAACTCTCTGTCTAGCACCACTGTTAGTAATACTTGGTTGAATACGCGTAGGTCTCGCAAACCAAGACCACCCTCTATCTTTGGTGAAGCAATCCAAGACTTTTACATGTACTAGATAAGGGCACTCATAATTCAGCATGCTAATGGTTTGGAATCCAAACCGAATCCAAATCAAACTAACAAGATCCGGGTTGTGCCGCCCAAACCAATCCAACCCTTTGCTTCACCTTAGCTAACCAAACCAAACCAAACAGATCATTTGTAATGTCACTCCAAATCAAACCAAACCAAAGTGCAAACCACGGTTTTAACCCACTCCAAAATTGATTCATCAAAAACAGTTTCAACATCGGTTTGCTTGCTCCTATCGGTTGTCTATATGTCGTCTTTGGGTTTGCTCTTTGTCAACAATAACCCGACAACCGACGACCCATTCGTGGTTTCCTTCTTGGCAACCATTCTAATCCATGGGCTTAGCCGAGTTAGAACCAAACCAATTATACCAAATCCAAACCAAAGTAAGTTGTTTTCTTTCGAATCTAAACCAAACCCAAACCATTAATAGGACAGCCCATTTGCAACAAATCTAAACAAGCCCATAGCAGAAACCAATCCATTAAAACCATTTGAGCCCAAACCATTAGCAGGCTGACTCATAATGCAGACTCATCAAAACTTATTTATTATCATCATATTTATTACACTTTGTTGATGTGACGTACAAAGACAACTTAAAGATTTCCTCACTGAACCGAGAGACTTTAGAATTTATTTGTCCGCATGTACTACTGGTACCCATCGCAATTTAGGGGTCCCTTTGGAACACAGAAATTTTACTGGATTCAGTTCATTTTCACAAGAAAGACGCATGAATGGGAAAAAAAATCCCGTGTCCAAACGATACCTTATATAAGTATAATTTATTATGGGATCTACTGTATTTTTTTTTGAATTACACAGTACAACGCAGACGCTCACAACACGCACGCACACTCACCCTTAAGAACACACGTACGCAAACCCTACCCCTATGAGCACCCGGCACGCCCGGAGATTCCCCGAAGTCACCATGGGCGCCCGTCGTCGACGGAACGTCGCTTACCACTTAATGCATAACATTTGGAAAATCCCGAGAAAATCCCGGAAAAAGGTGCGAGCACCAGGATTTGAACTCACGGTGGGTAGCGTCCCACTGAACCGTTCTACCATTGGACTACAAGCCAATTCGATCTCATCTGTATTTTAGGTGCCTGAATTGCCTCTCTTCAGGAGACGCCTACAAAGGCTTCAGATCTCCATCAAACTCAAGCCAACAACAGAGCACATGGAGACGTCCATTCAGCATACAAAGCATCGCCTGACCGAAAACACAAATTCAGGGGATTGTTCTATAGGAAAAGTGATTTATTATAGGCACGTGCCTTTCAAACGTAGTGGTTACTTAAACACACGCGCATGCAATCTGATAAACCGTCTCTATCGCAGATATGGATGCCGATGAACAAGAGTATGTGAGTACAGGTCAGCTTGGCCCAGCAGCAGTTATAACAGGGTGAGCCAAGATGGCACCAACCGACCGACTAAATATGCATGGCGAGTTGGCGACGACGACGATTGCGTGTCGCCGTGTCGGCTGCACTGGTGTCTGCCATGCATCGATCGACCCGGCCCCTCGATCGAGACGACGATCGACGATGCCACCAGTAGCAGTAGTAGTAGGTCATACTCATTTTTTTTTCCGTGCATTATGCACGTACCGCATTAAGGGAAATCAGAGTTTTTATTACATCCGACTTACTTTTAAGCGAGATGTCATCGAGTAAGACGGTCACACATGACACGAGTCGCCGGCTTGAACGGGCGCAGCAATTTAGGGTGTACTAAGCCTTAACTAGTTGTGCGACTAAGGAATAGCAGGTCATACTCATCATACACCTCTATCGATATCTCATCGACCCTTGGCTGCAGCTAGCGCTATGGACAATTCCTACTACGTACCGAACGACGTCGTCGTTTGTGCTTCTGTTTGGTTTACTTTTGAACTAACTAACTAACACAACAATCATTGACCCGTTAATGTAGTCCTCGAGAATTATCCTTGTGTTTATTATTAGTGCGTGTCTGAGCGTGCGCACACATGCATGGCAAACACATGCACGCGTCATGGAAAGAAATGCTACTCCAGTGGATCTCGGCGTATTTGAATGGATCTCGGCGTCGGCGCAGGATGTACTGTATGGAAGGCTAAACTAATTTGGACATCTATGGATCTTGACAAATGACCTAGAAATTCAAATTTTGATGGGGACCATCCCTTCCTAGTTTATTTTTTTGAACTAGAAAGTATCCGTTGGACATCCATGGACATCCAACTTCCACCTAGAACTGTGCGTAGCTAGGGAGATCCATTACTACAAAAGGAAACTAAGAGAGCGCCTGAGTTTTTACATGAGCGCCCTAATATATGCGAAATTCTCGGGTAGAAGCAAACCGCTCCCTATTGTTGGCACATTAGGGGCGGCTCGTAACAAACCGCCTTCTTGTTGGCACATTAGGGGCGGCTCATGTTACGAGCCGCCTTTAATGTTACCGACACATTAGGGGCGGTTATATTTCAGCCACCCTAATGTCTCCCTCAAATCAGGGGCGGTTATATTTCAGCCACCCCTAATGTAACCTCAAATCGAGGGCGGTTATATATAGAGCCACCCCTAATGTGTTTTGGTCAAACTTGGTCAAATGAAGCACTAAATGACCTCAAATCGAAAAACTTTGAATACAAAAAGTTGTATATATAGAGTGTAGATCTTGAGGAGCTACACAAAGTTGGTGTTCGTGACTTTTGAAAAAGAGATCTAGGGCTCCAAAAAAGGCGTCTTTAGTTTGAATTGGGAAAGTCAAACTTGGTCAAACGAGGTGAAACGAAGCACTAAATGACCTTAAATCGAAAAACTTTAAATACAAACGTGTTAGAGCTCATCGAGATCAACATTAGTTATATGGGTCAATTTGGCTTTTAAGAAAGTGTTAGTAAACACTAGAAGAAGTCTCGCGGTAATTAAAATAATCGAGAGAAAATTACCAAACAATTCGAGAAAATTCTTAAACTTGGCGGTGCCTTTGCACATACCATGTAGATGCCTCGAGAAAAAGTTTGAGGCCGATAGCACACTCGCAAAGCACACAGGCCACACAACCATGAGAAACCTAAGTGTAAGGATAGGTTTGATTGAAAGGTTCCGTATACCACTATGAAGCACGCCCCGCTCCGCCTATGTCCAAACTTTCTCAAATTTTTTGTGGTCATTTACACCCAAAATATGGCCCCACACAAAATCCTAGATTTTTTATTCATTTTTGAAATTACCGTATTTTTTCACGTCTTGCCGTTGCGACCAAATATCTTGAATTACACTTTGAAAACACAATAAGTTCGCAGACCGCCTCTACAAGTTTTGCCTCCTAGGGCACAAGAGACCTTGCGCCAAAGTTTGGCACCGTTTAGGTCTTTTGGGGATGGTCATAGTTCAACGTATAATTACCGGGAGAAGTCGCGCGGTAATTAAAATAATCGAGAGAAAATTATCAAACAATTTCAGAAAATTCTCAATGGCGGTGCCTTCACACATGCCATGTAGATGCCTCGAGAAAAAGTTTGAGGCCGATAGCACACCGCAAAGCGCACAAGCCACACAACCATGAGAAACCTAAGTGTAAGGATAGGGTTGGTGAAAGGTTCCGTATACCACTATGAAGCACGCGTCGCTCCGCCTATGTCCAAACTTCCTCAAATTTTTTTTGTGGTCATTTACACCCAAAAATATGGCCCCACATAAAATCCTAGGTTTTTTTAGTCATTTTTGAAATTACCGTATTTTTTTCTACGTGCGTTTGTGACCAAATATGGTGAATTACACTTTGAAAACGTCTATCAAAACTTTGTCGATCGCAAAAATGACCTACATACGCATTGTAGATCTCGGCGAGGTGAGTCGAATTGGTATTCATGACTTTTAAATTCTCAGCCATTTAGGCCCGGAAAACTGAAAACTCCCAAAAAAAAAAAACATTTGAAATTTGAAATTTGAGCGGTTCAAAATCTTTTGAATCCAAAAAGTTGTATATATAGAGTGTAGATCTTGAGGAGCTACACAAAGTTGGTGTTCGTGACTTTTGAAAATGAGGACATCTAGGGCTCCAAAAAAGCGTCTTTAGTTTGATTTCATTTCATAGAATATGCATCAATATGATTATATAAACAGTTTACGGAAAATAAAAAATGAAAAACAACACTGTTCACCGCTGGGCGCGGCAAACCAATCGGCCCAGCCGGCCTTTCGGCGATGTCTTGCTTGGCGCCGCCCGCGTGGGCCAAAAGCAGCCAAGATCGGTTAACCAGGCGGAGCGCTCCCAGCCATCCGATCTAGGGCGACCAGCATCCGACGGTCCAGCGCGTTCAGCGGGGATCAAACCAGACGGCCGGCCGCCTCCCGTGAAACCCTAACTCCATTCTTTCTCCTCCCTTTCTGTCACGCTCACCCGAGAACCACGGCGGCGAGCAGCGTGTTGTGCCGTGGCCGGCGCCGCCCGATCCGCGGTGAGGACCGCGACCCCTCCCCTTCGCGCAACTCCAGCACCGCTGGCGTCCCGTGAGGTTGCGAGATCTGAGTCCCCGGAGAGCGCCGCATCCTCTCCTCTCTTCTATTTCCTCCCCTCATGGCTTGTCGGTCCGGTCGGCTCCACCGCTTCTAATCCCGTGCGTGTCTCTCCGCAGACCGGGCAGCGCAGCGGTCACGAGGGAAGGCCATCAGCGCGCGGTCCAGGTCGGTGGCATCAGCGGCTTAAGGCCTGCGCAGTTCCATGGTCCAGGTCGCTGGGAAGCGGCGGTCGAGATCGACCCGACTCATCCCGTCCTTTGTGCGTGAAGAAGAGAAGGTGAAAAACATAATTTGATTTCACTCTCGGGGTCCGGATGCAAGTGTTTGTCTTTTTTATGGATTCCTGCTTTTCCTTTTCTAGAAAATGGCTTAACTTTGGAAATTCATAGTAATTCATAGAAAAATCGTAAAATAGTAAATGAGTACTTTTTGGAATCCTTGTGAGTAGATCTCCGCTGTGGCGTGGTTGCATGTTGCTGTTTAGTGTAAAAGTTTGTTGTTTTGCATTTATCTTGTTATTTAGGGATAGATTCATATCTTGAGTTGTAGTTCTCTAATTGCTGTGAAATTTTTTTATGTTAGGCTACTCATGAGATGTATCTGCTGTGGTAAAAATTTCATCTGTAGTGATGCATGTATGACTGAGTTATTGTTTTATGTTGCTCTCTCATGTTAAATGACAATAAGATTTTCTTTGTCATGGAGATTACTATACTGCTTTTGTGCCTGCTAAGTTAAGTTTGTGTAAATCTTAGCTCCAAATGAATGTCTACATAGGATTGACTAATGATTAACTAGTTTGCTATTTTTAAGAGGCATATGTGAATCTGATAGCCGTGTATCATGCACATACGAAAAGCAAACAACCACTAATATATTTTTTTTTCCTGGGTGTGCAGGGTGATGATGATCTGTAACATTGCTTAAGAAGTGCAGCGCTTGGAACTTGATTGGAAGCCCATGGGCAAAGTGCTAGTTGGGATGATGTTTTAACTTTTATGTTGTTATATGTGATCTTCGTATGTTATGTGAATTGTATGTTGAAGTATGTGAGTTTTGAATGATACATATATGTTTATTTGAATTATGGAGAGATATTATGTCAATTGTCATTTTATTCTGTGAAATATATATATATTCTAAATTTATTTTTTTTTGGTGTGAAATTCAACACTAGGGCGGTTTTAGATAAACCGCCCCTACGATTATAGACATTAGGGGCGGTTTGTGATGAGCAAAACCGCCCCTGCTATATCCACATTAGGGGCGGCTCAAACAGGGCCGCCCTAATGTCTCAACATTAGGGGCGGTTTTTCCCAACCGCCCCTAATGTCGGCGAACATTAGGTGGCTTGTTTAGGGCGGTTGAAAAAAACCGCCCCTAATGTTCATCTAAAACCGCCCCTAATGTTGACTTCTGTAGTAGTGATCATCTGCGAGGCCAATCAGTGGATTGTGGCGGGATTCAGGGATTTGTCGGTGCTGTTGGCCACAGCTATTGGTTGAGAGCGGGGTTTACTCAGGCTCTGTAGTCACTAATTCTGAATCCTCAACGAGCTGCTCCTTGTTTCTCTGTTTTTGTTCTTTTGTTTCAGGGAATTGGTCGGGAAACCTGCAAACTTTTGCGTCGTGCTTCATCGGATTCGGATGTGTGATCTGCAGCCTTGGAAGTTCCCTGGTACAATTTCATTTCCCTCCGTGCACTGCCTTGGTTCAATCTAATCGTTCCCTATGAAAGAGCCAGGAGCCATGGCCACCGTACGCAAGGCCAGCCACCGTCTCCTTCACTGGTAATCCAAATCGATCCCCAAATTTGGTGCAGTTTCACCTGACATCGATATGCATATCTGAGCTCGTGTGGATCCATGACTGTACTCCGGCATGGGCGTACGTCTAGCTTTTCTCCTGCACCCAATTACCACTCAAGAACAAACAGGCTCACCCCAAGCTCCTCTATTGCTACTGCTCAAGGTCGTCCAGGAGTTCTAATTAACCCACTTGCCCAATTTCTTCCTAAGAAGTATGTTTTTCCCTTCTCTGGTTGGTGTTAGATTTTGTGAAGGTGTTGCCTACTTAACCGGTACTATCTGTGGATAAAACTTCATAGCTGTCGTGGCAATTCTTGAGGCACCAAATTAATTGTCACGTAACACTAACAAGCCATGATCAAACTCTCCAATCTTTTTTTTTCGAAAGCGAGCTTAGCTCGTACTACTTCATTAAGAGGAGTTAGAAAGTTCATACATGACTTGTGCCAAGTCTCGTGGTGAGCTGCCAAGGAGGTGGCACAAGTAAAAACACTAACACAAGGCACCGACTGAAACGGTGAACCAGAATAGGTGTAAACTAAGAAAAAACACAATTGTGTGACAGAGAAAGTGATATCCGCTCAGGGGACGAGACTAGAGGCGTTCAACCGTCCTCGCCCAACGACAGCCCCGCATGGGGAAGATCTCCCCACGACCCCGCGCTTAGGAGACCCCACGACATCCGCGAAGTGGCGGTTGAACCTGACGGTGATGGAGGGATCCGGGATGGTTGACGGCGCCCCCGGCTGGCGGCCCTCCCATTTGTCGAGGAGGACGCGACGTGCCTGCCGCTAGGGTCACGGAAGGCGGACTTGGCCGCAAGCCGGTCACTGCGCGCCAAGGTACCCAATCCTCCCTAATGGTGCGGGCGCACCTCGGCCATGGTAGGGTCTTGATTAACGGCTCCTCAAGAGGTTGGCGGAGAGACTCGATGAAGGCCATGACGTCGGCCTTGGTCGGCAGCTCCGTTCTTCCCACAACAGCCACGGTGGCAGCCGGTGCCGAAATCATTTTGATACTTTAATGTTAATGTACCATGGAGAGTGTATGATATAGGATGGACTCTCATGCCTACCCGTCAATATTATAAAACTTTATTTCTTAGATGGTTCCATGCTCCGCGGTTTGGTTCCACGCTCCGAGAAAATCTCTCATTAATTATTTACTAGAGCAAAAAAAAAATTGTTACAACAAAAACTAGTTGTAACACTGAGTAAATGTTATTGTAGACAAGCAAATGTGTTACAAAAATTAGTCTATAGTAACATGAACAATTGGAACATAACAAAACTACGAGAACTAGTAACACTTTTTGTAATCTATAATAACCTAAGTTGGTGTCACTATATATATCTTTATTGCGTAGAAGTGTTATGTGAATTTGTAACACAACTTGTTTGCACGCCTTGCACATGTATGGAATCCTCCCATTTTTCTTTCTCTTTGTATTCTTGTTTTTTTGCTCCACTTCATCACGATGCCCTTTGATTCTCGATCCTTTCCTCACTGTTTGTTGTGTCCCATTACCAAACGAGACGAGGGAGCACAAGAGGTTGGCCACGATGGACCAACAGATCAATAGGATTAGGATACTGCGGCTCTTCTATAGGAGTTGCCGTTGCGGAATGCGTCAGTGAGAAAGTGATGGAGGGACGTCGAGGGAACTCCCAAGTGCTCCATGATCTTCTACGCCTATGTAAAGAATCCTCACTAAGGAGTTCTCTCGACATGTAAATATACCACCTCAAAGAGCCCCACTAAGAACATGATATGCAACCCATTTGACCCCACAGTTTGAACTAATAACAAAAAATATTATAACTCACAGACCAAAAAACCAAATTAAATTCTGATTACACCATTAAATTCCTTTTAATAAATCCTTAAAAACAAGATCTTATATATGGATATATTTCGATAAAAATATAGGTGAGCTCCACTGATGGTAGTTGGTATAGAGTAAAGTAAAATAATAATAATAATAATAATAATAATAATAATAATAATAATAATAAACGGAAAAAAAAAAAAAAAAAAAAAAAGAATAGGAGGGTGATCGTAATATTCTAACTCCTAAATTTCTCGCTCATACCCGCAGGGAATCCACCTAGTTTCTTAAAGGGGAGGCCGCATGTTGACACGCTACCACTGAAAAGATTTTACGGAAGATAAGACCTATGGTTCAGAGGTGGACATATTTGTGGAGCTACATCTGGAAGCAAATGCTCATATCTATTAATCATTTTTAAATTAGAAACAGATATCTTAAGACGACTGCTTTTTTTTTTTTTTTTGATATCATAAGACGACTGCTTTTGAGCGCAAATCTTAAGATGACTGTTAAATGATTATTAATTAACATTTGGGATTCATCAATATGTGTTTATTTTAGGATATTTGAATTTAAAATCTAAACTTGTTTTTTAATTTAAAATGTTTAGGGTACCAAATATTAATTTTGATTTTTTTTGAAAATTTCAAATTATCAAGGATCGATGGAGACACACCCTATATTGTAATTTGAAATCATTCTAAGTATTAATAAAATATATCATCCTATCTATACTTAGAGTGAGTGTATATTGCAATGGTAGAGGTGTTATGTGTGCTATAAGTCGTGGTTTTTAAATTGTGATATGAAGTTTGTTGATCGGATACATTCCAAAGTTATGGAAGTAGAAGTTTGAATCCGATTCTGGTATTCAAGTTGTGTCGAGGACTGGGCGATAGCCTAGGTGGTTGGCTTCCTAGGTGTGGAACCAACCGCTCCTGAGTTCGATCCCCATCGGGGACGGATTTATGCACCTCATTTTCTTCTTAATGAAAAAGCACCTAGTTCCTCCTAGGTTGGGTCTTATTTTTTTATTCAAAGTTGTGTTGATGATACATGGACTAGGATAGCCACTATAAATTTCATATGTTTTGCTGCCGCCTTTTGGCTCAAATATTTAGAGGTTTCGCCTCAAGGTTTGTTCTGGCATGATGTTAATTTTTTTTTTTGCTGTGTTTGGGGGTTTTGAAAAGGATCAGCTCCCAATTGCTTAGATACTTTTCCATGTTAAAACCAAGGTACTACCTTAGCTTCTTATGTTGAGGAGTTGATGAATTTGTGCATCAAATTCTTACTCACGATTTGCTTGGCCAAAGGTTTATGATGTAAGTGTGGTTTACAATGGGGTGAAGGAGTGATTCATTCATATGAAGGAGTGATTCATTCATATGATGAACAGGCTGCCGACACCAATGAAAGATGGTCTGAGATCGTTGATAATGTTGGCTATCTGGGAGATGTGGCGTGAAAGGAACGACAAAGTTTTCAGTAAGGATAGTAGGAATGTGCAAAAGATCATGGAATCCATGTATGATGAAGCACACCTCTGAGCACACGCAGACGCAGGTAATACATGGATGTATATGTTTTGGAAAAAAAAAAAAAGACATGAGTCATCTATCGGATGAGATCGGACGGCGAAAAAATAGGAGGCAACTAACTGAAAGTATTAGAGGTAGAATATCTCCAAGAGTTTGGTATTTTTTACTTTGGCAAATCTACTCCTTAAAAATATATGTCCAGTGAAAAAAAGAGATCATCTCTAATAGTTTGGCATAATTGATTCCCTAAATTAAAGTCTGGGCTATTTGACGGAAGAGATAAAAGAAAAACACTTTTGCAAAGTAAACATAAACCTTTTAGCAAATTAACAAAGTCCACATATATGTAAATCCTTTGTATCTGGCCTTTTTACATCAGGACCCAGTAAAAAGTATCAGTCTTCAATTTTTGCCCTTGCTCCTCTAGATCGAATAAATCGACCGCACGGAGCCAGACTCCCGGTGCTGGTAGCGGCTCGGCGACGAAGCTCGTCCATGCCGTAGCAGCCCGACCCATGGTGCCTCCTCCCATGCCTGGACGTCGACGAGGGAAGATGCTTGCTCCCTAGGCCTGCAGCACGGGAGTGCTCCGCTCGGATCTGAATATATATCAACCGGAGGAAGGAGCGGGCGCGGCGGCCGAGCTGCTAGCAGTAGCGAGAGGCCGGGGCTAGGGATTTCACGGCCGGAGGAAGGAGCGGGCGCCGGCGGAGCCGCTAGCAGCAGCGAGGGCCGGAGGTGGGGGATTTCGCGGGACCGGGAGGCGGGGGTTTTCGCGGCCTCGCGGGAACTGCGCGCAGAGCGTCGGAGCCAGAATGCCAAGTCGGGAGATGCGCGCATATATGCGCGTGGAGAGACCGATTTTGCCAAAGTTCTAAAATTTGTGTCGTTTGCCAAATTATTGGAGACATATTTTTTGTGGTTTTGTAAAAAATTGAAGAATATCAACTCAATATGCCATACCGCTTGTTGGAGATTCTCTAGAGGTGGGGACAATACCAAAGAAGCAACATCTAGTTTTAGTTTTATATTTTTTATTTTAGAAACATGGTAAATTAGTCATTTTAATGTTGTGTTCATCGTTCGTCATCGTTCGGATCGGGATCGAATCTTGCCAGCCGCCAAGAACGCCCGGGAGAAAGCCAACACCTCCATTTACTTGCTGCGCTCTGCCGTTAGTTCGTGAGAGCAACGACTCTTCGTCGTCAGACCAACGACTTCTTCCCGGAGCTCGATGTCGCCACGGTGCATCCGCAGGCGTGTCGCGCTAGGGCTTCACCGCCCCCACCGAACCCCTATGTACGTGGACATGGTGCCGCGACCGGGGCGGAGGGGGGAGGGGGGGGGGGGGGGGGCTAGGAATCCCCTATGCTAGGTAAACTTTCTTGTGTATTAAGATTTCACCATGTATTTGAAACAAAATTTTGACATTTGTCATTCCTATAATTCATAGGTTATTACTTGCCCCCTTCATGGTACTTTTACGGCTCCACCCGGCGCGTACGGCGACCGACACACAGCCTCAAGGCGAGCCGCATGCCTACTTCGATGCACGATATTGTAGTGATAGGGCTGATCTCAGCGCACCCTATTTTTAAGATAAAAGGTTCCCCGCTTTTTAGGCAAGTCTCAATAGCGCGTTTAGCCCCCGATTTATAAGATATAAAACTTTGACATGAAATAGGTGTCTCCCTCAATGTACAGTTTTATTGGTTCACGGATCCCACAACCTCTCTCTCATTGCACGGTTTTATTGCACAGTTCCATAGTGAAACACTATTTCTGTCTCAATAAAGATTTCGTACTGTTTCCAACACATGAGAAACAACGCTCAATGGTTTCACTATGGTGAAATGTACGTTTCCCATCTCTCTCCTCACAGTCATGCAAAAAGTAAATTTCTATTGATGTGACACCCTATTTAATATGCATGAAACGTCCGTGAAACCGGCATTGAGACTGACCTTATTACCCAAAAAGCATATCCAGTTCACAGCACATGGCGTTAAAGCGCAAAATCCAGGATAGAAAAGACTGAAACGCTGATCAGGCAACTACTGAACACATAGCCAAATCAGTTGCAACTACTCAACACAGAGCAGCCGATCGATTCAACCGTGATGGCGCCTCCATTGAGCTCCATTCTGTCCGCGCCGGTTGCTTCGACAGTTTTTTCAGCCGAGAGATCAGACCCTCCAGGCGCTCCCCAATCTCTTGCTTGCACACCGACAGCCCAACTACAACCCCTGCGTCCATCAGCTAGCCCTCCAGCAAGTTAATTTGCATCTCTACCACACCCGTGGCTGCATGTGGAAGTGGTAGCCCATTGTCCGAGCAAAGCATGAGCCATGTCAATTGGCAATGACATCCAGCCGACTGAAACGACTAGCCAAGCGTGTGTACATGTCCTGCTGTTCATGTAAGAACTCGTAATGCATAGAAATAAAAATTGAACCTGCAGCTTCAGCTCAAAGATGGCACGGCAACACGGCGCTCCTAGATTTCTAGTAAGAGAAACTATAAGAGACTCTCTATATCTTTCCTAATTGCTATAGGATTATAGATTTTGGTGAAAAAAGCTACCCTCCAACAGCTTTGTCTAAATGGCTATTCAAATATACTCTTCTTGTATTTCAGATTTTTGCTGGCCAAATATAGAAGACGAGAATAACTCTTACGTATGAGATATAGGAAAATTAACTGTTAGAGGGTGGAAAGATATAGAACATCATTTTTATTTATTATAATTAAAATATAAATAACGTCGGTTTGAAAACGATGAGAGTAAATAAAAGGAGTTAACAGGACCGGTTTTGGAATTGTATAGCACCGCCGACGATCTCTATCATGACAGGTACAGCAAGAAACATCGGCGGTCCCAAAAATTAGGCAAGTAGGCCGTAGGCAGGAAACATGACATTCTTCCCGGCCTCCGTCCGATGGCTCAAATGTGGGTGGCCGTGGCCCAGCCAGCCGGTGGCACTACACTGCATCATGATCAGGAATGAAGCCTGAATCTTACCGTGAGTACCAATGTATGTAGCTAGCCTATTATATGAGCAATAATGCAAACAAGCCGATAGAGACAGCTGAATGGACGCACATCATGCATGCAGTATGCACAATGTGCTGGTGCTGCTTCTGCATGAACACATGGGGTCCTCTCGGGCGCCGGTCGGCCGGCCCGGGCTGGCTTGTGGTTATTGCACTGCATGTATGCATGCAATTAATAGCTGCAAAATAATCGCAGCGCTAGCCTGCCTTTTAGCTTACTTGTCCACAGGCCGCCGGCCGATCGAATGCATACATGGAGACGACAGCGCCAAGCGAGGGCTACCTAGCCACGCGAGATGCTTCAGGAGCAGGACACAACTTGAGCTGCATGCGAGAACAAATTGTGCGAATGTCACTGTTAGGGTGGACGAGCTTGCAAGAACTAAAGGAAACACAGCGGAAATCCAGTACACTGATTACTCAAAGCGCGAGTAGTAGTAGTAGTGGACCCCAAAGACTCAAATCATTTCCATAGTTAAGCGCTGGTTACCTGTCTATGTCATTCAATTAACTGGTAAACAGGTCAGAGCATGACCTTTTTTTTTTTTGAGGCAAGCTTGACCTAAATTAAAAGCACGTAGCAGGTATACAACCTGCGACGTCTCAACGCAAAGCTAGAAGGATAACGGTTTTTTTTTTTTTTTGAGCATCACACAGCTTTTATATTAATTCATCGGCAAGATTACAATCTCTGGCCACTAAATCAGTCAGCCAGTCTGGGAAATCATCAAAAAAGAAAAACGAGAGCTCATAGAGCGATACATAGGAGGCACACGCATGGGCCACCGAGTTTGCCTCCCTAGGTACCCACCCAACTGAGAACTCATCAAAATCTTTGCCAAGCTCTGAGATATCGAAGCATAGACCACCAACATACGACTTCGCAGCTGCAGGATCCAAAATTAGACTGGATAGACCCAAAGCGCTGAGCAGTTGCTACACAGAATAAAATACCTAACCAATCTGATGCTGAGGAGCGCGTGGCCGCCAGTGCCTATTTGACGACTTCGGACCGGAAGATTGACCGGTCGGCGGTTGCCATTAGTAAAAGGTAGCCGGAGGCTAAATTTTAGCGGGATCGGAGTTTTAGGTAGCTGTTTTGAAGTTGAAATAGTATAAACAAGTTTTTTCACATCAAACTTTAATCATTTCTCCTCAAACACGTGTGCTCAGCCTTCGTATTTAGTTTCAAACTCAGTTAGTTTGACGTTTGTGTCCTACATTGAGGTCTTATTGCTGGTTTTGCTCTCTTTTTTGGATTTTTGTTGATCTCTCTGCTGCATACCATAAACCCTAGCCGCAACCACTGAATCCACTGTCCGATTTGTTCTCTATTGGAGAACAGTTGGTTGAAATCAAATTCATAGAAAGGGCCTCTCCCGACCGTTGCTCCCGGCGGAGCCACGGCCCCGGCGCCCGCCACCGCCCACGCCCCCACCGCTTTCCCCATGCTCCCCCCCTCCCTGCCCTTTCCCCCCGCCCGACCACGCCTCCCCCTCGCACGCTGGACGCGGCCCACGCGCTGGATGGCGCCCGAGGGACACGTCGCCGCCGTCGCTGCCCGCCGGCCCTCTCCCGCCTCCGATTTCGCGGATCCCGTGGCTAGGGGCGTCGCCGCTTGCCCCCAGCGAGGCCGCCCTCCCTTAGGGACTCGGGAACCGCCGGTGCCGCGTTGGGGGCCCACGCTGGGTCGCCGCTGCGTGCCCCGGCCTGCTCGCGCCTTTGTCAGCGGGGGCCGCCGCCGGGCTGCCTCCTGGCCTCTTCCCGCCCGGATCCGGAGTTCGGGCATCCCCAACGCCCCCTCGGTCGCTTGGTGCCGCAGTCATAAGCGGTAGCTCGTCACCGGGCGGGGTCCCGCTCGCCGTAGAGGGTGAAAGATTCTACAAATACTTCAATCAAGAGAAGTACAAAATATTAGCTGAATGAACTAACACAAATCAAACAGTCTGACAATATGAACTAACACAAGATTCTACAAATACTAAAGCAAGCATGCACAAGTCTATAGGACTCATCATTTACCAAATCACCAAAGCCAGGAGGTCATTACAAATAAAATGGTGAAGTCAGACCTAAAATATCAGATGCCAAAACATTGCAAAGGTCCTAGGAGCTAATTTCAGTGGAATCACAGTCATCTCTGTTTTTACATGTTGGAACCTTTATCAATGCATTTTTCTGCAGTTTTAGTAGGACCTGGCTTTTCTGGTGGCGCTATAGATGGGAGAAAGGAATAGTGAATGACCTTCAGTTATCAATGCATTTTTCTGCAGTTTTAGTAATCAGGAAACAATGCTGATATTCTAGCAGCTCACAACACACATGATAACAGTGAGTCAGAGCTGGCAAGTTACTAGTACAGTTAGCTAAGGTGAGCATGCAAGATAATCGATAAGCTTCTGGACCTCGTAAGCTCAGGCATATGAAAGTTAGACTTCTCAAAAGTTACTCCCTCCGTCTCAAAATAGCTATTGTTGTCGCTTCCGAAAAATAACTACCGCAAAATTATATATTAAAATATTTATCCTAAGCAATTAGTATCATCGGAAAGATCTTTAAGTCTAGTTTTTTAACAAATTTATTTGGAGATACAAATCTTGTGCGTATTTTCTACAAACTGAGTCAATTTTTTTTTTTTTGACCGAAGTCGTGAAACCCCAACCTATTTTTTAAATTTTTTAATAATGCAAATCTGTTTAAATTCGGCTCCCTACGGGAGTCAAACCTGCGTACGGGGTGCTCTCGAGGTGCTCTAACCACTAGGCTAGAGACCCTTTCGCAAACCGAGTCAAACTTGCTGCATCGAACAACCAAAATGACACTTAATTTGGGACGGAGGGAGTACATTCTATATGGCACATAATAATCTATAATATATTGATATATTGATATATTTTTTTTTTTTTTTTGACAACTCAGGGTATATCGCTTTACCTTGTGGGATGCTAATGAATATCCTATGCTACTGGGGATAACTCATCCTCTTCACGACCTCCAGGATAACTCATTTAAGCAATTTCTATGTGCAACGTCAAATATCAGTAAAACCATCACTTCCAGAAAAATAAACATGAATCCACATCACCTATTTGAAGCAGGATGCATAGAAGCACATGTACTGCTCTAACTGTAACTGTAACTGTAACTCGCATGGGGCTTACAGCTAATGATTCAGATATAAATGTCAGCCATGTATGCAGCGACTTAAGATATCGAATGCTAGTTAGGTAAACAACAATGTTAATTTCCCAAAGAACAAGTTACTGGAATACTTTGTTATAGATAGACTGAGCTGATGCAAATGAGTGAGGATTCACTAATTCGAACTCACATCAGGGGCAATAGTGCAATAGGCGAGTGTTGGAAATGATGAGATTTACGTTCAAGTAACCGGTGCTTATCTTGGATTTTTCTTGTTGTCAACAGCGAACTGGCAATTTAGTCCCCTCCACGATACAAAGAACTGGAAAATATTTAAACAATAGAAGGTAGGAAGCTGCAATCCAAAACATCATAAATCCCTCTTCACCACCAAGATGGCCCTTACGGAGGCCACGCCCTGTGGCTTCTAGCTCCCGCCTGACCTCCGCTTCGCTGCATAGGAGGTCCCTGCCGCCATCACCGTGACGCTGCCCTCACTCCTGGCAGGTGTGCAGGGCAGGTGCCAACATCACAAACTTCGAGATGCTGGGGGCGCTGCTAGAAGGCGAGGAAGTCACGGCCTTATCTTCAAGGATGGCATTGCAGTCCTTGAAGGGCCGCTCAAGCTTACAGATTTGCAACCCTGTCGCAGGCAGCTGTGAGGATAAGTGAAGGGGCTCCTGCAGCTAGAAGGCAGGAGCAGAGAGGAGGGCGTTGTGGCTTTAGTGAAGTCAAGGAAGGTTTCGCAGGAGGGGAGGGAGACATGTAGGATGCTGCGGAGGCGTGCACAGGTGGGACGACTAACCGACGCTGTGTCTGCACGAATTGTGCAGGCAACGAGGAGAGAGAGAGAGAGGGAGGGGCGTGGTGCGCCCGTGTTCGCGCCTAGGGGCCGCGCGGGGGAGCTCGCGGCCAGGCTGGCAGAAATGGCAGCGTCATAGGAGAGGGTAGGGAAGGGAGGGAAGGGCGGCCCGCCAGAGGAGGGCGGCGCCGGCGATCGGCCGCCATGGTGGCTGCGACAGCTGGAGCTAGGAAGGTGAGAGAGAGGACATAGCTAGCTGAGTTAGAGGGAATAAACTATGTGTATTCCTCCAAACCCTAGAAAGGGTGAGCTATATTGGTAGCTATATACGTGGGCCTCTATTGGCCGTATCTCATATACACTAACACTAGTCAAGCCACTTTTTTTTTAAAAAATCATTAAAAGAATCTGGTGTACCGAAAATTCCAATAGTTCAGGCGAAAATAGAGAAGGCAAATCCCATCCTTGCAGTTTCCTTTGAAATCCCATTTATAATAAGAAGTATTAAACTGTGACTATTTTATTTGGCCTTATTAGCAACCAAATTTGAACTTGTTAAATTTACAGATTGGCTTAGCAATGTGCAATGGGACAGTAATCCTTAGAGGCAACCAAACTCGAACTGTTTAAATTTGTGGACTGGCTTGGCAATGTGCATTGGACAGTAAAACAAATTTATCATAACCATGCTTTAATTTTGGTAGGTACTATGACCCAAATACATGGCATAATTTTTATGCCTGCATTGTTGTTTCAGATACAGAAAACACATGACTTAGCATTGAAGAACAGGAATATGAAGCATCCATATATCACAGCTTTCATGACAAGACACTTTTTTTAACTCATCTATGCCCAGCAAACTTTATCAAAAATTTACGGTTAACAATTTCTGATTGTAAATAAAGAAAGTACTAAAATGAGAAGACATGGAGAATTAAATGGAATGAAAAAAATTATAATAAACAGTATACCTTCGATTCGTCGGAGTCTACAGTCCGGAATCCTCAAACTATGTGAATCGAGCTTGTCCTAGAAGTTCACCTCGTTGAGATCCTCCTGATCTCCAAGAGGACATCATTACAGGAGCTCATCTTGCCTATTTATTGGAGCAATTGGATGGCTGAAACTCCTTACATTTTGTACAGAAAATAAGTATGAGCAGCAAAGTGTAACATGTTTGGTCTACTTACTTGACTGAGTTATAAGATAAGTATGCAATTCCCACAGGACCCATACCGACACATTATCATCCGTCATTATCACCTACGACAAAACTCCACCTTTTGCAAGGCTGAAATTAAAGGAATTATAAGTAGGGGTCAGAATATATTTAGAATGTGACAGGAATTGGTATTAGGAAAAATGTCAATCATCACCTGACTGGCCAAATGGCTGGCTATAGAGCCATACCCCCGTTTCTTTGAAGTTGGCTTCAATTAAATTGTCAAATAATATGGTTGAGAAGACCTCTTAGGCTCAATCAATTTTTTCATTCCAGAAATCCAGCCTCCACTTTAGATACACTGTTTTTAAAAAGTGAAAATAGCTTTCATCGAAAGCATTTTTTGCTCAATCTAGGAAAAAAATGATAGTGGACAAAATAAGATGCTTCAAGCCATGTGAAAACATTGCGAGAAAGGATTACAGTATAATAATGTAACCAGATAGTAGCAAAAAACAAAATGGTACCTCAAGGAAACGGAGCAATCCCCATGAAGGAGAAAAATCTGAAATATATAATAAATAAATAACATATCAAATTTGATGACTAAAATAGAGGAATTAAATTTATCATAGTTTCTCATCTGAATGTACTCCATAGAAGGTATACAAAACGGAAAAACTAAACTTCAGAATCATTGGATGGCTTACAGAATGATCACACAAGCTGCGCAACAAACTTTGGCACCTAACAAACTTTGGCACCTATTATGCTGCAAGAAAAGATTAGGAGGACGAGGAAGGAAGAGGGCTGGCCAGACCTGTTGGGATCCATGGACGCATGGCACCTAGGGTTTCACCAATGATTGAAGGAGCGCACGAGGCCCGACGGAAGGAGACATCGGCGAGGCCACAAGGAGGATCATGTAGAGGGAGGTGGCCGCCGGGCACCAGTCGCGCCGTCACACTGCCTGCAGGTGGCGCCGTCACTTCGCGCGCTGCCGCCACCGCCTTTGCACGCCGCCGCCGCCTCGGGAGGCGGTGGTGAGGAAGAGGAGGATACGAAGGTGGAAGACATGGAGAAGGAGGGCCGCCGCCGCTGCCGCATGCCGCACGTCCTGCGTCGACGCCGTCGCCCCTGGTTGCTCACGTCGGGAGGACGGGGAGAGAACGACGGGAAAACATGCATGCAGGTTCGGCTTGTCCTGCATCTGCTTGCTTCCAGCGCCCTTTTTTTTTTCTGTGGCCACGCAATCCGCCGATCTGGTGCCTGCACGCAATTCACTACTCCTGCCGCCTGATCTTCGTCGCCGATGGATTTCGCCATGTCCGAGCCGCCGTGGTGGCGGTCAGGCCAGCCACACGCCTTGACCCTGCGCTGCCATGGAGGCAGCAAGGTCTCTAACGTGTCGCTGCTGTTGCTACCCATCTCCACTACGACGTCGATCCACGTCGGTGCCTTCAACACGTGCCTGTCGGAAACTGCGCCACCTGGCGATTGAGTAGCCATGCCGCCGTCAACCCTCGCGCGATCTACTCCGTCATCGGCTTCGACTTCGCCGACACCATCGCCGAGTACTACGCGCATCTTCTCCGAGCACCAGGGCTGCTGCTGTGTCGCCTCTTCCGGCCGCAGCACCGCCGCTCGTGTGTCCAATCGCCGCTGCATCTACACCGCCGTCCCTCGTGCATCGGCGGTTGTGCTGCGTCTCGCGTCATCGGCCAGGCTGTGCCGGCCCGCAGCGTCCGCCTCCGTCCGCACAAGATCTTAGCCGTCTTGCTGATTGGGTCGCCGTCATCGAGCTGCTGCCTACCTCGGCCCGTCGGCGAGCATCGGCTTCGCCCGCCCGCATCGCATTTGAGTCACACACTTCGCGATCGTCGCTACCGCTTGCTTCTCCTTCGTCCAGCACACGACCACATGGTTGGGGCCCTCCCTTGTACGCCGGTATTGGCAACACCGGGCGTGCTTTCGCCGGCGTTCTTGCCGGATGCGGCAAATCCGGCTCCGTCTCGGCGACAGCGCTTGATCGTGATCGACCGGCATCGACCCTCCCGTTCCCGCCCATACGCACCGATCGCGTCGTCGCCTTTCTTCTACGCCCCACGACGGCCCCCGACAACGTCGACCGGCATCGCCTCCTCCCACGGCGACTCGCCTCGGCGTGGTTCGTCACCACCATGGCGCCCCTCGTGCGCCTGCGGCTCCATCGACAAGGCAACCCGACTACAACTACGTTGACGCGGCATCTTCAGCACGGCTTCATCGACCCACGGCTTCTCGCCCTCACGCTTCGGCTACGTCGACATTGGCACCAAAGGGCTATATGCATGAGTCCTGCCGGTTTTCTCTCAGTACCGGCGTGCACGCGCACCAAGTTGTGGCTGGGGGGGATGTTCGATTGACTTTTCTCCAGTATCACAGTTTGCGGTGCTCCCGTTAGATTTGGGGAATGTTAGAGTATATGACCTATTCTACATGCATCCTATTCCCTAGTTGATCCTGTAGACTAGGCATGTTAGATTCTATGGCTAGCAGTGATTTGGCACACCTATATGTACATGCATATTGTAATCCTCGTTAATCAATCCTATCAATCAAGTATTCCACTTGTATTCCACAATCTTTCACTCCAGAGCGAGTTAGCCGATCTATGTGCTGTTCATGTATCCAGTGCCCAATCAATTTACAACAGCAATAAGCAATCTGACTTTGAACAGCATAATTCATCCCATCTTATAGTATATTAATACGTACTAGCAGCAGTAGTATCACATCTGTAAATTTCATAGCCATGCAATAGCTTTGACAAATTTTAACATCTTGTTTAGTATATGATAGATATTACTAGGAAAGCACAACAAGCAGGAGACTTCACTGCTGGTCTCCTCTCTGTAATTGTTAAGAAACAACCAGAAGGAGGTCAAGGTCTCCTCTCTGTAAATTGCTAGGAAAGCCACTAATTGTGGCTCTATAAATTTATCCATCAACCCCCACTTATGGGTGTGGTGTTTCCCATCTACATGGTATGAGCCTAATTAGATCCTTCCACTTCGCTAGCCTTTTTCTTTCTCCCACCCGCCCGGGCACCTCTTCTTCCTCAGGCGCATCCACCACCCACCATGACAGAGGCCTTGATGACCAGTTCCACCCCGTCCTCCATGACCGGCGGCTCCCTCGGGATCCGACGTCTCCTCCCATGGGGTGCGGCCGCCGATGCTGCATCCCTACTCCAACGTCAACATCAAGGCCCAAGTCCCCTTCACGTTGGAACGAAATCCAACCATCGGAAGTGGGCGACCTTCTTCAAGGTGTTGTGCGGCAAGTTCGGCATCCCGCCGCACATCGATGGCACGACGCCTCCCCAACCCTCGCCGATCCCGTGTGGGTCATCGCCGACTCCATCTGTCCGGCTCTACGGCTGTCGGCGACTCGTCCTCGACCTGCCATGGCGGACGCCCGAACTACCGGCAACTCGGCGGGCCATCGAAGAGCTCTTCAATGCCAACCGGGAGGCGACTCCACCATCTCGAGTCTTGCCCGGCGTGTCAAGTCAAAGCTGCTGAACTTCGTGCCGTCGGCCACGTCATCAAGGTCCGCGCTTGTCCCTCGCCATGCTCGCGACCTCGGCCCCCGCCGCCCGGACCGTTGGCGACATCTGCAACGCCATCGTCCCGCCGTTCTCCGCGCCCGCGACATGCTCATCTTGAAGGAGATGCGGCTTGCTCATGACGCGAAGAGGCGCCGTCAACCACAGCCCTCCTCACATCCGGCGCCCGGCCGCACCGGCCGGGCGGGTGCGCTCCACCTCCGGTCCCTCCTCACGGTGGCTTTGGCGGTGGGCGGCGGCCCTCCGGACTGGCGGCGGGTACAGCCACAAGAAGGAGTCCCTCCTCCGGGTGGCTTTGGCGGTGGTCAAAATATTCCTATCACTTGTCGTGGGCGAGTCCATCCTACCTACTTTTCGGGCCCTAGTTGTTCCATCCTACCTACTGGCGAGCGTCCACCTTTCATCTTCGCAATGTCCTAGTTGTTCCATCCCTTTGTGCGCAACCTACTTTTCGTTCGTCAGTTCACTAGGGATAACAATTGTTCCATTGAATTTGACGCTTTGGGTTTTTACGTGAAGGGATATCTGCACCGTCGCGTGATGCTTTCGCTGCAATAGTCCGGGCGACCTCTACACCATGCCCGCAGCCCGCCCAAAGACCCCATGCCCACCTCGCCATCTCCGGCGACCCGGCATCATCGCCTTGGCCATCCTGGCTCCTCGCCGTCGACACTCTTAGCATAATAAGTTGATCCATTGTAACAAGGCAGCCAACAACTTATGTCATTCATGTCAGCTTGGGAAACATGTGTGTCTCGTTCATCCAAAGTACAATGTCATTCGAACTCATTCATTGTGATGTTTGGACATCTCCCGTCACTAGTGTTGCCGGAGCTTAGTTTTACCTCGTCTTTACTCGATGATTTTACCCATTTTTTTGCTAGACATTTCCGCTCAGCCACAAGTCCGAGGTAGCCACCCACATCTCCAACTCTCGCAACCTAGTACGGACCCGTTCAACCTTCCCATTAAATCCCCTACAGCCGATAATGGCAAAGAGTTCGTAAACAATGCCCTCACCACCCTCTTCGCCTCTCCCGGCATTCACTTACGCCTCTCCTCGCCCTTACACCTCCCCACAAAATGGCAAGGCCAACGCATTCTCAGGACACTAAATAATATCATTCGCACTATGCTTCTCCATGCTCACATGCCTCCCTCCTTTTGGCCGAGGCCCTCGCGCCACGGCGACCTATCTACTCAATAGGCGCCCAAGCTCGCCTGTCCGTAATAACATCCTCACACATTGCCGTATGGCTCGCCACCGGACTACTCTCTCACCTCCGTGTCTTTGGGTGCCCCGCTATCCCAATATGACCGCCACGGCTTCGCCACAAGTTGGCACCCGTTCCACGACTGCGTCTTCCTCGGGTACCCCCTCCATCCATAAGGGGTATCATTTGTTTTTGACCTCTCCACGCGTCGCGTCATCATCTCCCCGCCATGTGGTTTCGATGAGACATGCTTCCCGTTTGGTCTTACCTCACCCGGATCGTCTTCACGATTTGGAGTTTTTACTGCGGGGCTCGGCCGCGCGCGGTGGTGCATTGCTAGCGCGCGGCTTCTCCCACCACCGTGCTCCCGGGAAGACACACCAGCGCTCACCGGAGGAGCTCCACGATGACCCGCCATTCTCATGCGCGGGCCGTCCCTCGTACCAACCTCCCGGCGGCGGCACCACCCTCGACCACGGCGCTGCGGTAGTGGCTCGCGCCCGGCCTTTGGCGGCCCGGTCGCGCCCGCAGCGTTGGGCGTGTCTCACGGCCGGCGGGCACCCGTCGACCCGGCGTCTCCTCCGTGCCGGCTCCCGGCCGTCCTATCACCAGGCTTGAGACCGGCTCCCTAAAGCCGATGGTTCGTCACGGCTCGAGCGGCGCCGCCACGGCTCAGTGGCTATCGCCCCCTGCAGCCGTGTCCAGCTGCCGGGAACTACCGGCGCTCTCGCCGATCCGCGGGGCCCTCATCGACAAGCGACACCGGCGGCTCGTTCTCGACCACCCGGCGCGAATATTGTGGCCGGCAAGTGGTTTATAAGCATAAATTCCACTCCGATGGCTCTCTAGCCCGTCACAGCGTTTAGGTGGTCCGCGGCTTCACCCAACGGCGCGGCATCGACTACAATGGGACTTTCGGCCCCGTCGTCAAGCGACAACGATTCGCGTCGTCCCCGGCGCGATCGCCGCCTCCCGCGCTGGCCTATACACCAAGCGGGCGTCAAGAATGCCTTTCTTCATGGCCACCTGGGCGAGACCGTCTCGCGGCAACCGCCCGGAGCCGTCGACCCCGCTCATCGATCGATCATGTGTGTCTACGGCGCTCCGCTCGGCCTCAAGCGCCCCCGTGCGGCACCGGCGTTTCGCCACTTTGCCGGCGAGTTGGGCTTCATCGCCTCGGCTCACCGACACCTCCCTCTCGTCCTCCAAGCGAGGGGGGTGACACGGCGTACTGCTCCTCGTCGGCGACATCATCGGCAACCTCGAGACGGCCCTTCTTCGCGCATCGCGGCGTCTACACTCCGAGTTCGCCATGACGGATGCTCGGCGACCTCCACCACTTCCTCCGGGATCTCCGTCACGCGCTCCTCCGACGGCCTCTTCTGTCCCGGTGGCGGTATGCGCGGATCTTCTCGGGCGGGGCATGGCGCAGTGTCACCGACATCGACACCGCTGACACTCGTGCCAAGCTCTGCTACGATGGTGCTGCGATCGCCGACCGTCAGTACAGGAGTATGGCGAGGCGCCCTCCGGTACCTCACGCGACTTCGCCCGGATCTAGCTTATGCGGCGGCGGGTGTGCCTGTTCATGCACGATCCGGGGAACCTCACCTTGCGCCGATCAAGCGCATTCTTCGCTACGTCAAGGGGTCACCATGTCGGCCGGCCTCCACATCGGACCAGGCGTCGACAAGCGGTGGCTTACTCGACGCCGACCGGGCCGGGCTGCCCCGATTCCCCGCTCTACATCGCTTCGCGGTCTTCGGGAGACAACCTGGTGTCCCGTCGCCTAAACGACAAACCACGAGGTTCCGTCCAAAGGCGGAGGTCGAGTACCGAAGCCGTTGCTCATGTCGTCGCCGGTGTTCTGCCGGCTTCGTCGCCTTCTTCGGAACTACATGTTCCATCGAAGGTTGCCACCGTGGTTCATCGTGACAACGCCGCCCGTCTTCATGACCGCCAACCCGTCCATCACCGCCGTACCAAGCACATTGAGATAGACATCCACTTTGTCCTAGAGAAGGTGGCTGCGGGCGGCACGCATTCTCCATGTGCCGTCACAATATCGGTTCATTGATATCATGACGGCGGGACTTCCTGTACTGTTTGAGGATTTTTGGTCCGGGCCCATTGCATCCGAATCCGGCGACGCTTCAATCAAGGGCGGGTGATAGATATTACTAGGAAAGCACAACCAGCGGGAGACTTCACCGCTGGTCTCCTCTCTCGTAATTGTTAGGAAACAACCAGCAGGAGACTTGACTTGCTACAACAGTCAAAGGTCTCCTCTCTATAAATTGCTAGGAAAGCCACTAATTGTGGCTCTATAAATTTATCCAAAGAACCCCCACTTATGGGTGTGGTGTTTCCCTCTATTATTCTACAAGTATATATTAATTATGTACCTATGCAGTCATAAATAAATGTAAACTAAAGAAAAACAAATGTCAAAAAAGATAAAAAACGAGCATACATTAGCTCCCCATTGTAGCTTTCTACCATCAGCTCCAGACATCCAGGAAAATAATTAATGGCAACTTTGCAATAACAGTTTTCTTTTCCAAAAAACATCTAATTAACCCATGACATACAATAAGGGAAGAAAAAGAGAGTGATGCATCATGCATTTTCAACATCTGCTACATGTACTAATATCAGTAATGCATTAATCGATAAAACTACATCCATCCAAAGGCCAGTAGAATACCAAACCTGAAAAATGCATCTGTGCGGGCATGAATAACCTTTGTTGATAGTGCTAAACTTTCACCAACATTCCTTGATGTACTATAGAAAGTAAGCTCAGTCCAATAGCCTGAAACAATCATACAATGCAGTTCAACCATAGAATTACAAAATGGTAATCATGCGTGCAGCAGTTTCAAAAGTTACACGACGGGAGTGAATTCACAGTTTGTATTTTGTAACCCGCTGGATAAAACTAGCACTAGTTACCAGTTTATGAACCTTGCAAACATAGGAAAGCTACTGTTAAGCTGTCTACACCGGCTCAACTGATCTAAGCGCTTGCGTTTATGAGGAAACTTAGGCTAGGCAAAAGACTCTTAAACGTCCCCTTCCAAGATGTGCTATAGAGTGGCCTGCAATCTTTTCTATCTATATTGCAACAGGGCACCAGGCTATTTGAATTCACTACGTGAGTCAACCAATTCATGCAAAATATTAAGCTCATAATGAAATTTGGGAAATGTGCTGATATTTTAACAATTATATTCAAAATGAAAAGGAAAAGTTGGAGAGATGTCATGAATCTCCACGGTTACTAGCTTTCATGAGCTTGTTTGAATGTCCCATTGGTAGCTTACACAGATATGGTATCATGATGCAGTAGAAGATGAAAACTATGTACTTAACACCGAATTAAATATGTCTCAACAACAGCTAGAGGTTTAAAGCAACATCTGTAGTTCCATAATAAATTCGGTTGACATATCAGCACTTCCATTTTTACGAGTGTCTCCTGCAATTTCCTTGCTCGGAGTTGACAAGGGCCCATCATCTTCTCTTGCTAAGTAGACATGGTCATTCTCTGATGCCGAATAACAGCTATCATCACCAAGAGAGATACGAGAGTCCAAATATTCACCATTCTGCGGCAAGGTATCGCATTGTCAAAAGACCAAAAACCCATATAAGTGTGGTTAGTAAGAAGTGGGAATAATGGAAGCTGAAACGCTAATATTACCACTATAGTGACATTCTGAAATTGCAACCTCTTACACCCCAGCACATGAATGAAACTCTCAGTACAAGGGCTTGAAATAATTTTCCCCTCTCTATCCAGCAAATATAACTTTCCACCCTTCCCGTCATATATGAAGTGATCAAATCTTTCATTATCAACAATCAAGGGCTTCTGAGGTGAAAGACTAAATGTTGAATGCTCCTGATAATAAATCTGATCATTCAATACTACTGGAGTGATCATATGTAGAAGGTCCTTGTCTTCATCATTGGATAAAAGACTCCGAGCAGGGCACAAAGAATTCGATTACTGCTAGTAAGAAGTCAAGTGCCACAAGAAACTTGGGCCGCTGAACACATACAGAGACAGATGACGAAGATTTTCGGAAGATGGCATCAAGAATAAGCATTGAGGGGATTGGCTCAAGGCCTAGATCTTTTTGTATTCTCCGTTCACCTGAATCAAGTTCGTTAGGATTATCATAGCCATCAACAGATGATGTGTCGCGAACAGATGCTGATTTCCCAATGGCAAGCCTTAACTCATCTTTTGTTCCTTCACGATCATCAAAAACAGAAAATCCTTTGAGAGTAGCATACAGAAAATTCTCTTCCCGTGTGTTTGATTTATAGAGAAGCCATGCACTAGTCGCCTACATACAGAAGATTATACAGTGATGTGAAACTATCTCCAACAAAGAGCTATATCCTCATGAGAAAGAACCGAAAGGAAAAAAAATATGTACTTTGAATCTGACCTACACTCAGCAAATTGGACACAAAGAATACTTAAACAAACATGAAAACAGCATAAAAAATTTACCTGATTCTAAGCAGTACCAATTCACATCATATTATATTATGTCCCAAGTTAAGAAAAATGTACTTGAGTACTTCAATCCCTCTAGGTTGCCCTTTAAATTGCATTCACTATTATGTAGATGAGATAATTGACCCATACTTCCTTCAAGCCCAAGAAACCCAGTTGAATCATCATTCCAACTAAACTAAATGTAATTCGAATTTTCATCCATTGGACTAAGTCCACCTAATTCCCTTCTTGGAAGACTGACTGGGATCCATTTCAAGTTTCTCTGCAGTCTAGTGGTTAGAAACAGGTCCTAAAATGAAACACACCTCAATTTACGGACTTTGGGCAAATGAACCAAAAGCTACTAACTTTTTGGGTGTACAAGATTATACTCTAAATTTTATGTTTTTCTCCAAACCCATCACAAAGTAACTGTAGTCTGTATTCTACAAACAAAAGGTGGTATGTGTGAAGTCCTGGCCCAATTCAAATGAGCCCCATGGTGGCCCATGCGTATTTGCTTGTGAAGTTGCATTTGTTTAGTCCAACCTTGCTACTTCAAGATGCATCTCTTGGACTCCATGCGGCTGCTTAGTTCTTCTGCTAGGCACTGTTACACATTGCCAAGCGAGGATGACGAGTGTTGACGGTCGTTAACTACATATTTTTATACTGTCAACACCTGCATAAAATGCTTTCTTTTGACCAACAAACTTAGTGGTAGGGTTTAAATCTAACTAGTTCCACAAGTTTTGGTATTTTCGAGAGCAATGCAGGAATTATACAAAAACAAGGAGAAAATGCACCAAAAGGCGCCTCCCTGGAAAGCGTATTCCCGATGATGACAAGCCCAAGGGAGAAAAGGGCCAAAACTACAGAACTAGGCCAAACCAACACCACACCACAACTTTTCAAGACGAAGGGCGACGGCCTGCCAAAGCTCGGGCGAGCCGGGCCGAGAAGGGTGCGCTACGCGCACCTAAGGTGCGCCCGCACCCATCCTGAGGCGGTTTCGGCCCAGCTTCGGCGGATCGGTTCCATTAATGCCCAGGAGGGCGGTGCGGGGGTGGATCGGCCGGTTCATCGTACCTAGACACCTGGTCATAGTCGGTTTAGGGTAGATTTAGCACTTAGGCCCCTCTCCTCCTTGTATAAGTACCCCCTCTCTCTCCCTCATTTGAGAAAACCAATTCCACATACAACACAAGGAGAGCCACAATGTAGTATAGAGGAGGAAGCTCCACTCTTGTTCTTCTTCCTCCTCTTAGTTCTAATGGAAAGTGAGAGAGGGAAGGCTAGAAGAGGACTTGGCCTCTTCTCCATGGAATCCCGGTGTGCCTCCCGGTGCGCCGCGGATCTCGGGTGGTCGGAGTGCCGGACTTGTCGGCACCCGCCACGCTTGTACCTCTACAAGCTACTTACACTTTGGTAAGAAAGCTTATGATTATCTTTCGGCTTATTGTTCTTCAAGCATATTATCTTAGCTGTTATAAATTTGCGGGATTGATAGTTGTCTTTGGCGGTGCTCTAGTAGAAGGCCCCGCGGATGGGTAAACCTTGATATCACGTTAGAGTAGTGATCATCAGTGCAAACGTGGTGTTTGGACTAGTGGTGGCCTATCTTTTGTGGCGCATCCCATGGTTGAGGGGGTAGGCGGCTGGGTAGTGACAGCCTTGTCCGTCCCTTGTAATCCCCCCACGTTCGGGTGTGGCGCAGCGCAAATTGCCGGTCTCTATCCCAGTTGGGCGACTGCCTGTGCCCGAAGTAAGGAGATAACAACCCTAGAAATCCCTACCTGAAAACCTAAGCCCATAGAGATATCTCACTACCCATAGTTATCCTTGGGTGCTGTTGTTCGAGATTAGAGCGCATACGTTAACGAATGTCAACAACGAGCCAAGACGCATGTTCGATTTCCTCACTTGAGCACCTCAGGTCCATGCACACAAGATTTGCCTCGTACCCATGAGAGAGCCAAATTGGCTTGCTTGCTCAGGTGACCTCCTTGTGGCTCATGCCGATGAAGCAAGGCGAGACAAAGCCACTAGCAGTCCCCCATGTGACCAACCCCACGAAGCAAGCACGAAAGGTAAGTGAGTTGGTGAGAGTATTGTGCACACAGTGTTTGAGTGGATCTAAGCAGTTTGGACTCTAGGTTGTTCAATATGGTGTTGTACAAAGTAGACAAGCTCTCAACATGATCATAATTACAATTATGCAAAAAGCATATGCAAGGGGAAGGAAAAGCTCTGAAACATAAATGGAGCAGTCAATGGGTTAGAAAGCATTTTCTGCACAAAATTGAGTACCTGAACGCTCGCCGGAGGAGAATCTCTTGTCGATCCTGAATGCAGAGAAAGCTCAACCAGATTTATTGAAACAGATTATTTATTAGTTATCCATGTTTATGCATCTTTGGACAAGTCATGAATAATTTCTGAAGAAGATGATGATACGTGGGATGGAGTATTGGAAGTGCCATATCGAGGATCATCCAGATTAGGCACAGGATGTGGTGTCTCAGAGAAGTTAGACAACGCACACTAAGATATAATTTCATATTCTCGATTGGATAGTGCTGCTTTCAAAACATCCACCTGAGATATTGTAAAAAAAAAATGAGTATCTCAATAATAATCTAACCAGGGAGCTTCAATCAAAGATGCATTCACAGAAAAATGTGCTACCTTAATTGCTGCCTCCACTGCTGGCAACTGATGCCTCAGATCACGCAATGATCTACGAAGTTCAAAGGAGAGACCTTCCACATCTTGAATTATGGTTTCACCACGTACCCTATTCATACCAATAACTAAATTTATGTCCCGTACCTACAAAGTGTAATCATGCTGTAAGAATGATTCTAACAAGATAACAAGGAAAGACACTGTAATGAGGAATAAAATGTGCAAAAGCATTTGTCTCCCTACAAACTTGGCTTAGATTTCCTGTAAGACCCAAGCATATAAGTCATGGCTACTATAATCTGCAGTCAAAATCCTGTCACTATTTTTGCAATATGAAGATTTGCTATCTTGTGTTCAGCAAATAAGATCATAATGGCATAGATTTGTTCAAAGCAAACTGCATTAATCTGGTGAGATTTAAATGGCCAATCTCCTTTAATGTGCAAGGAATCTTTGTTTCCACAATGCACAGCCAGGTCATCAGCTTCAGCTAGTAATCAGTATTCAGTAACCAACAGCAATACCACTGCTAGGCTACCACATGACAGCTAATTACATGTTGGCACAATTTGGGCATTCAATGGAGTGCTCCAAGACAAAGCAATAATTTACATGGAGACAGCTCCTGCGATGTAGACCATTTGAACTAGATCATCTAATGATATGATGATGGAGACTACTTCCCAGTATCCAAGCTAATTCCTGTTAGGATAGAATGATTGTCTATTCCTCCAAACCCTAGAAGGGTGGGCAATATAGTTGTTGTGTACATGGGCCTCATGGGCCTAGCCTCATGAGCCTACACATATACACTAACACACTCCCCAGAAGTCTGAACTTCCGGCGCAGCGGAGATCAAGACCGACATGAAAGAAAGCAACACACACAGGCCCCCGCAGTCACAACTAGCCACCGGGCGACGTTGAGGCCTGGATTGGAACTCGGAGAAGGTCGATGAGGGCAGACCCTTGGTGAAGATGTCGCCCGAACCGGGAGGTGGTCGGTACATGGAGAACCCGAACGAGCGCCGATGGCAACCAAGTCTCGGACAAAGTGCAAGTCGATCTCCACATGCTTCGTCCGCCGATGCTGAACGGGTTGGTGGAGAGGTAGACGGCGCGACATTGTCACAAAGAGACAAGTGTGGTCTTTGTCGAAATCGTGAAGCTCGCCCAAGAGTCGACGAAGCCGAGGCCTCCGCCACACCGATTAGCAACAGCCCGGTACTCCGCCTCGATCGAGCGGGAGACAACCGCCGCCGCTTGATGACCAGGAGACGAGGTTGTCGCCAAGGAAGACGGCATACCCGAGGTAGAGCGGGCGAAGTGTAATGACAGCCGCCCGGTCGGCGTCGTAGACGACGAGCTCGGTGGAGGGAGACCGTAGAGCATCGTGCCAGAGTCAACGGTGCCACGAATATAGCGAAGAAGGGCTTCATCGCAGCAAGATGGGGTGCCCGTGGATCATGCATGTGAAGACAGATTCGCTGAACGGCGTGACGCGATGTCGCCTAGTGAAGGTGAGGTAATCGCAAGGCACCGCCCAAACTCCGGAAGGCGTAGGATCCGCCATGTGGTCGCCTACATCAGTGCAGAAAGGCCGGGTATCAACCGAGTAGCACGTGGGTGACACATTGTCATCTCAGACCCGCCGAGAATGTCCAGAGCATACCGACGCCGGGTGCGGGAACAACCCCGAAGGGGCGAAGTCCCCACAAGAAACCCCCAGGTGAAGTGGTGAAGGGGACCAAGGTCCTTCATGGCAAACTCTCGCCGCAAGGCCGATATGACACGCCGGAGAAGCTGGCGGGAGGAGGCTATGAGGACAATGTCATCAACATAGAGTAGCAGGTAGGCAGTCTCAGCTCCGTGGCGGTAGACAAACAGAGAAGTGTCCGACTTGGCCTCTCCGAACCCCAAGGTGAGAAGGTAGGTGGCAAACCGAGAGTACCAAGCACGAGGAGCCCGCTTCGCACCATATAGTGACTTGTTGAGCCGGCAAACCCGATCAAAGCCGACCGAATCGACAAATCCCGCTGGCCGGTCGCAAAGATATCTTGTCTCGCATAAGGTGCCATGGAGAAATGCATTCTTGACATCTAGCCGATGCACTTGCCATGAGCGAGAGAGCAAGTGAGAGGGGTAGGGCGCACCGTGAGCGGGTGCTTGACTACCGGATTGAAGGTCTCATCATAATCAACCCCGGGCGCCGGGTAAAGCCTCGAGTACCCAACGAGCCTTGTAACGCCTGCAGGCCGCCAACCCGATGCTTATGCGCCCGAGATCCATTTGCTCAGGACCACATTGCCACTGAGACGGACGCCGGCACAAGGTCCCACGCTGGTTGGCAAGAAGAGCCTCATGCTCCTCTTCCATCCATCGCCGATTAGGATCCGCCACGCAGCGCGGACGGAGGAGGGAATCGGAGAGGCCGTGGATCGCTTCTCGGTGGCGGAGAGGGCCGCGGGACGGAGAACCCCCACCGCATGGCGAAGTCACCATCGGGTGAGGTGTGAGCGGGGGTCTGCCAAGGATGCAGGGGTGGTAGACCGCGGGGTAACCACGGACTGCCGTGGTGGAGGTGAGGTGGGGGCGGTGGCGGTGGAAGTGGAGCCGTGGTGACGGGCGCCGAGGCGGCGACGCGAGTACACCTGCGCCCGGCTGCCACGCCGGGTCCCGACTGCGAGGAGGGGCACGACCGCGGGGCTCGGGCGCGTAGCGGGTACGCCAGTGGACGCGGGGCGTAGCGTGGGCGCATAGGAGGGCGGGAGCCGCCGGTGCGCGGGGAGCGCCCGGGGCCGCGGCGTGGGCCTGGCGAGGGGGCTCCGGGGGCCGCGCGTGTCGCGGGAAGTGGGCGCGCCGCGGGGCGCAGCCTGGTGCGAACTGGTCCGTACTAGTGGAGAAAGGCCGGAATGGGAACTGTGGCTGAACCGCTGGTCAGGAAACAGGGACTCCAACTCGGGATCGTGGGAAGGCGTGGAAGAGGTAGAGTATGGAAATCCGGCTGCCGAAGACGGCGTCGCGGGAGATAAGCACCCGGGCGAGAAGTGAGGTCGCAACAACGGTGTACCCTTATGATCGGGAGTAGCCAAGAAATACACACCGTGTCGAGCGGGGCGCCAACTTGTGAGGAGCAGGCGGCGGGTTAGGTAACAGTGCACAACCGAAGACACGGAGGTGATCATAGCGAGGAGGTGTACCAAGAGGGCGTGGTGCGGGGGAGCGTGGAGAGGCCGTGGAAGGAAGCCGGTTGAGCAGTAGTGGTGGTGTGTGGAGGCTCTCGGCCCGTAAGTGGAGAGGCCCGGAGAAGGAGAGTGCGCGATAACATCGCTCGTGGTGCGAATCATCCGCCAGCCTTTGCCGCTCGGGAAGAGGTGTACGGGCAAGACATGCGGAGCTGAACACCATGAGCGAGAAAGAAGGAGCGGGAGGTGTTGTTATCGAACTCACGCCCGTTGTCACACCGACGGCCTTGATGGTGAGGCCGAACCGAAAGTGGACACCCGTGCAAAGAAGTGGAGGAGGGTGGAAAAAGTCTCGGACTTGGCGCGTAAAGGGAAAGTCCAAGAGTAGTGAGAGAAATCATCGAAAGTACGACCGGATAATACTTGTAGCCGGAAATGCTAGGAATAGGAGAAGTCCACGGATCAAAGTGAATAAGAGCAAAGGCATGCGCCGCACGCCGAAGAAGAAGAAGGAAAAGGAAGGCGACATGGCGACCAACCGCACGCATGGCGTAGATGCTCACCGTAAGCCCGAGTGCAAGGGAGGTGGGCACTACGACCGAGCCGAGCCAAAGCGCCGTGGCTAGGGTGACCGAGCCGGGCGGTGCCGTAGAGGAAGAGGGAGTAGTGGTGGCAAGGGCAGCTGACAGGGGAGAAGTCGAAGGTGGTATAGTGGAGGTAGGAAGGCAAAGGGAGTAAAGAGGTCCCGAGCTGTCACATCGGAGGAGTGGACGCCAGAGCCGGAATCCTTCACCGTGAGACCGTAGAGTCGAACTCAACGGGAGCAGCATTGTCGCCCGATGAACCGGGCGTAATGGAAAGAAGGTTATGGATGATCCGAGGAGCAACAAGGACATCGGAAGACTAAAAGGACCGGGGCCGACCCTACGGAGGTGTGAAAGTGAGACAAGACCCATCTCCAACCATGATCGAAGAAGGATACGAAGGAGGAGGGGGATCGAAGAGAAGAGAGGATGCGAGCATCGTGGGTGGTATGGAAAGAAGCCCCGAGTCGGCAATCCACTTGGTGTGGACAGGCGGTGTCACCCCCATGGTCTTTGAATATCGGCACCGGAGTGATCGGATCCCGCCCCCGTGCCGGAGCGGAGCTCGAGGGCGAGGATCCCTGAGGACTGAGACGGCTGCTCAAGATGCGCCCGACCATGGGTCGTTGAAGAATAACCCAGTGGCACACCGCCGAAGGAGGCGTGGGCAATGCCAGCCATAGGCGAGCGGAGGGCTCCCACGCCGCGGCATGCCCAAGAATACCGGGGCGGCCGGGCGGCGCAAAGTGGACGGGCGGCGGCCCGGAGGAGGTGACACTCGGCGCGCATAAGGATGATACCGCCAACAGCAACACGACGGGCGAGCGTGCCGGGCGGCGGTGCCAAGGCCCCATGCGAGGGCAGCCACGCCGAACCTCGCGCTGGGCCGCAGCCGCGTTTGCAGCTTTGCGCCGAGGAGGGCTGCGGTGAGTGCCGAGTCGGCCGTGGCGGCACCGATTGGCGACGGCGCTGCCCGCGTGGGATGGCGCGGCTCGGGGCACATCCCGTGGGGGCATCCCCAGCCCCGGGGCGGGAGGAGACGGCGCCCTGGCGGGGGGGCCCGCCGGGGCTGGCCGAATGAGGAGGTGCGAGCCGGGCGGCGAGGGGGTCGGACGGGTCGGGAGTCTTGGGTTGGGCGGTAGGAGGTTGGGCCAGCAGGCTGCGGGCCCACGCGAGAAGAGGCAGGTCGGACTGTGCGTGCGTCCGTGGCGGCGTGGGGAGGAGAGGACGGCACCGTGCGGCCCGGCGTCGCGAGGGGAAGAAGGCGGCCGCGTGAGTCCGGGCGCGCCCGCGTCGTGTTCGCGGGCGTTGCGCCTGGGCCTCGGCCGGCAGCTAATGGGCGCCCGGGGCCGCGCCTCCCGCGCCCGGCGTCCGCGCCCGCGGAGAGGAGGGTCGGGGCCGCTGGCGTCGCCAGTGGCCGCGCGTGCGGCAGCGCCGCCCAGATTCGCGAGGGCTGTGTAGGGGAGAGGAGGGAAGGAAGAGGAGGGCGGGCCCGGCCGGGCCGCCATGGGAGCAGCGACGGCGGGCGGGAAGGAGAAAGAGGATCGAACTCTAAGCCGATACCATGTTAGGATAGAATGATTGTCTATTCCTCCAAACCCTAGAAGGGTGGGCAATATAGTTGCTGTACATGGGCCTCATGGGCCTACACATATACACTAACAATTCCCAATTATTCTTATAATAAATAAATATGTCTAGCAGGTTTCTCAATTAAAAAAGACAACATGCTGACAAGTGAACTTACTGTAACTGTTAAAATGTCTAAGTGAACAGCGCTCATCTCATTCTTATCACCACCTATCCACTTTGGAATTCATTTTGGACTGTAATGTATAGAACATCAAGCTCCAAAAAGCTGCAAAGGAAAGTGATCGTCGTCAAGACATGATACAAGTAAATGAACAAATCATATTTAGACACAAAAGCATCCTTACTCATTACTATCAGTTTCACGTGGCATAACAATTATAGGCCTGCTGAATGAAAGATCCAATTTGAGAGCAGGTGATCCTTCCAAATCGGTTTTGCTAACCCACTTCTCTGAGTTAGTCTCATCATCTTTCAGCTTTACAATTGCATCAGAACTTTTTGGGACAAGTCCCATAAAATAACTGATAATCTGCACACACACACACACACCAAGAGAAGAATGGAGCGAGAGAGAAAGATTAATCCACTTGCAGGATTAAGAAACTACATAAGCTGGAAGCACCATACCTCTTGAACAAAACGGTTCAGGTAAACAATTCTAACTTCTGAAAGCTGCCGTACAAGGCTATAGTCATAACCACAGTAGTCTTCATCACCAACACTGTATGAACTAAAGTCAATCTGCGCCAAAACGGTTTTGAAATTGATTATTCTTCTGTGATTCACAAAAGGCTTCTTTTCTAGAACCCGACAAAGTAAAAGCATAGTAAGTTATGATCTACATTAAGCAAGTAAAATCAAACAACATGGAATACCTCCACAAACGAACAACCTCCAGGATTTCGCATATCACAAACCCAAAAGTAAGGGTGGCTGCTAAGAAGTTCATCACTTATTTTAAGATTTCCAAGTGCATCCTTTATGCTGAATGATGATGTGAACACCTTGAGTAATTGCCAAAAGATAGTCAGACCCATGCAAGCATTAAACAAATCAAGCCAAAATAGACCACACAAATTAGAGATGATCACATTACCTTTATATCAGTAGATAGATTATTTTGTGATAAAGTAGCAAGTCGATCTCCATTCTCATTCATCAGTAATATCTGTGCCTCTGCCATGCTAGATGTAAGATGAAAAACTATTCTGCTTTTACCTTGAGCCAGTAACCGTTTTATGGTTGGCTCTGGTTCCAAATCAGACTTAGATTCCTCTGGTTCCAGATCAGACTTAGATTCCTCAATCGTACCATCTTCTACAGTAGCAGAATACGTACTTTTATCTTTATCAGCCCGTTTGCAAGGTTGATGGCATTCATAAATTCCATGATTGCAATAACAGTTGGCCAATGGCAAAAGAACGATAAAGTGGCAACAGTTACAACTACCTGGTAAACAAAGAAAATATAAAATGTCACACATGATCAAGGGCTAGGAGGAATAACTACACCTATACAGAAAACCTAAGCATGTCCAAGGCACTAGGAGGAATAGTTGTACCTATACAGAAACCATAACAGTATTATGTAATGAAACTTTTGAGATATTTACCCTGTTGTCCAAGTTGTTGTACTGGGGAATGTTGATCATCATAAATCACTATTTGGGCTTTCACAAAACTATCAAAAGTGCCACTATCTTCCAATGTGAATCCCCAGTTTGAAGTTGAGTGTCTGGTATCAAATCTGGAATTCGATTAAATGTTGGTGGCTGTAGGGAAGGAACACTAGTAGGCAAAAAGTTATGGGTGCTAAAATAGTCTGATATAGCCCTCTCTTGATGCATAGGTGTTTCAAATTCATCAAAATCATCTGATGCCTCAAAAAAGTTTTTCCTCACTGTCATTTTTCTTCAATTGGGTGCCTCTAGGTCCTGCACTGTTCTTTCGACTAGGAGTCGGGAGTTCTTGGGTTTGCATGCTATTGATAAAAGACCTTGCCAAGAACCTTGGCATAGGACTCTCCTGGGTAGTAAAACTGGTCTTCAATTTCTAGTGACCCCAAAATAGTTCCTATCAGTAAATTACCACCTTTCATTGAGAGTTCAACCTGTTTATTGCAAAAAAGAAGAAGAAAAAACATATATTAATGCATATCCCAGTCACAAAGCAAGGACCATACAATACAAAATAAAAGATTGATACCTGGCCACAACTGCCCGAAATTCAAATAGGCTGCTCTCCTTAGCAAGCAGATTTTTTTTTTAGTTTGTGGTTACTCTACAAAAGCATGAGTTGCATCAAAAAGACTGAATCAGGTTACAAAGAAAAATTAGGTGAGAAAGAAATACCTCATATCCACATGAAAAACATATCTTTAACTCATCAAGAATGCCAGCAACAAATAATTTCTCCGTGTCAGCAACATCAGGAAAGCTGCCCTTGAATGAGTGGGCCTCTGATGGGAGAGCAACTCCAGGAATGCTTGAAATTGCAGCAGAACCCTAAAAAGCAGGCTAATAATTCTATGGATGCCAACAGAAGATAGATATGTACTGAAAAAATTGACCAAAAGAAAAACAAAACAAGAAGTACCGATGCACGGTATATAGCACCCTGTAAACGGCTCTGCCATATCTTTCGTGCCTCTTCAGTATCAAACAACAAAATTAAAGCACCAGTGTCATCCAGAATCTGTAAAAGAGTAAAGTTCATTGAGATAATTATGTGAGGGGATCTGAAGTAGAACGGAATGTTATGAAGTGCCACTAGACCATTCCTTGGGATTAACTTGGCCAGAATCATGCAGCGCCAGGATGTTATGCACGCGCCGCTTGTAAGCTCAGTAGGCACCTGATGAACTTGTTTCCCACGTAAACTGCAATTCAACACAAAGGTGTTAAAACAAGTGTCCCGGCACATAAAAAGCAAAAAAATAAAAATAAAAAATAAAATAAACATAAACCATTCATATAATCATATGAGATTACCTTTTGCTAGTCCCTAGCAAAACTTATTTTTTATATTTATTGTTGGATCGAGGAGTTGCCGCAACGCTTTCACGCCTCAAAAGTACACATGCTTTCAAACAAAATGTCTTCTCCGGATAAGAATAAACTTTTTCAACCTTCAACTTACCCATATTACCTTTAACCTTGGAGCTTATAGCCTTTTCTTTGATCTTGGGCAATTGAAAGATAGAACAATCAAGTCAAACACCATATGTCAAACTCTTTGTTCAACTATCATTCGGAGTTTTTGCAAGTTTTCGAAATAAAACTCAAAAGTTCCTTTTGTATGACCCTTTCCAGTCTCTCATTTGTGGTATTTGTGGATCCTCACTAAGGCAACAAGTTTGTTTTGCCTTTCTCTCATAATATGTGGTATTTTTTGGACTAAGGCAGTAGGACACTATGCCTTCTTCTCTCTCACCCTATATCTAAGGCTTATATGTGGAACTCATAGGTGGGAGAAAACTACATCTACTTACTAAGCATATATTGTAAGTTCAAGCAATGGATCCAAAGTCACGAGTCATACCGATCAATAGATGCATGTGTATGCGGTGGAATGGAATGAATATGATGGTGGGTGAGTAATGAGGTGTGTGTAATGATGTGAATGCAATGAGGGGAAAGCCTGATTCTACATTTTGCTCCTTGAGGAATCATCTCTCTTTGGAATCCAGGAGTATATGAGAGAACTTGGGTTGCATACTCTTTTTTTTCTTTCTTTCTTTCTTTCTCATTCATGTTTTTTATGGAGAGGCGGGCATCTAAATACCCATTGTTTTTTTATTGCGGACACTTGTCCATTTTTTTTAACTCTCCTTTATTCTCTTCTTCTCTTTTTTTTAATACAACCCAAGTCTCTTTTTGCAATAAAATTTTGAGAGATAGACAAGAGTAATGGAGCTTTGTAAGATGTTGGCTAAGTGGATAGGTGTAGGGAATATTTTTGGTTTCTCTATGCCGGGATAGGAGTAGAATAATCTTGGTGGTTATATGATGGATGCATAGTGGACATTTATGGTGGATGCGTGCCGGGGTGGAAGTAGCATATGAGTGGATGGAGTCGAATAGAGTGGAGTGGAATGAAATGGAATGAGGTGAGGTGGAGTGTACATGATCAGCATGACAAGTTTCTAAGGGTCGACAAAGATTGACCAAACTCAATGCAAAGCAAGCAGCTTATATATATGAGGGGTTTTCCTAATCTATTGAGCATGTATATATGGCTATAGTAGGAGGTTCAACACTCTGTTATACGTAAACTTATCATGTGCACTTTTAATAATTTTCAAAATAAATCTCGTAAATATAGTATCAATAGGAGTAAGATCAACAAAGTAGCTTGGACTTTCATATATCATATCCGTCAATCACCTAGACTTTAGAGCAAGCAATTGCAACCCCGTGTTTTCAGTGTTGAGCAAATCTCAAGTCAAAGCGGTTTGCATTTAAGGCTCGAGAGAAATTAAGTTTGAAAGCTAGGTACTTGAAAGGAATTACGACGGAGCAACTATTCATCATTTCCATGTTTAGGATTCATTTTAGTTGAGCAAAAGCAAATAGGTGTACACTCTCTCTTGATCATTTATTTTCACACTCTAACAAAGACTCTTTAAACAATTATACCGACTAGACTCTTAGCAAACTTAGCAAACCAAAATATTAGGTAATAATATATAGTAGAGATACTTATCATGATAAGCGGGGGTGCTCTCCCCAATTTGGATTGACATGTACTTACGATTTCACGGCCCCGACCTTAGGCTTGGAGTACTTGCGTAAACCGCCTTACGCTTGTTTTTTGGAGCCCGGGCATGGAAGCTCATCATCCGCCTAAGCGCAATCCCCTCTTGATTACACCATCCCCAACAAATTACTCCTAGTCATGAGCAAAAGAAGCTTAAAAAGTAATTTACATTGTTTTCAACACATATACATTGTTTTTTCAACACATAGGCTTTGCTTCCCTACTAAAGTAAAGATGCTTCAATTCATAGAGTTTTGTGCTTTTCAACTCGATTTGCTCATTTGTGCTTCAATTAGAATCAGATCGTGATGCCAAGTTTTAGTCATGAAAGAAACAAAGCAGACTGAGGTCCACATATTAGCGAGACTTATTCAATTAATAGTCAATACTTCACAGATAAGGATTGGTTGCAATTGTAATAGCACGTCAAAATCACATATTATTTGACTCGATAATATGCAGCAATAACTTAGTAAACATTATCAATGTTTCTAACTAGAATTGGATTTGAAAGGCAAGATATAGTCATAGGGGACGTACAGTAATAGCGTGGCTCGGTCAAGCCGGTGTGATGTTCCAGAATGTCAGTCCACAGTGGATTCATTCCAAGGGTACACCTGGCAGCATATACGGCAGCAGCTGCGGTCATTGATGGAGGGTAGACCAGCATGGTGTACTGGACCAATGCCAGCTCAGAGTAGAAGAATACCATGTTCTTAAGCTGCACCAAAAGTACGAAAGAAAAATGGCATATTACATGTCAAATATCCAAATATGTGGCGGTAAAACATATGAGTGGATAACTATACCTTTTCATCACCCATTGCTGCTTTCAGATACCGAACAATGAACATGTACATTGTTGGAACCGTCAACTTCCAATGGAGCTTGTCCAGGATGTCCTTTTCCTTGGTCAGAATCTGGTCTCTGGTATAGGCATTGTCACAAAGGCCCAACAAATCCTTGACGTGCAAAAACATTGTTATTTTGGGTAAGCTAAAATAAGAATGGACTAGCATGGTAAGAAGCACATCGAAACAGCATCAGCAATATTAAGCCTACCAGTGGAGCCCATTTCTCTACATACTTGCTTGCTATCAGCAGGGCACTTATGCCAACGAGCTGTAGCTCTTTTCTTGGAACACTTTTCATGGATAAGTACTGATCGATGATATATACTGTCAGGTAAAGTGTCTCTGGCATTAGCCTGCAGTGTACCACAAGGATCAGAAATGGTCTATTCAACAATCCTTTGAATCACATTTTTATAATAAAAGAAGTGAAGGGTATAAGGCAAAAAAACAAGATCTCACCTCAATGCTCTTGTAGAATCTGTAGATGTCCTCAACATATTCAACCACTACCAGCTCATTGCAAGAATCAGGTGTATCAATGCCATATGGATCTGCCTTCTTCAGGTTGCTGACAACCCCATCAGAATCCTGTGTACAGACAAAAAGTTATGCAGGCATTCTTAGACTGAAAAGAAAGAGACGATCATAAGCTTAGAATTTTGCTTGTGTTCATACCCTGCTGCATTTTGTCAGTCTATCAAAAAAAGAGTTGGTAGTACCAAACAAGCCCTTAGTATTTGTTCAAGGGAATTCAAGACATATTAATAATACTTAAAATTTATCAAGTTCAAATTCTCAGCAATCCTAGCTGCTACAGTAACATTTGTGTTCAGAAATTCACCTGTACTTGGCTGAGCGAGGGTCCTGCTCAAGATGATATTGCAAATAAGAAAGATCTTGGACATCAGTGTAGAAGTCAAGGTTGAATGCTGCCAATGGAGAAGGTAAATGATAAATATTACAGTAAAACACAGGAGTATTGATCAATAAAGATGGTGTAGACATCCAATTCCACGAGCAACAATAAATGTTCAAATGACAGGAAGATCGAAGGCACAATAAGTAAATTTCCATAGTTCTCAATTAGGTCAATCTTTGACAAGACATTGATATGTGGCAATTCCAAGTGTAGCATTGTTGACAGTGAAAGAAGCAAAGCACTCACATACTTTCCAGGTTCACAGCATAAATGTGCATCGATAAGGTGCACAGCAGTCGGCTGCAGAATAAAAAAAAAAACATTAAACAATCTAGTTCATTTGCATTAAGGTGATCTAAACAGGATCAAGAACACACGCATACCCTCAAGTCCATCTTTTTGATGAGTTTATTAATAACACTTCTTGCATTTGAGTGAAGGAAGAACAGTTCCACTTGCCCCGGAAAATCAAATAACAGATAGTGATCTGCAGAAATATTTAGTTTGAGCAACAATGTTCAGTGCTCACCTCCTATAAGTCTATGACTTTGAACACTAAGAAATAGCACAATAAACAGCAGAAATACTTTTTAAACTAACTGAGGTGCGATCCTCAGGTTATAAAATTCTAACTCTAATTCTAATTCCAGTTGGATCATTATATATTATTAGTATGCAATTGGTTCAGTCCAAGCACATGGAAAGCCCTGTGTAATGTAAAATAACAAGTTCATTGATATTAGCAATAAGTTTTTCCACCAGATGCTGACCTTTTGCGATATGACCATTGTACAGATGTTGCCACTGAAAATATGTGCATACTTCAGAGAGGTATTCATTACTCACCTTCGATAAGAGGCTTCAGTTTTTCTTCAAGCCAGTCAATATTCTTCTCCAAGTAATCCATGCAATACACAAGCCCTGACATGGATTTTAACACCATAGAGAAATAAACCATACAAACACAGGTAAGTTACTGAACAGCAATATAGGACCAGGAGCAAACCTCCATTAGGGCCAAGTGAATGTTCAGCCATGACATCACTGAGTTTTATGAGGTCCTCAATGTTTATGGCACACTCATATCTATTTTTCACTGTCAAGGAAAATTTTCAATTGTGACCAGAGAACATCAAGGAGAGAAAGTACTACTATGTTATATAAGACACTAAGACAAAAGGGAGTGAGTAAAGCGGAAACAGGTGGTGCTCAAAGAGTCAAGGATACGGCAATGCGTCATTCGCAGGATCCAAATTGACAACCACAACTTTCCTGCAATAACAACAAGAAAAGACATGAAGGAAGCAATCTGTGTGAGCAAAATATTATCAACTTCAATACTAGTCCAGCCAAAACAAAGCGAAGGGTGAAGTTTAAACTCCCAGAACAAATTCTGGCACCAGCTAATATTTAGCAGAGGGGAGGGCAGTATTAGTGATTTCCGTAGTTACTACTTACTAATCGAATCACGCAGCCGGTTTGGTAAGCAGTAAACAGCCGGCCTACAGAATCCGAAGCCACATCCCCTTCTACTCTAATCCCCCTCCGCCCAGTGAATCACCAAACCAGCACACGAGATCGAATCAATCAAACCAGACGGAGAATGCGCCAGGGAGGAAGGAAACTCACCGCCGCCGCCGTTCTTCTGTTCCTGAGCGCGAACCGCGCCTCCCAGCCCCGCCTGCTTCTTGGTCGCCATGGCCGCCGCCGCCGCCGTACACGAGGAGCGAATCCGCAACCCCTTGCCCCCTCCTCCCTTCGAATCCTTCTCTCTCTGACGGCCGATCTCGCGTTCCCTAGGGCTCGTCGGGCATGGGTTTTGGCAGAGAAGGTAGCGGGAGGGGGCGGTGGATTTCGTAGGTGTCAGGATTTCTCCTGGGGCGGTGGCGTCTAACGGTCGGAATTTTTTTATTTAGGATGGAAACTGGTGCCGGAGCGGCGCTCGGATCCACAGGATGGATGGCCAGGATTGGTTGCTCCGAATTTTTTAGCCGTTTGGGGGTGGGTGATCCGGATATGATGGAAGTGCCGTGATATTGTGTTATCTGTGCCATCAAAATCCTTTTTCTGTCTCCAGCTATCACTTCCATCTCTCCTAACCAATTCTTATGGTACTAGTTATTTTTTTAAAAAATATATATCTTATGGTACATGACAATTGGAAATGCATGATGTGTTGGTATGAATAATACAGACACAAAACTAGAACATTTGAAGACATTTTGGATTGAACACGGAAGTCAAAATGTGCAAGTAACAAATGTTACAAATCATCTGAAATCTTACCGTCCACGTCAACCCAATAAAAAACTTGTAGCTGTGTATAGAATAGAGATGAGGAGAGATATCCAATGAATATGTCCTAAGATTTGAAGACAAATCCATCCTAAAACAAAAGGAGGGGAAACGTGACGGAGTGTCTCATCTTGACGAGCGGTGCATTGGAACACCGTGATCTTTGTATTAGGCCTGTCACTGGGTTGGGTATGGATATACCCCTTTTGTTAATGTCCAAATCCATTTATCTATTACGTAATCCTCATCCTCCCCATTTCTACCTATATCCAATGGATAATTAAATTAGCACCGGATATTATGTATATCTAATGGATAAATATTTTAATCCCCACACTCTACCCTCCCCATTTCTAATGGATATTACCCATACCCTCCCCATTTAACATGGGTGTGGATTTGGATATGGATAATGATGAATATCCACCAATAACCATACTTTGTGTATTGACCTTCTTAGAGACAACAATTGCCGCAAATTGGCTTGTAGTCCAATGGTAGGGACGGTCGGTGGGGACGCTACCCATCGGGGTTTAAATTCTATTACTCGCAGACTTTTCTTAGGATTTTCTCGGGATTTACCGGCGTTATGCATTAAGTGGTAATTGACGTTCCCGTCGACGACGAGGCGCCTATGGTAACTTCAAGAATCTCCAGATTTGTCGGCTGCCTAGTCCTTCAGAGGTGCTCATAGGGCTAGAGTTTGTGTACGTGTGTTCATCGGGGTGTGTGTGTGCGCGTGTTGTGAGTGTCTACGTTGTACTGTGTAATTCTAAAAAAAAAAAGAGAGGCATCACATGTCAACGATATATATTGGAATTAGAAAGTGGAGGTTGAAAAGTAGGACACCTAGGTGACTAATGGATAAAAAAACTGTCATACCCTCTAACCAAACACATTTATCCTCTCGAGCAAACGAAATCAAGATAGAGCCGTCTTGTCACGTTCCACCTCACCCAGAAACTAAATGTGGCATACGGCTGTTTTCGCTAAAAAGAAACATCTCCCGGATGGAGAGATATGTCTTAATGCGTAGGTAAATAAATAATATGCTTAGCGTGCCGATATACATAAAGTATACAAATAAAATAATAAAAAGAGACAAAAAATAATTCAGGGAACTCCGATCTTTATTAATTCTTTGAAGAATTACAAAGTACACGTTCCCACTTTACATTTACATTTCATTGCGCCTAATATATCTGAAGTACAAGTCGATATGTAGTTCTTGGTTCCCAGGGCCTCGTGAAGCCGCCAGTTAATTACATCCACGGTGTTGGACCGTGGAAAACCTCCGATTAAGCTGTACAAATGGTCGTCGTCTTGTGATCTGCATATATATTCTCCAAGTATAAATGACAGCAAGAACAACCACATAATATATCCAAAACCTCGTCGGTCTTTGGTCAAAATGATCCGCCTCGTCGGTCATGGCTATGAATTCTGCAAATAAGATGTGTTCGCCCTCGTCGGTCATGAACGAATAAATGTCCTGCAGTCAAGAATAACATCTCCGGCCTCGTCGGACGCGGAATTCATGATGAAGTCTCAATTCAATATTCGACCTCGTTGGTTGCAAAACAAAAGGGGTCTAGCCTCGTCGGTCTAGACTGGATGTTTCCGCCTTGTCGGTCGCGAACTGTGATGGTCTCCAAGCCTTGTCGGTCAAGGAGAGAAATGTATCCAACCTCGTCGGTTTGGACATGTGTATTCCTGGCCTCGTCGGTCACGGGATGATGTTGATGGTTACTTGAGAAACTTCATGATATTCCGGTCATATCGGACACAGATAAGTCTTTCAGACTGAATGAACAATTATTTGTAATGGCGACACATATCAAAACTCAAGCAAGTCGCCCTGAACTTATGCCATGAAATTCTTTAGAGAAAATAAATGGTACTGTAGATTGCCTGGCTAGTGTTGCCACGGCATGTACAGGGACAGTGAATGCACGTCCTTGACATTGGATGTTTTAATATCATTTTGTTGCCAATCGTCAGTGGCTAACTGTGTCCAAACCGGACTTGCATATCTCACTGCATGCTTGTCTTACTACTTGCTTCTATTAATTGATGTCTCAGGAACACGTGTTTGATTAACATGATTAAACTAATCAGCCAGCATCCTAGCTCTCACTATAGTTGGGGCTGTCGACCTCGAGTGTTGTAGTATTCAAGTATGCATGAATAACCATAATATCAGATGAACAAAATTGCCACAGCCGCTGTCAGTCAATGGCATATGCTAAGAATTTAATCTTGACCTCACCACAAACGGAGGGTCATGTCAGCCAAACTCTGCTTTGATCATGAATAAAGACGAAGACGACAGCAGCTCGGTCATCATGCCACACAACTCAATTATATTGACAGGTTTCAGTGAGGAACCGTGCACAAATACTACTTTACTCTGAACCCAGTTCTGAGAGCTGATCGACTAATAAATACACATGGTTCAATTTTTTTTTATACATGTCTCGCCGGGGAGCACAGCTCAAACACATCTCAAGTTTACAAATCTGGTACATGTAGGAAACTACTTTTAAATCATAGGGCTGAAATTCACAACAGGACACTAATACTCTGTCATGCCAAAGTATTTCAAGGTTGTGAGAATAACAATCCATGATCTTCATTTCAGTAAACTTCACGGCAACTTTACATTTCAAGTCACATGCTAACTTCTGAAATACCATGTATATATGACATCTTGCTTGATTATTGCATAGCACACGTGATGATACACGGTACTGAAATTCGGATCAGAGGGCACATATCTTCTGGACCTCTGTTCACTGAACACGGTGGCATCTAATACCAGTCAGGCTTACACCTGACATGTTGCATTGCAATCTTTCATGCCTCCAGAACATTCACTGACCCAACTTTGCATAATCTTCAAACGAAGTCAGGCCTTGTACTACTGCTTGTTATCCCACGCTTCTTACGTGCACTGCAGGCATCTCTAGTAGTGCATCTCAAATATTGCCAGGTTCGTAACTTTCTTGATCATCGATCGGCAATCTGACTAATTGCACGATAAACCCTTTGCTACTGCTGCCATCTCATACGCACATATCGTGCTGCCGATGGTCACTGAATCAGCCTTGCTACAGTATGTACGTCTCATGGCTGGGGTCTCTTTTACTAATCTTGTGAAGACCGGTTGATGCTTTAATCTTGTGAAGACCGTAACATGGCTACGATCTCACTTTGCATCATAATCTTGGAAAGACCCTTCCTGCCATAGCACCTGGATCTTGTGACAATCCGCGGACGTTTTCAAACCTTGTGATGACCGATCTTGTCATGAGCAATGCTCTTGTGGCGACCGATCTTGCGACGAGCAGTGATCTCGTGTGGCGAACTCATCTTATGATGACTGCATCAGCTTCTAGTCTTGTGACGACCGCATCGGCTTCTCTAATCTTGTGAAGCACCCGATGATCTTGTGGCGACCGCACCGGCTTCTCTAGTCTTGTGACGACCGCATTGGCTTCTCTAGTCTTGTGGCGACCGCACCAGCTTCACTAGTCTTGTGAAGCACCCAATCTTGTGACCACCCATTGCCTTCTAGTGATTTCCCATCATCACACGCCGGATGGCCTATTGTTGTTTCTTATTGGCCTCTCCGATGGCTCCGGCAAGATGTACCTAGCAAAGGAAATAAACACAGAGCGGCCGTCTCTCCTCTCTGCTTCCTGATGTGTGTGAAGGTGTACGTGAGCAGCACAAGGCCTGATGGCAGTGGTGCGGATATGGCGTGCGTGTGCAGCACAAGGGTGCAATTCTGTGCGTGTCTCTGTGCCGGGCGTAGCACGGTGGCAGCCTGATGGCGCCCCGTCTGCCCATCAGCCCTTTTTTTTTTTTTTCTAGCAAGTGTGAAGTGCGTGTGTATTTATAAGCTGAAGCTCAGATTGATGGAGGGAGGAGCGGCGGATGAGCACAGCCTTTGATCTGTGTTAGCGAGCGAGCGTAATGCCGGCGGCCATCGACTGCGCGCGCCTGTTGCCTCATTCAAATCTTGCATATGGCTCTCGTCCTCAAAATCACTGGCTGGCTATAGTTGTCCGAGGAGTTCGACGGGAACGCCGTAGCTCCATTGATCGCGAGCTGGGCACAGAGGAGAATGTCGGCCTCCCGTAATGGATCCAAAGACGCATGATGACCGGGCTGTGTGTTTGACGGGCATTTGAACGGAGGCGAAGGAACCGGAAACGAGTGCTTCTCAAAGCTGGCGTTGCATGTTCGCTAATAGCATTTGCGTGTCATGTCCATTCAAAGCAAAGAATTGCATGTCATTCCTGTCCATCCAAAGTTTCGAAACGTTCTTGCATGTAGAACTAAACGAAGCAGTTCGTCGTCCCTATGCCTTTGTGTAATTCTTTGGCCAGAAGCAAAGTTGAGAACCATTACTTTTTGTAGATTAATCGTGATACGAATCCCTCATGATCATGCAACCGATCGGAGATATAACACGTTTGTGTACGTGCCAACGAAAGAAGGCAAGGCATCCATTATACGTGTATATACTTGACCAAAGTAGAATCACCTTCATACAGTCGTTGGCCGCGTATTTTGTATTTATATAAATGAGCAAACTGCAGGCTGCATTGTACATGGGCTGAGTTGTAGATGGGCCAGTGACCTGATCTCATCAGAAATATTCATCAACCACATATAATATTATTATCTTATTTAATTATGTTCAATTTTCTTCTGGTTCTCACATGCGTGCTCACAAGCTAGCAAATGTACATGACACATTGCTATACTTATGTTTGGTTTCGGTCAGCTTTCGATAATGATTTTTGGGATCATCCTCGAAACACTTGCATTTTTGCCCCACTTGTCTCAACCTTGAATAAATCCATTGCTTAATGTGCAGGCTTTGACCGAGGTTATATAAATCTTACAATCGGGCACCAATATCAATGCCACTTAAAATATTACAAAATCTCGTATTACAACGGCAACTGAAACAAACAAATGAAATATTGAAGGTTTGAAACTCGGAAGCTCTCCACAGGAATCACCATGGAGCGCGTGTCATGACCCAGAAATAGAGCCTGGAAGGACAGCCCCGCCAGCCCGAGGGGCACGGGCGCCGCCCCTCCAGCCAGCGCGGCGCCACCGCCCGCGCCTTCTCCCTTCCGCGGAATCTTCGACAATTAATTCGGGAATAAAGGAGAAAATTATCTAGGATTATCTTAGGCTTTTTGGTATGCAAGGGAATATTCCATCTATAAGGAAGGCCCTTATTAGGAAAATAAATAGGAAATGCTTGTAAAAGGTATTCCAATCTATAAGGAAACCTTTGGAGAGATTGCTTGAGATACAAGTCCCACTAGCCGGGCTATAAAAGTAGGGGATCAGTAATCTTTTAGGGTAACAAGCAAATAAAGAAATTTATCCCAATCTCTCCATGCCTCTCCACGCGTGTGCCCCCCCTCCCCCTCGCCGCGCCGCGCCCTAGCGCCGCCTCGCAGCATCCTCAACCGCGGCCGACGCGCCACCATCGCCCGGCACGCCACGCCACGCTACCGCCGCCCGCCGCGTCCGATCCTTCCCCCTCTCAACAACCGTCAATCGGGTGTCAATTCCGCCCAATCTAGCCGGAGTCCGATACCGGTATCCGGAGACCACTACGATCCACCCACCACCATGGACGCCGAGACGAAGAAGCTCCCGAAGAACTTGGGGACCAGCGGGCTGGGATTCACCACCGGGATCAACACGCCGCCGAGCAAGTTGCTATCCTCTTAGGCAACGATTCGGGCGGCGATGAAGCGCCAAGCACAACTGCAGGAGGCCGATCATGCCATGAAGACGCCGTTGGAGATAACAGCCCGCGATTTCATCAAGAAGAGGGACGGACGGCAAGTAAAACCCGGGATGATCAAAGTCACACGCAACCCGATCCGGAGAACCCGATGAAGGGCTACCCGGGACCGGCCGGGAGCCACTGGGGGTGCTGCCCCCCACCCCCCCCCCCGTGGACACCTTCCAGGCCTTGCTCCTCGCTTGCACAAGCCGTCCTTCCCGACGCACGATGGCAAGGAGGATCCTCTCCCATGGATCAACCGCTGCGAGCAATTCTTCAGGGACAAGGTACGCCAGCTACAGAGCAAGTTTGGTACGCCTCCTATCATCTCACAGGAGGGGCACAACAGTGGTACATGAGGCTGTCCCAAGACAAACCGGTGGTAGATTAGGCAAGCTTCGCCCAGTATGTCAACGAGCGCCGCCCGCCCGCACGGCGAATCCGTGGGCGAAGCCGGCATCGCCGGAGTAAGACAGCATCGTCGATGAGTACACGGGCGGTTCCTCGATGCACATGGCGTGTGCAGGCCACCTCGACGACAAGCGGCAGGTGAACATCTACACGCTAGATTGGGCGAGCCGCTCAAGACGGACGTCGAGATGCAGGACCCCAAAGACATGGAGGCAGCCATGTCTCTCGCCAGGGCGTACGAGCGACGCCTGACGATCCTCTACAACTCCGGCAAGCCACCGCAAAGAACGGGGCAAGGCGCCCGTACCCCTCAGCTGGCAGCCCCCTCAGCGCCCACTCATTTGCGGCCGCGCCACCGACTCTACTATTCAAACGGCTGACACCGGAGGAGATGACGGAGCGACGCAAGGCCGACCTCTGCTTCAACTGTGATGAGCCGTTCAGGCGCGGCCACAAGTGCAAGCACCTCTTCGACATCACGGTCTTCAACGACTACGCCGGCGTGCGGGGAGGGCGTCCCACTAGCGGACGTCAAAGTGGAGGAGAGTGCAGACCTGAGGGTTCTCTTCGGGGACCCCGACTCCCCGGTACGTGGTGCTCATTCTTTATATCTCGTCGACATCATCTCAGGAATGGGTGTCAACATCGTCGTCGACTCGGGAGCAACGCACAACTACATCGGTCCCCGTGTGGTGACCACGGCAGACCCCTCCGGACTCGGCCGGTGTGTGTGGTGATCACCACCGGCACCGGCGCCACCTCGACATGCCGGGCTGCTACCTTCGGCGTTCCACTACGCGCCGATGCTAGCACCGCCGACATCGACGCCCTACGTCATGCATGTCGGTACCGGCGTCGGCGTCATCCCGGGCATGCCTTGGTAGGCAAGCTTGGGACGAGTGACGTGGGACTTCGCCACGCATGAGCTCCAGTACTACCGCGACGGCCGCCTGAGCACTTTCACATTGGCTCCACCTCCCCCAGTGGGGGCGCCCCGGCCCCGAGGTGCTCGGGATCGGGATCTTCGCCGGCGTCCACGGACACTTCCCTCCAGTGGGGGAAACGTTCAAGGCATGCGGCGCCTTTGGATCTATACTGACACGATCACGGGGAGTCTTCGCACAGCCACGCCCGGGCTACAGCGGAGGACCGGCACTGCGCCGTGAGACGCCCTCGACATCACTCACGGGCGGCCGGCGCTCCAGCAGATAGTAGAGGATGGCCTCCTCCTCTTCGATGGCGTTTCTACCTCCCGGCCGTCACCACCGCTACCGGACCGGGCCGGGAGGCACTACCGCGGGGAGGCGTTCGCTCGCAGACGAACTTCCCTGCCCCACGGGCGCGTACACGGCGCCACCTACATCCCGGCCTAGGGCGCCACCACGTCGGCCCTGCCAAGGTCGTCTTCCTCGGCGGCATGGATCGCAGCTTCCTCACCATCGACAACGTCCACATCGATTCACGGCCGCGAGAGAGGGGGCGCGCCAGCTCTCTCCCTCCTTGTTCGGCGTCGGCTCCTTCATGTGCGATGCGATGTTAAACTTGGCCGCTACACCCCCACACGCCACGCGACATTACCATCCGGCGCCTTCTTCCGCTCTTCGTCACCGCTCCGCCCGACGAGCGCTTCTTGTTCTTGGAGAGCCCACCTCGTGACATGGTGCATCAGCACCTTGAGGCGGAGTTCCGCGGGAGCTCCCTTCTTCTTGCCGCCCGCCCGACAAAGATCTCGGCCAGGGGACGGGCCATACACCGGTACATCTACCATGGCTACATCGGGGAATCTTCACTACCTCGGAGTTTGCTCCAAAGCGAACCGGGGAGAACAAGATCCTCAAGAACCCGGTGCCGCGACAAGTTGATACTGGCAGTCGAGCTCATCATGCGGGGTGCTCTGGATCTCCACCCGGGTGTGACCGAATGGACTTTCATCCAGCAGCGAGGACGAGGGCCGCCGGTCGGAGAAGGGGGGAGATGTCATGACCAAGGAAATAGGGCCCGAAGGACAAGCTCGCCAGGCCCGAGGGGCATGGGCGCCGCCCCTCCAAAGCTAGGCGCCAAGCGCCACCACCGCCGCCTCCTCCCTTCCGTGGATTCTTCGACAATTAATTCGGGAATAAAGGAGGAAATTATCTAGGATTATCTTAGGCTTTTGGCATGCAAGGGAATATTCCATCTATAAGGAAGGCCCTTATTAGGAAAATAAATAGGATATGCTTGTAAAGGTATTCCAATCTATAAGGAAACCTTTAGAGAGATTGCTTGAGATACAAGTCCCACTAGCCGGGCTATAAAAGTAGGGGATCTGTAATCTTTCGGGGTAACAAGCAAATAAAGAAATTTATCCCAATCTCTCCTCCCCTCTCCACGCGCGCGCGCCCCCCTCTCCCTCCGTTGCCCGCCGCCCTAGCGTCGCCGCGCTGGGCGCCCTCAATCGCGCCCGCCGCGCCGCCGCCCACCGCCGATCGCCACCTCCTTCCCCTCTCAACGGCCGTCAATCGGGTGTCAATTCTGGCCCAATCTAGCCGGAGTCCGACGGTAGCGCAAAGACCAAATGAAATCAATGGCATCAGCCGCCCACTAGGCGAGGTACGCAAAAGTGCACCTTGTCTAAAAACCACGGTGTCTTCGCCCCGGGGATTGCGCCAGGGATTGTCTCACCGACCCGATTCGACCTCCGGCGCCATGGCCCGATCCTCCCATAGTATGGATTCTTGTTGGGAGAGGCTCCCCAACCCCGAGCGACATGACGAGCAGCCTTCTTCGAGTGGGGCCGACGGCGACGTCGTGTTCCCAAGCCCGCGTGTGCGGCGCCCTGCTGCCTGGACAAGAGGCTGAAAGGTCCTAATGGCTAGAGGGGGGGGTGAATAGCCTATTAAAAAATCTACGAAGAACACCGAGCAAGGCGGTTAGTAAATAAGATGACGTAGCAAATGAGCAATGCTTCAACTAGCTATGCAAGCCTCCTAGCAATTCTAGCAATTCTATAATCTCTAAATACACTCAAAGGCTAGATTGCTAGATTACTCCTAGGTGAACAATATATGCTAACTAATTCAAACACTATGAACCAGCAAGACTAAGCAAACTAACAAGCTACACAAGCTAACAAGGATACTAGCAAAACTCCCTAACAAGATATACTAATCAAGTAATGCAAAGGAGAGCTAGAATACAATACCACCGTGAGTGTAGAGGTGGAAGCCAATCACCGTGATCACCGAGAAATCTCCAACGAGCAAGAGCAAGTGACATGATGATTTTTCACCAAGATTCACGTGCTTGCCGGCATGCTAGTCCCCGTTGTGGAGATACACTCACTTGACAGTTGCTAAGCTTAATGGCCAGTGCCAAATCCCCGGTGGGAGCTCAAGCAAACGATCACAAGAGAGGGTCCAACAAGCCACGAGCAATCCACTAGTGCTCCTTTCGCGAATCTCCCGCGGGGTAAGGAATGACCCCTCACAAACCATCGGTGTGGCCTCGAACAAGCTCAATCGGCTCTCAACACCGCCCCTTGCTCCAAGCCGCTAGGGAACCAAGCAAATTCCCAACGTAAACGAAATCCCACGGCTTCTCCAAGGATGAAGTGCCTCTAGAATGCAACCGACGATGCAATGCACTTCTATCACTCTCAATCTCACCAAGAATTCGAGTTATGGATGGAGAGATGAGTGGAGAGGAGTCTCACTTGCTCACAAGTGTGTAGGAGTGTTCAAATGTGCAAGGAGGAGACCATGTACCCGGCCATCCAAGTATATATAGCCTCCTCCAAAGAATAGAGCCGTTGTGCTTTGAAATGGGCATTCTGCGCATCAACCGGACGCACCGACCAGACTCACCGAGTCGGTCAAGCGTCCGGTTACCATTTCGGCGCGTCCGGTCACTACCGACACGCGCTTTGGCCCCACTGGTACCGACGGCCCCGAAGCGAAGCTTCCGGTCACCACCGGATGCTTCGGTCAAGGGTCCGGTCGTCGCGCCCCGGCAAGAATGTCGAAAACATGCTCTACGCGGACTCATCGACCGGACCGTCCGGTCATCGCGTCCGGTCAGCCTCTCCAGCGTGCGTCCGGTCACCTTTTCCTGCAAAATCTTCATCTTTGTTGTCGCCTTTGCTTCAACCTTGCTTCGCCTCTTGCCATATGTTGCCAACATGTCAAAGATGATCACGTTATCACTTGTGTTAGCACGTTGAAAGGTTAGGCAAGAACGAAGTTAGTGCTCTCATTGTCCTAAATGCAATATGCAAGTCAATTGAACCTAGAAGCACTTCACCAAAGGATTGTCGCGGCATCCCCTCTTGATAGTCGGCCATCTATCCTATAATGTGATCACACGCTCTATCGTGTCTTGATCACCGAAATGAAAACCCTATCAAGATACGTTTGCCTTGATCTCCGGGTTCCTCTCAAGCCGATCACCGAGGCTCGACGATCCACCATGTCCATCATCATCGCCCATGTTCATGATCATCGTGCTCCTCGTCATCCATCTAATCCTATCTCATAAGTCACACTTAGAGCAAAGGATTAGTACGACAAGTGTGTCATCAATTTCCAAAACCAAACGTAGAGATTTCAGAGGCCTGCATGGGTAGCACGGCGCGGCACGCCACGGTCGCGACTTCCATCGGTTTCGAGCTCGGCGGATGCATGGTATGGTGGTGGCGGCGGCGGCCAAGGCAGCGTGCCTCTGCCGCGTGACGGTGCCTGGAAGAAATGAGTGGAGGAGAGCGTCCACGCCTTTGATTCGATGGACGATGGCGTAGCGCGATGCGTGATTCGGTGATCGGCGATCGGCGATCGGGAGGACGTTAAATAGTCAGGCGGCAGGCTGAGTGATGGCCGATAGGAGTCAAGGCGAGGCGAAGGAAGTCGAATAGTCTGATAAGGCAGGTACGTATATCACGCGCGGTGCCTTCAGCACTTATGTCTTGGGCTGACTTGCTGCCTTCATGCTTATTTTCTTGGGCCAAGCAGCTAGGGTAGGGGTATTGGATACCTGGTCTTGGGCCCCTCCTTGGCATGGGCCCTCGGGAAGCGCACAACCTGCCTCCCTATAGGGCCGGCACTGCCGAGTAACAGTAATGGTTGAAGATCTGAAACCCATCAACCCCAAGTCTGTGCTCATTTGGGCCAGGATGCAACCATCGGATCCGTTAACCCCAGATCTCTGTTGTCCTCTGTACGATCTGTCTTCATGCTGTGCTAGTGAGTAGTGGCCGCGACCATGAGCGCCTCGCTCGTTCTGGACGTTGTGACAATGGCAGCAAAAGCAACAGCGTGTGTGCTGCAATGCGATTTCCAATTTCTTTATGGTATATATATGACGGGGCGATGCAAGAGTTGTCGTATCACCATTACATATTAAGTTATAGGGGTTTGAGCGTTTCTATCCCTACTTTCATATCGGTGTGTGATTTTACCCTCACTTTTTTAACTTTGTGATTTTACCCATGTTTTTTTTCAAACGAAGGGAGACTTTACCCTTACTCTGTTAAGTACCTCAAACAGTGTTAACTTTTGTGTAAAAGGACAATTTTGCCCATGTATCCTTCTTTGCTTCCCCTCTCTACCTTCACGACGACATACGGGACCCAGTAGTCAGGTCCTCCTTCAACCTCCCTTCGTCTTCATCCTTCAATGTCCCTCCTGGCGTGCTCGCGAACTCGCCGGCCGGATGGAGCAGTCTTGGGTGTCGAACTCTCGCAGGTCAAATGGAGCATAGGCGTGCGGCGTGCCGCGCGCGCTGTGCCCACCGTGGCCAAGCTCCGATGGTGGGTCCTCGATTCCGGGGCCGAGGAGCTCGATTCGGCCACCGCGGCGGCGCGCGCAGAACTCCAAGAATGGGCGGTGTGGCCCGACGTCGCGGCGTCCTCGTTGTCCTGGCCGACGCAGAGCGCTGCGGGGCCACGCCGTATCGCTTGAGGGCGAGGGACGCTGTCGGGCGAAGTTCCACTAGAAATTGCCGTCCACCAGAAGCGAGCCTGGGCGCGGGAAGCGGCGGCGGAGGGAGGCGGCGGTCCTCCACGTGTGGACCCACCTGTTCCTTCTATGGTGAGAAACAGAGGGGCATGGGTGTCTTTTTACCCTCAAGTTTTTTCTTTTTTTTTTTTTGGTCTTTTAGTCGACGGTGTTACAATGGAGGGTAAACGGGAGCTTCGTTTGAATAAAACGAGGGCAAAAACACAAAGTTTAAAAAGGAGGGGCAAAATCACATTTAGAGTCTAGAATATGGGCAGAAACACTAAAACCCCTAAGTTATATGTACGTGTGCATTGCAATTTATTAGTTGCACACTTGTGCTATTTCTCACACATGTCCAGACCATGTCCAAGTGCACTCTGGGAAAGGTTGGTGGGCTTGGATCTATTATTACTAGTGTTTAAGGTGCGCCCCTGCACGCCCGTCGTCGAGCCCGGCCCACCATGTATTGGCCCGACGCAGTAGGACGGCCAATAAAATAGTGGCTGATTTGGCACATATCGGCTCACCATGTGATTTGTGCACGCCCATGCTATGTGTGCCGCATAGGAAGGTGGAATCTGTTGAGTTTGTTGTAGAACCGAAACCAGAGCAATTCTTGAACAAAAGTACTTGATACGACAGGCGCCATATGTTGTTGACCACGGCAGTAGGAATCTCCTTGAACGTTACCTGTTAAGTGATCAGCATGATCTATTATTGATAATAAGCGGATTTACTTAGCGAACTTGAGTAGAATAACAATCTTGATGCTGTAATCCATTCCCAGTTTTGAATGTGAATGTCTGGAGCAAATATGTATTCATAAGGGCAAGCACTTTGGAGGCTACAAGTGGTAGTGGTTCTAGTATAAATAAAGTGATCCACATAGATGAGCAAATATTGAGACTACTATGTACACAATGCAAAAATTTATTGCTTGTGGCTTGCACATAAACTTTTTTGCTTTCATCATACCACACCTTTATTTCCTCTCCCTCTTGTTTTTCAGCATGGACCACCTTCTCTCTCCTTAAGCACATATAGCCTCTGCAAGCTACTATGACAAGAATAGAGCACCTACTTTTTTTATCCGATCCTACATGGCACTTGAGGCTACAAGCAAAAAGCATGCAATGGGAGGCTACAAGCAAAAAGCATGCAATAGGGAAGCCCTAATGCGTCCTTGGTTGAGTCACACCAAATCTAAATGCGCTAGAGGGTAGCAACCAGCACCTGTCTGGAAGAGATAAAGAGTAGATGTAAAGAAGAGGCAGCTGTAAAGATGAGTAGTAGTTCATACTATTGAGTGGTAGCTGTAAAGAAGAGGCATCGGTTCAGCATAGCTGTTACCCATATCCTATCCATACAAGGAAGCAATAAGAAGATGGTAAAGATGGAGGGGAAAGTCGGTGTTAGGGGTTGCCATGGAATGTGAACAGTGAATCGAAGAGCAAGAGTTGGAAACCTCATTAGAGTCAACATCACTCATGGAGAGCCTCTTACAAACAGAAGTGCGAAGATTAGGAGGCTTTGCCTTGCTTGTTTCAGCCCTACCATGGGAAAGAGAACAAACTTGTGTGACACACAGAAATATAAGACCAGCCAAGAATACAATATTGACATCAACAATGTTACCCTTTGTAGTTTTTCTGTGGTGGTGTATCGCTGTCACGCAGAGTAGGTGGTGGGGTCTGTAGAAATAGACAACACAGTAAAGTAGATAAATGTACATGTTCACTTCCTGAAAAGTGATTCGAAAAGTGCTACAAAGATGCAGCGTCACATCGAATCTTTTGTCGCATGCATGGGGCATTAAATCTAGCTAAACAAAAAAAAAACAAATTTCATAGTTTGGTTGAAAAGTACTAGACAAATCTTTTTGAGCCTAGTTAGTCCACGATTGGACAATAATTATCAAATACAAACAAAAAGTGCTACAAGATAGCCCAACCCAAAATATTTCACCAACTAAACAGATGAGATGCCTACCTACGCTCTTCATCATTGGTGACTGTGTTATAGTCTCTGCTGCATCAGTTGGTGAGACTGCCTGCGGTTCTTTAGCTTCTGTAGAGCCTGAAAACCACGAGCTGAGAACTACTGACACCACCGGGAGAGCGGGGCGGGGAGCTGAAGATATGGAACTTGAAGCCACAACCGGCAGTATCTCGGGGTATGTTTCGTGTTTCATCTAGTACATACTCCCTCCGTCCCGTTATACTTGTCGTTTGAGCTCGAACGAGGTGCGGTGAAGATCCATTGAACGAAGACCGAGGTCGTGTCTAGGTGCATGCATGAATCAATGAATCGGGCCATTTCTTTGCCGTGCTAGGGCGACTAGTAAAGAGGGACAGAGGTAGTAGTTACCAACCTTTTTCGGATGTGACTCTTGAAACAGCTACGTATAGCTGCCCGTGGCTAAAAACAGGTGTTTTCAAATAAACACCAACATGGGGGAGGGTTTGACCCCCGACTCTTGTTAATTGTCATCGCATAACCTTAACAAGAAGTTGTCGCCTCTTTAGTCCAATGTTAGATCCCAGTTATGCGTCACATTAGAGCAAACAAACCCATGAATCTCTCTTGTCCATATGGGCCACTCCATTATAGACCTTCATCAGTGTCAAAACTTTACATACTACTAAGTTTAAAACAGGAATTGATTCCGCATAGAAGCTCTATGCCCTTTTTTTTTATTGAAATATGTATTGTAGTTATCTACCTTGTGGTCAACAATAAGCAGATATTCAACTACAAATTATAGTTATATTGGTAATATTATACTTAGATTTGCCTATTGTATCTCGTAATATGGAAACTATAAAAACAACCAATAAATTAGATTAGATACTACAAAGAATTCAAACATTTAATTTAAAAAGAACTTTGGACATATATGATTTGTATATCACTCTCAAGGCATTGGGTGTGAAGACCTTGGATCGTGACTTTGGGCACAAATTCTTGATGTGCTTGCCCAAAAGGTTCAGGATGTTGAGGAAGATACTATTTAGAGGAGCATTGGACACCATGACACCTAATGACTTGCTTGGTGAAGTGTTGACCGATGAACAAGTTGATGGGATGGAAGATGAAGAAGAGAAGGAAGATGATAAGAGCAAGAAGGTTGTGGCATTCAAGGCCGCCATCACCTCATCCAAGGCTAAGGGCAAGTCCAAGGCTCAAGAAGAAGTTGATGAGGAGATTGATCTAGATGAGGTTGATCAAGAGTTTGCTATGTTTGTGAGGAAATTTAGTAAAGTCTTGAACAACAAGAAGATGGGGCAAGGCTCAAGAAGAAGAAATGATTCATCCAAGGGAAATAAAGAGCCAAGAAAGTGCTTTGAGTGTGATAGCCCTTATCATGTCTTTGCCTAATGCCCAATCAAGAAAGAAAAATGCCTAATGCCCAATCAAGAAAGAAAAAAGACAAGATGAAGGAATACAAGAGTGGCAAGACAAACAAGAAGAGCAAGACTATTGTTGACGGTGAAAACACCGTTAATTTACACCATCAAAACACCGTCAATATCCCTATTTGGAAAGGAAGAACAACATTTCATGAACATATTTTATCTAATAACCTAGTTCCACATGTAGATGTCATTATTTTTTTATGCGGATATGAATTCGAGAAAATCGGCTAGAATAACACGTAGAGTCGTCATCGGTCGGTGACCCAAGTATGAAAAGTGGGCAAAATACCATCACCATCATGATCACAATGTCCTATGATTTGCCACACAAAATCTGAAGTCATTTGGCCACAAGATGAGCATCGGCCGACCAAGGGCCATTTCATCCCGAGACATCGACATATGGGGACGACTTCTAGAAGGGTGGGGAAGGTCAAGGCCCAATAGACCTGCGCATCGGCCGACCATAGGCCATTGGCCCAAACCCTCCCCACGTGACTTGCCACGTCACCAATACATGGGAAACCAAGAGAAGGCACCACGATTGGTCGGTCAAGACGTCCCTTGGATCGTGTGGGTACAAAAGATGTCACGACAAGTTCCCGGACTCAAGACACGTAAAACCGGCGGTGGGGCCAACATGTCAAAGCACCTGAGGGTGGCCCACAGGTCATGGACCATGGTCGGCCGACCATGGCCCATTTGACCACCGACGTCCCCCCCACGCCTACCACATTGTCCACGTGATTATTTCATCCAAACCGTTGATCCTAAGGCGGTTTATCCAAGGGTTACGAGGTGGGATCACGCGGATCGATGACATGGCGCCGAGTAGCCCCTACTCCACCTTGGGCTATAAATACCCCCTACTCCCCTCTCATTTGCACACACCACAAGGAAGGAGCTCTCCACTCTATCAAGATGTAGTAGTGTTAGTCTAGTTGGGAGTTAGAGTGAGTAGTGAGCTTAATTTCGAGGTTTCCAGAGTCGGGTCTTCTAGGAGTCTGGTATTGTTCTTTATCATTCCTTTTGTAGTAAGATCTTTACATTTATAATTCATTTCTTTCTTTACTTTACTCTAGTATTTACTTTATTGAGTATTTACTTAGTACAACTTTATTCTAGTTCTCTAGTATATAGTTGTTATGATATTATCTAGAATACTGGTGTTTCATACTTAGTTTGTGGTTTAGTCTTGGTTCTTCTCGAACCCTCGCCTTGTATGTGATCATCGTCTTGTAAGAGGTGCTCTAGTTGGCCTGTGTCTTGACATCTAGAGTAGTGAGAGAAAGTGTAAGCGTGGTGCTTAGACTCTATCTTACCTATGGTTGCCGCTTCTTTGCACGGATGGATTGTGGTAGCCAAAGACGGTAGTGACAGCCCGTCGGGTCTCTGTATAGACCACCACGTGTTTATAGGCAAGTTCTTAAAAGGTAAGGCTCTAGTAAAATAGTGGCTTGATTAGTGGTGGATTTATTCACCACTTCTCACCTGCTGCCTAGCATACAGTTCGCGTGAACCACAGCTAGTTGTCTCATCCTTTGTGTCTAGATTAGTATCATGGAAGTAAAGTTAGAATCATAGGAATCCTTTGCTCACTCATTGTCCTCCCTGCTAGCTAGACTACTCGCTTATTTGTATGTCTAGACTATTCTTGTGTGTGTCAATGCCCATATCATATACATCATTTGCCCCTACCTTAGTCTAGATGGTATATTAGTTGGTGGACACATTCTCGCTTTAGTTATCACATCCAATGACATCGCTTCCCATGGGCTAAATACAAATAACGATACCTTGGAATACTGGGTGAAATGCTACAACGGTAATTACGCGGCGCTATGAATATCCTACATGAGCATTAGAAATACCAACAAGCATTTCTGACGCCGTTACCGGGGATAGGTTCTATATCTATTTCTAGTGATGACGTTAAGAAATGTCAACAAGCATTTCTGGCGCCGTTGCCGGGGATAGGTTCTATATCTATTTCTAGTGATGACGTTAAGAAATGTCAACAAGCATTTCGGCGCCGTTGCGGGAAGCAATTGGCAAAAAGATGTTGATACTAAACTTGATATCTACTAATCTATGTTACCATTAGCTATTGTGGGAATATCGTTGTCTTGTTGAGTGTGGAATAAACTGGGCATCAACCGTTTTGACCTTTCGGTGTTTCCACAAGAAAAAGAAATATTAAGAATGAGCCCAGGGTGTCTAATTATTCATGAACCATCGACACTACAACCTTGTTGCTCCACAGGTGCGTATATGTATCGATTCTAACCTTGTGCAGAAATGAAGAAAGGTCACCGTCAAAATGGAGCGAAATCATATATGTGACGGAACAAAAGCACTCACAATTTCATCTCAGATTGTGGGCAATGATTCATCTGGTCAATTCATCAATCAAGGTATGAGATCCTACCGGGAGGAACCTCGGAGTTATCTTTCTCTTTTCATTCCTACCACTGCGTATTTGCTTGAATCAACAATTGTCTAGTGCTTTCTTTGGGTAGCTCCTAGACTCTAAGCTGTATACGGGAGACGTGCCCAGTCTAGGTAGATGGCAAATCCTTTTGTTATCTATCTATTCAGTGCTCTTAGTCTAGCTTTGTAGTAGACGTAAGTTAAATGGGGCCAACGAAATCCATCTGTTAGCTATGTCTTTCGGTATGGAATCGATTGATGGCCCACGCTACAAGAAAAAGCTAAAGCCTAGATATCCATATGCATATCACCCATTAGTTATATTTCCTTTTTAAAACCACAACATGTTTGTTAAAATTGCATTTGCATCCATCCACCTCATTGCATCCTTTGCATAGATAAAAAAAAAAAAAAAAAAAAATGAAATGAATGACTTGATGTTTCACCACTCCTACTTCACCTCTACTTGAATAAATCTTGAATGGTCTTTCATACTTCCCATTTCTATGTTTGTATGCCTTGGTATGGGAAAATGTTGTTCACATTCCCATAGCCTTTTGACTTAGCATGATGCTTAGGTTGAAAGTCTTCTTTAATCAAATTAAACATGTGTTTAGTTTGATTACTGAACTAAAAATTGCTTGCATAGAATTTGGTTGTACTTTTGGACTAACCCCTGTAGGAAACCTTCCAAATCTAAGAGGGTGAGTCCCGAGACAAACTTCAGGTTGGGAGGTAAGTCAAGGTCAGTAGGTCCTTCCTAATAACTTTCCACTCTAGCCTTGGCTTTTGAGTGAAGTGTTGTAAGGATTTGGTGAAACTAAAAGTAACCAAAGTTCCAAAACATGGGGGCTAGGATCTACACTAATAAAACACTAAAATCAACCCTTCTTTAGTGTAGATGAAAATCTCATACTAAAAGACAACCCCCATGTTCTTCTAAGCCTCTCCATGCTATCCCTTGGATTTGTGTGTCCACTAACCTTTTGTAGGGATAATGATCAAACCAACATTCACATCCTTTGGTCATGTGAGATGAAGCAGTGATGCATGACTTGGAAGTTCCTTCCCTAATAGAATGGATAATCCTCGAGCATGTCATTGAGGAAAGGATTTCCCACTTTGGTCCACCAACTTCCCCACCAACTACACATTGTGCACATCTTTCGAAAATCTCGTCCCTTGATGGAAAGTCGGTTCGAGGTGGTTCGATCCTATGGCCATAAGATGGAGTCACACAGATTGATGATGTGGCACTCGATGACTTCCACCCTAAAGATGAAGTCACTAACTAGTGGGGATGACATCCGGGACCTAGGAGAAGACTCACATGACATAAAGTGAGGTTGGCCGAACTACCAAGTGTGGGATCTCAACATTTGGAACCTACCACATTGATCACCTTCCCATCATGAACAAACCCCAGAAGTTTGAGCCTGTACGGCCACAAAATGGTGGTCGGCCGACCATGACCATTTCATCATGACACATCCTGGAGTCATCTTGACATATGGGAGAAGCTTCATAGAAGGATTGAAGGTGGGAAACCATCCATAGGCTGGTCGACCAACCCCACCTTTCCACCTTGCCAACATCCAGTACACTCAATGACATGTGGGACCACCTTCTAGAAGGAGTGGAGGTGGGATAAGGCCCATTAGGGGATCGACCGACCCACCCAAGTAATGATCGGCTGAATCAACTAGTGGAGACCTCGCAATTCAAATAAGTCCACCAACCCACCATCAGCAATCAAGGTTTGAACAAGATTGGCAGAAGGAGGTGCAACCATCCGTCCACTTCTGCGGGACCAACTGGTGCACCTAAAAAAAAATGAACGAGGAGAAGTCCTGCTATACGGACTTAAAACATGGAGCCCTCGCCAAAAGAATACATGTGCAGGGCATCATGACCAACACCAATGGAGTGCCACCATCATTTGGGACATAAGGTGGGTCGGCCGACCTACCCTTGTGGGACCCAAAGTGACACATCACTCACTTGTTTTTCACCCCTCCATCTCTAGTTCAAAGTTCATGAGAATCCCTCCACAAAATGATGAACTTAGACCTCCTTCTCTTCACAAGGTTCACAAATAAGTTCACCTCAAGTATAAGATAAATATAATAATAATAATAATAATAAAAGTAATAATAATAATAATAAATAGAATAATAAAATATATATTATTTAGTAGTCTGGCAAGCTTTGCTTCTTTCTCTTTTTGTTACGGAGAATCATTTCCATCACCAAAGCGAAGCTAAGCTTGGGGAGGTTCCCCTCCCCTACCAAGGTAAGTATTCTATCTTTCCTTTTAATTTTGTTCACTCTATCTCCCTAATAGTATAAATAAATAAATAAATAAATAAATAAATATGCCCAAGATTCCCTTCACATATATATATGCATCATGAATGAATACCTTCTTTGGAAAAGATGAATAAATTACTCTGCTAAATATCTCTTTTAGTACTTAGTATACAACTTGACATTTCTCTAAGTATGGATTACTCGGCTCACATGAAAACCACCCTGAACCTAAAACTTGTGTGGGTTGCAAGTGCTTTCAATTAAGTCTGAAGTCATTTTGAGATATGATCCATCCTAAGATGAGAGTTGCTATAATTTTTGTTCCAAACAAAGAAGATTGTTGGAGTCTTTATTTCTTAAAACAATAAAACACTTGATGTTTCCTCTATGGTGAAAATTCCTACCAAAGCCATACTCATTTCATAATATAAACCTTCGACATACGCTACTTGCTTTAGTATTGAGCTTTGTCAAGCCTTGTTGACCCTTGTAGAGAGACTTATCATGCTCATTAGATCAAGTGCACATCCATGCCACCATGCATATGTTTGCTTCTACATTGGAAGTACGCAATAACATGCCATCCATCCTTTTTCAACAAATAAATATACTCCATGCTTTTATATTTATGACCTCTCTCTAGTTATGTTTTTAGCAAAAGAGACATTGGCTATACATAAAAAAAAAAAATGAGAGATGAAAAATGGACATGTGTCCGAGGGTGAGTAGAACCCACATCTCTAAAAAAAAAAAAAGCCATGTCTCACAATGCTAAGTAGGAAGAGAGACAAATCAAATAAAGGAGTATTGAACATCATTTTTTTTTCCACACATATGCACATCTTGATCTTAGAGCATGACACTTCTCTCCTTGGATCCAAGCTTTGACATTGCAACGTACACAAGGTAAGTATAGCATACTTTATCCCTACCCAAGCTCCACATAAGCCATTTATTTGTAGGAAAAGAAGGCAATATTGCATATGCCTTGGTGAGGAAACCAACCACCACTTGAGTGACCATGAGAGCACCATTTGAGGAACATTAAGTTTTTCTTTTGAAAATATTGCAAAAATACTCCAACATGAAACTTGTGAGGAATGAGAAAACTAGCGCTCAAATCTAAAGTGGTCTATCTCTTATTACTAAAGACAAAGAAAGAAGCCATATGCCCCATGAAGGACTAAGGTAATAAGGGTGAGTTTTCAACATTGCTAGAGTTTTCCACTTAAAGGAAATTTTTTTGTTGTGTACATAGTAATCTTGTTTAAATATGAAGCATAGTAGTAACTCCCGATCCATCGAAACTAAGTTTTAATTCTTTTTGTTCGGGACTAACAAAGGTTAAGCTTGGGGGATCTTGTTGACGGTGAAAACACCGTTAATTTACACCATCAAAACACCGTCAATATCCCTATTTGGAAAGGAAGAACAACATTTCATGAACATATTTTATCTAATAACCTAGTTCCACATGTAGATGTCATTATTTTTTTATGCAGATATGAATTCGGAGGAAATCTGGCGTAATAACACGTAGAGTCATCATCCGGTCAGTGACCCAAGTATGGAAAGTGGGCAAAATACCATCACCATCATGATCACAATGTCCTATGATCTTTGCCACACAAAATCTGAAGTCATTTGGCCACAAGATGAGCATCGGCCGACCAAGGGCCATTTCATCCTGAGACATCCTGACATATGGGGACAGCTTCTAGAAGGGCTGGGGAAGGTCAAGGCCCAATGGACCTGCATCGGCCGACCATAGGCCATTGGCCCAAACCCTCCCCACGTGACTTGCCACGTCACCAATCCATGGGAAACCAAGAGAAGGCACCTGATTGGTCAGTCAAGACGCCCCTTGGATCGTGTGGGTACAAAAACAGATGTCACGACAAGTTACGGACTCAAGACACGTAAAACCGGCGGTGGGGCCAACATGTCCAAAGCACTGAGGGTGGCCACAGGTCATGGACCCTGGTCGGCCGACCATGGCCCATTTGACCACCGACGTCCCCCCACGCCTACCACATTGTCCACGTGATTATTTCATCCAGCCGTTGATCCTAAGGCGGTTTATCCAAGGGTTACGAGGTGGGATCACGCGGATCGATGACATGGCGCTGGAGTAGCCCCTACTCCACCTTGGGCTATAAATACCCCCCTACTCCCCTCTCATTTGCACACACCACAAGGAAGGAGCTCTCCACTCTATCAAGATGTAGTAGTGTTAGTCTAGTTGGGAGTTAGAGTGAGTAGTGAGCTTCGCTCAGGTTTCCAGAGCTGGTCTTCTAGGAGGTCTGGTATTGTTCTTTTATCATTCCTTTTGTAGTAAGATCTTTACATTTATAATTCATTTCTTTCTTTACTTTACTCTAGTATTTACTTTATTGAGTATTTACTTAGTACAACTTTATTCTAGTTCTCTAGTATATAGTTGTTATGATATTATCTAGAATACAGGTGTTTCATACTTAGTTTGTGGTTTAGTCTTGGTTCTTCTCGAACCCTCGCCTGTATGTGATCATCGTCTCGTAAGAGGTGCTCTAGTTGGCCTGTGTCTTGACATCTAGAGTAGTGAGAGAAAGTGTAAGCGTGGTGCTTAGACTCTATCTTACCTATGGTTGCCGCTTGCTGCACGGATGGATTGTGGTAGCCAGCACGGTAGTGACAGCCCGCCCTGGTCTCTCGTATAGACCACCACGTGTTTATAGGCAAGTTCTTAAAAGGTAAGGCTCTAGTAAAATAGTGGCTTGATTAGTGGTGGATTTATTCACCACTTCTCACCTGCTGCCTAGCATACAGTTCGTGTGAACCACAGCTAGTTGTCTCATCCTTTGTGTCTAGATTAGTATCATGGAAGTAAAGTTAGAATCATAGGAATCTGTTGCTCACTCGTTGTCCTCCTTGCTAGCTAGACTACTCTCTTATCTGTATGTCTAGACTATTCCTGTGTGTGTCAATGCCCATATCATATACATCATTTGCCCCTACCTTAGTCTAGATGGTATATTAGTTGGTGGACACATTCTCGCTTAGTTATCACATCCAATGACATCGCTTCCCATGGGCTAAATACAAATAACGATACCTTGGAATACTCTAGGGTGAAATGCTACAACGGTAATTCGCGCGCTATGAATATCCTACATGAGCATTAGAAATACCAACAAGCATTTCGACACCGTTAGGGGATAGGTTCTATATCTATTTCTAGTGATGACGTTAAGAAATGTCAACAAGCATTTCGGCGCCGTTTCTGGGGATAGGTTCTATATCTATTTCTAGTGATGACGTTAAGAAATGTCAACAACTATGACATTCAAGAAGACCAATGATGGTGCTTTCGTTTGCTCTTGGGATAGTGATTGCTCCTTCGATGAAGAGGAAGACAAGGCCAAGGCAATGAGTGCAATTGGTCAACATAAGAAGCCATCTCTCTTCGATTCATCACCATCATGCTTCATGGCTAAGGCCACCAAGGTATCATTGCATGAGCATGAAGAACTAAATGATAATGAAGTAAAATATGATGATAGTGATGATGATGAATATGAACCAACTAAGGAAGATCTTCTAGAGATGCTTAAGCAAACTCATATCATGCTTAAGACTAAGGACAAGGAATGCAGAACTTTGCAAAAGAGTGTCAAAACTCTTGAACAAAGTTTTAGTGAGCTAGAGGCCACCCATGAAGGTCTAAAGGAAGACCATGAGGAACTTGAGCTAGCTCATACAAGGCTTCAAAAAGCTCATGCCTTGCTCTTAGAAAAGAATGATAAGGCTTGCTCAATCGTCAAAAAGGATGTTGGTTCAACATGTGACATCATAGATGAACCATTCATGGTTGATATTGAAGAACCATCCATTCCTTCCACATCCACATCAACCCACTCTATCTCTACTAGTAGTGATGAAGTGATTTTAGATTCATCATTGGTAGTTGAGAATGAGACTCTCAAAAGAGAGGTGGATGAGCTCACCCATGCTTTGGGGAAGGCATATGGTGGGGATGCCCGCTTGCTAAAGTGTTTGGGTAGCCAAAGGTTTTCCCTTAACAAGGAAGGCTTAGGCTATGTCCCCAAGAAAGGCAAGAAGGCCTTTGCTACTCCAAAGCCTAGCTTTGTGAAGAGCAATGGTACTTATTGCCATAGAAGCAAGCAAGTGGGGCATCAAGAGAAAAATGTGCTAAAATGAACATCAACAACAGGAAGTCAACCAAAGTGCATTCCATACATTTTGATTCTTGTTATTTGCTTGCCATGGGTGAAAAAAGGTGTCAAGGCAAAGTTTATTGGTACACCAATTGTTGGCCCAAAGAAGAAGGCTATTTGGGTGCCAAAGGCTTTGGTTGCTAACCTCCAAGGCTCCAAGGGAAAATGGGTACCTAAATATTATTGATTTGCTTGTAGGTAAATTACAAGACTGGAGGGAGGCATTGGATACTTGATAGTGGGTGCACTCAACATATGACCGGTGATGCAAAAAAGTTCACCTCTATTGATTCAACTCAAGAGAGTGACAAACCTATCACTATGTAAAAAAAGGCCTCTACAGTCGCGCGTTGAGGGCTTCTTTAGCAGCGCACAAGATCCGCCCATTAGGGTCTCTAAATGTCGACTTTACAGACCAAAAACCTTACCAAGGGTCTGTAACACACTTTATCACAGCAGCGGTTTTCCACGGGTTTGTGACCTTGTTTTTTGCTCGACCAGTAGTGAGCAGTACCTCTGGCCAAAGTTTCCCTATGAAGCGGCGTGCTTTTCGGGTAACGTTCTGTACACAAAGCATGAATAAAGCGAATGTATCCCTTGCAAAGTTACCGACGGATGGGCCCGGTGTGTGATATGAATGACTTCGCATGTACGACCCCTGTGTTGACGGTAGAAATACCCTGTTTTTACATAGTCAAACCGTCAACAAAGTACTCCTTTTGGAAGCTAACATACATAAAAACAATGATTTCTTATGCAAATAACCTAGTTCCACTTGTAGATGTCATTCTTTGTATACGGATGTGAAACTAGTGGAACTCGCTAAAATGACACATTTGGTCACCATCTAGTCAACACCCCAAGTATGGCCATTGGACAATTTGACACCACCATCATGATCTCCATGTCCTATGAAGCTTCCACACAAAATTTGAAGTCATTTGGCCACAAGACCTACATCGGCCGATGCATGACCATTTCATCCTGAGACATCGACATGTGGGGACACCTTCTAGAAGAGTTGGAGAAGGCCAAGGCCCAATGGACCAAAGATCGGCCGACCATGATACTTTGGCCCAAACTCTTCCAATGCGACCTGCCACATCACTAATCCGTGGGGGAACAAGAGAAGGCACTGATTGGTCCCGTCAATACGCCCCATGGATCGTGTTGGTACAAAATGAACGTCACGGTAAGTTCCGGACTCAAGACACCAAAACCGGCGGTGGGGCCAATGTTCCAAAGACCGGGGGTGGCTCACAGGTCATGGACCATGGTCGGCCGACCATGGCCCATTTGGCCAAGGACGTCCTCCCACGCCCATCACATTGTCCACATGCTGAAATTACCTCACACGTTGATCTTAAGGCGGTTGCATGGCGGTTTGATCCAACGGAGGGCAATAGAGGTCACGCGGATCGATGGCGTGGCAATGGAGTAGCCCCTACTCCACCTTGGGGCTATAAATACCCCCACCCCTTCACTTCCAAGACATGACCACAAGGAGAACTCCACTCCAATGTAGTAGGCGAAGCCCCTGCTCCTTTAGTGTAGTAGTAGAGTGAGAGGGAAGTCTTCTAGAGGAAGCCCCTGCCCTGTCGGGGAATCTCCTCCGAGGTGTACCTCTGCTGGGTGTACTTCTTCTAGTGAGTAATACATCTGAGTTCTTTTATACTTTGCATATCTGGTTTAGTATAGTAGCTATTCACTCGTTCTTCATTGGTACATTGCTTTGCTTTAGTAGAGTGTTCTAGCCTAGCTAAGTACGGGGGGTTAGAATAGTAAGAGTTAGCGAGACGTGGTGTCTAGGCTATACCTTACCATTGTATGCCGCTTCTTCGCACGGATGGATTGTGATAGCCGATAAGGTAGTGACATGACCCTTCGGGTCTCTGTATAGATCACCACGTGTTTAGGCAAGTTCTAAAAGGTAAGGCTCCAAGTAAAATAGTAGTTTGGTAGTGGTGACTTTATTCACCGATTATCACCTACGCCTCCAAGTGTCCGAGGGTCGATAAAGCCACGTTTAGCTACCTAGCCTATCCGGATATCATAGCTATAGAAAACCTCTCAACTCAACTACCAAATACACACCTTGTGTCATCATAGGACGAGTCTTGATTCTTTGTTAGTTCACTTCACGTTCCTCGTGGAAATCGACACCGGAATACTCCTCGGTGAAAAGCTACACCGACGGCCGTGGCGCTTTGCGGTTTACCATTGCCATATTTAGGTGTATCAGCCCTTTAGTGGTAACACTAAAGAACTGTCAACACCCCTGCATAAAAGAGCGTCTGTGAGGAAACCCAATCCCTGGGCAAAAGGAGATCTCACGGCACAAACATCACCATTCCTATCCAAAAAGTCCTCACCATCAATCCCCAACTTCACAAATACCCCGACAAGTATGAAGAAGAAAATCACTAACCTTCAAACATCCTACAAATTGGCGAGACTGGCTCATTTTGCTTGATTATGGGAACACCTCAATCACCACCATTTCAAAAAGGGACCAAAGAGACACCATTCTAAATCCCTAAATGAAGCGATCTCGGGCCAAAAGCATCCCAAATCATCACCATCTTACCTCTCAAACCTCAAGTGGGGCATAAGTCTGCCAAGAATGTCGAAAGTGAGCCCATAGAAGGAGAACTCCAAAACACTGCAAGCAAGAATTAGCCTCTTCCCTTCTATGCCCACAACTCATATACTGCAAGACCCACTTAAACTAACCACCTATCCTCGAAAATTCCCTTCATTGTACTTTCCCCTTATGAGTCTTATGATCACCGACAATGGATCATGGAGGGAATGCAAAGGATGGCGAGCTCAAGTCAATCTCTTCTATCCCTCGCGGATCACAACTTAAATCTATGGAGGCACTTCGATAGTCAGTGAAATAAAAGAAATTGCTCGCCATCCCTTTATAAAGCTCACCGGAAAGACCCCTCTATCCGCAGAAGTTCGGATGTGGAGATTTTGCAATCATGGAATGTCATAGGCATGGAATGACGTAACCAAAAGTGTTTACCCAAGGAAATCATGAGACATCAACTTTAGAGCTTGAAAACAAAAGAAATCAAGGATGATCATGGAAGCTATTTTCTACCCTTCTTTCAAAATTCATATGCTTCTTCTTTGATAGCCTACCCAAATATAACTTCCACTTTACCACCAACCATAAGAGCTACAACCCACTATTGTTCCTCCTTTGTCCAAAATATTTTGAATCATGTGGTTGTAGATGCTATGTTTATCATAAGCATTCCAAATCTCATAGTAGTTTGGCGTGACGAAAGCATTTCTCTCGGTGTTGGAGTGTGGTAGCCCTATCACCAATATGAGATTTTTTAGAGGTTTCCCTCTAAAGACAAGCTTTGTATGTCTTAAAACAAGCACTTCCAAAGCATAACTCAGATTTCATCACACTAATAAAAGTTGTCAAATGACTCAGAAGAAATCTTTGAGACATAACGTGGTGCCTCTCGTATTTTTGTCACCAACCCTTCAAAGTTTCATGCACAAAATAATAAGCGATGTAGAACGCGCTGTAAATCAATCTAAACACCTAAGAAAAGCATGTTCCGATAGAGGACTCTGATCACCTACACTTCTGGTATTGCTTTGCATCAAACGCTACAAAAACCAAGTGTGGGGATGGAAGTTCTAAAGAACTCATGACATGCTTCATGTGTTGTTTAGTTGTTTCTACTTTGCTTTTGCATAATGTTCTGCTCACTTTGCTTAGTCATATAAAAATGGGTCATTAGTTCACTCATTAATGTCTTCATCTTAATGGTGTAAATGAATCTCGTTTAATTTCTTTCTGTTCTAAAACATGTTGGTTTGGTATAATGTATACAAGGCTCTCATAGGTTAAATATTTTAAATTAAGCATGGTGCTTAGGTTAAATGTTCCTTCCTTAATCAAATGCAAGACATGGTGTGTCAAGTTTGATTATTTGAACTAAAAGATGTTTTGCATAGAATTAGATGCAAAATTTGATTCATGTTCTTAGCGTAGTTCTCGGAGGAATGTTTGGTGAACAATAAATGATTGATACTCCAAATTAGTGTTTGATCTCTACTAAATACTAAAACCTATATTTGTAAGTATGGAATATCACCCCAGCTAGATAACACTACTATCATCTCCAACTTTGCTTCCTCGGTATGTGTTGTCCGCTAATCTCTTTAGGAAAGAATATGATTACCAAAGTAAGTGTGATGACAAAAGGGTTCAACTCCAAAGACAAGACGATCCTCACATCCAAGCAAACCCAAGACCCAAGCTATTAGACATTGAAGATGCTAGAACACTAAGATATTATCCTCATCATCACGCTAAGGATGACAACTTTGAGTGTGTAAGTGGCTAGCAAACACAATTTCTTGTTCATGCATAGCTAAAAAAGATGACATGACAAAAGTACCCTTTCAATAATGATTTAATCCAAACTCAAAACCACATGTCCCTATTTTTGTGGTTTGCATATGAAATTTGGATCAGCCTTCAGATTCATAGTTGAAGCGCTTATCTACCATGCAAAAATTTGAGCATGCTGGTTATCAAAGGCACTTTCCATGCACTAGAAGTGGCCAATAGGCCCAACTTTGCGAATATGTAGAGGAGAGCCGTGGTAGATGAGTGTGACTAGAAATCGCTTTCCCAACCAAAAAATATGAGTGGCCTGCTTACCTAGAAGTGCGGTTTCCTTCTGCTCACTTCGCACTCTGAGGTATTTTTGGGAGAGTTCAAGGATGACATCCCACTCAACGTTCAGACCATGGCTCTAACCCATCGGCTCTTAATTTCATCCATTCTAGTCATTTGGGCTTGGGGCTGTTATATACAGCAGAAGCTTCGCAAAGTGACTTCAATTGCGTTTTTTAGACCATTAGATGGGTCGTGACACAACTTTGGTACATCGGGTTTAATTTCTACTAGAGCCTTTGGCTCGAGGTGGGGCGTGAGGGCGTTCTAGACACACTATAGAACACGCTCTAGACCATTGGTTCTAACTCGCGTTTTAAAGTATGGTCAACCTCGCGTAATCTTCACACCAAATTCGCTGGTCACCTAATGTTCAGAGGCTCCCCTATCATCATGGAGGAGCCTCAGCTCTGAGTCAAACCGGGAGTCGCTGGAAAATAAATTCTCCTTAAGCCTCTTTAACCTCTACTTCTTCACCATCGTACCATACCTTTCACCACCATACTACCATCACTAGAATTGGTAAGGAAACCCAAGGGTCCATCCATAAAACCCATAGCCTAACAACATACATCAAAACATATCAGCGATCATGGACGTTATTGATGCGGGTCTACCAGCCATAACCCCTACTGTGACCAACCTAGGCATCGATGTGACTCGCCGACGCGTGATCTTTTAGGGGTTGCCAATGCAACCACTTTATGCCAAAAAACACACATGTGGCATGCCTTGAGCCCTACTCCACATAGGGAGTGTGCCCGAAAGTTACGCCCATCGTATGAAATCTCTAAAAAATAGTCGATTTAGAGTTCTGCCAGTGTTTTTCCACCAGTAAGGAACACCGCACTTGGCGTTTCGGCTTTATGTGTCCTCGTGCCGCGTAAAGCTGCTGTGGGGGTGGACGGCCAACCACCCAAATGTATGATATCAACGCTTGACCCCGCCACGCTGATCACCGCGATCAAGAACACACCGTGAAAAATTTGGAGCCTCAATGGCCATAAGAGTGCACATCGTCGCAATTTCACCTAAATGGCGATCAGCTGTAATGTTTGGACCCCTCGCCACGCTGATCACCTCGCATCAAGAACAATAATCGCGTGAAAATTTGAGCCCCAACCTTCGCCACAAATAGTTGCCTGCCCACCAATTTTCAAGAATTAAACCGCCAGCTGCGTGGATTTGATCTATCGATGAGAGGAAGAGCAACTACTCTGCGTCGTGATTTGTCATGGCGCCCCAAAAGTTGGGCACGTCGATGCCACCCTTGGGATCCTCGGGACTGCCGTAAAGATCCGTGATACACTTCCCAACAAGGTTTGCAATTCTCATCCCCCTCATTTTTCTCTATTCATTTTAGATTATATCTTTGGCCCGCTTTCTTTATCCCTTTTTAATTTATAAATATAAAACTAGAAGAAGCACCAAAATTTTAAAACTCTTGAAGAAGTACACATTTTCATGACATCTTTGAAGTATGAAAAATCATTGCAAAGTTTATTTTGTGCAAACTTATGTTTGTGGAAAAATACAATATTAGGGAAAAGCCAAGTATTGACTAAGATGTTGCAGAGGACTTGTGATATAGTTCGAAAGCTTTATGCAATCAACCTCTTTTACTCAAGGTACTTGGAGATTTGTCTTGATAAAGTTATGCAAAACCATAGTGTGTCACACACTCCCCTCAATGATGAAAATGTGGTCAACCACAAAGCTATGCATTGATCCATATTACGTTCAGCACCCCATATACTTACTTTGCATGTATTAAGTTTTGGCAAATCTAGGCAGCGCACCTCGTTGAAGATTAATAATATATCATGCTCCCAAGATTAAGATCACGCATACTCCACATCTATATGCTACTTCTAGCTAATTGTGAAGCATGACTACATCCCTTTTTCCCGCCTAACACCATCAAAATGCTCTATGCTTTAAGTTGTGATCTCTAGATATATAGATGGTGAAAAGAGACATTAGCTATGCAAAAAGTATAAAAAAAAAAGAGAGGAAATAATGGATATTGAAGTCCGAGGGTGAGTGGAACCCACCTCTCCAAAAAAAAAAAAGTTGGACACATGAAGGTCATATGTATATTTTATGGATAGCCATGTCTAAATAATGTAATAATAATAATGTAAGGTAGAGAGAGAGATCACATCCAATGAAGGAGCAAAACAAAGTTATCCATATTTTTCACACACACATGCACACATTCTTGATCTAAGGGCATGATACTTTTCTCTCTTAGATCCTAGTTTGACTTTTACACATATGCAATGCAAGTATGCAATCATGTTTATCCCTACCTCAGCTCCACATAGAATCTTTGTAGTAGATGAAAACAAAAAGCAGCACTTCTATGTTATGTCAGTGTGAGGATCTGGCGCTAACTATTGAGTGACTTGAGAGGCCCACCCAGGAGTATGCGGATTCTGCGACTTTTAACTTATATAAAAAACTCCAAGAACTAAGATGTGAATGCGAAGATGACTTGCTTTGAACTATTCCATTTCCCAACTTCAAGGATTTATGATAGACACAACCACATATCCCACCACATAGGAAAATGCTTTAGAAATAACCTTTATGGTAGTTCAATATCTCATAAGCGGCTACGTCCATGTTTACTTCATCCCTCCCCTTGCTTTATATCGCTAAAGATGTAAGTGTGGGGGATCTTGTTGACTGTGAGAAATACCCGCTAGTCAAATCGGCCAACAAAGTACTTTTGGAAGCTAACATACATATAAACAATGATTTCTATGCAAATAACCTAGTTCCACATGTAGATGTCATTCTTTTGTATGCGTGATGTGAACTAGGTGTGAACTCCTGGCCGAATGACATGATTTGTCACCATCCAAATAACACTCTGGCATGGCTATTGGACAATTTGATTCACCACTGGCGATCTCAGCGGCCCTATGAAGCTCTTGTATTACCGTACTCGAAAAGTCATTTTGGCTACGAATTCGGCACTTTACGGCTTGAATTCACAACTTCAGATATCTCGACATGTGGGGACAAATCTTTGTAGCGAGTTGAAGTGAAGGCCGCTATCTAGACGTTGACGCTTTACCATGATATTTCTTGGCTAAACTCTTCCAATGTGACTGGCTATTATCACTAACCTGCGGTAAACAAGATAGGCGTTGGCACTGGATTAGTCCTGGGCCATCACGCCCCGGCGACGTAAGCGGCGTTTAACGCAGTTCGCCACGGCAGTTCGTATCAATACGTGAAATCGGCTGGGGTAGCCGGCCTGTTCCTAAGACGGGGTGGTTTCAGAGGTTTGCGGATTTAAGCGGTCGGCCTACTTCAGCGCCCGGCTGGCGCGGACGCCCTCCCACGCATCATATTGTCTAGTTACGAAATACCACACGCGACTCCGGGCGCGGCCGTATGCTTGACTCAAATCTTTAGTGCGCGTGAGGCCACGCTGGATCGGAAGTGACGCAACCCCAAGATATTTAATTTGACATGGGCAGAGAAATCACCAAATGTATGCCTTCCTCGCCTTTAGGTGTAGTAGTAGAGGAGAGAGGGAAGTCTTCTCGAGGGAGTCGCTCCGAAATGAATTTCCCGAAAAATTTCCTCATGTGTGTACTTCTTCTGGTAGGCATTACATTCGAAGTTTTGGTACTTTGCAAGAGGCCTCAAGTTGGTATAGTAGCTATCAAAGTTTTTCACGGCATTGTTTGGTTTAGTAGAGTGTTCTCGCTTCTTAGCAGTGGCTGTTAGAATAAGGGAAGGAAAGCGTAAGTGAGACGTGGGTGCTCTGTAGGCTGGGCGGCTTTACTGCTTGCCAGATTTTTATGATTTCAGGATAGCCAAGAGGTAGTGATGTTCTGCTCCTGCATAGACTCCAAACACTGCTTAAAAGCTCTGCATGTATGTCCAAAGAAAACAGTAGGCTCTGGTGAAAGTGGTGACTTTATTCACCGATTATCACCTACCGCCTCCCGGCGTCCATGGAGGGTCATAAAAGCCACGCCAGCTACCACTCTTATCTCAGATGAAGCATTCCCAGCTATGAAAACCCTCATCTTAACCACCAAATACACACCTATGCTGTCAAATACAGCACTCCATCTTTTGATTCTCTTCTGCACTCACTCAATGCCCTGAAATCACACTCTTGTAATTACCTCCTGGGCCCGCTAGCACAACACTCTTGACAAGAGTAAACCACGCAAGAATGCGACAATGGCGCTCAAGACTCAAAGTCAAAGACGGGACAAGATAACCCCTTTGCACGGCAAGCAAAAGGAACAAGCATGTCTAAGTCAATCAACTCATGTAAATCAAGAGGACCAGATAAGCCACCTCCAAGAAATCACCTTAGCCCGCCGCAGCTAGTGTGAAACCGAAGTAGATCGCCCGCCCTCAACGGATGCCTGTACGGTGGGATAGGACAGGAGCAACGATGAACTTAGCCGCCTATGGCCAAGTTTACATCACAAAGCATCCCTTTCCACCACCGGCCGCATAAAGGAGTGAAGCTTGGCCACGAGTAGTCTCCTTCTACTCCGCTTTCACAAGACATCCCTCACTCACAAGAAAAGAACCCAAGAAGGCTCAAGATCACTCGGGCTGATCCAACTCACTCACTTAGGTTATGCATGGTTGAAGCTCAGAAGCTATTCTACGGAAGGGAGAATCAAGAGGAAGAAGCAGCAGCGACCGAAGAAGAAAAGGCGGCTACGGCTTTTTGAGTGAGCCAGACGGACCAATTTATAGGCAGAATCAAAGCATGCCTATGGAGACTAGGTCCCACAGAAGCGCAGAGCCAACCAATAGTGAGCAGAGTCACCTCAATACCGCGCGCGTGCCAATTCATTCTGTGCCCATGTCAACATCTTGGCGTTTCGAAAAGCCGAGCTAGATAAAATCCATGCATGCGACCCGTGATTGCACGGAAAAAGAAACGAGTCAAAATTCCACGGAGGACAAGAAGAACCTCTGAGGAGCCCTATCAACTGAAAAGAACCCAAGATGCTGCGCTGGGGATACCCGGGACAAGATTTCTCCAAGAAGAACTGCGGAGCGAGAAGAACTTCGAAGGCGGAGGAGAAAACGAACTCAAAGACCTTCCGGCTCTTTTCGTGCGCAAAAGCAAGCTCGGGGCTACACCTATGGAGTGCGCTTTTCAAAGAAGTGCCGTATGAAGATCCCGAACACCAAGGCTTCATCCAAGAAGCGATGCAGACTCTCATGACTCAAACTTGAGATGCTCGCTAGTGGGGCCGGGTGCTTTTAGAAAGAACTTAGAACGGAAGAACTCAAAGACGAGAGGAGGAAAGAACTCAAAAGACCTTCCAACTCTTTGTGGCTAAAAAGCAAGAAGCTCGGGGTCTATACCCCTACGCGTCGCTTTTTCAGCGCCGCGACGATATAATGATCTCAAGACCAGATAGGGAGCTTCATCCGAGAAGAGCAAAAGCGACGCTCTCGTGATTCAACGCTTGAGATGCTCTTTCGGGGAGCTTGTGGATCTGATCGCAAAGAACTCTACCGCGAGTTGTTAGCAGGGATGTTCTATCACAGCACTGCTGCCACAAAACAACTCTGGAAGGCAATGGAAGCGTAGCTACGGTGACTTCGTTGTAGTGGAGATAGAACTCTAGTCGGATCCATGTTTTAGAGTTGGTGTTGAATCCCGTCCGGACAACCCTCTCCGTATCGGAGCTAGGACGTAGCTGAGCTCCTGGTCCCCTTGAACTAAAAGCGACCAAGGAGCACCTCATAGAGAGCGCGAACTTGAACGCGTCAAGTCGTAAACACCACAACCGATTCGGTTGACCCCATCAATAATAAAATGGCTCCTACCGTTGGGCGTAAAGGTCTTACTCGATCAAGGATGAGGCGCTGGCTCGATATAAAACCCTCTAATGTTAGTCTAGCGCAACAAACCACCGGGCTCGAGGTTCGTCGAGGCGAACAAACCCGCCAGTTCACCCGTGGCAGGGCTCTGCGATAGTAAAACATCGACAATCCCATTGGCGAGTTTTGAGATTGGTGATATAAGGGAAAACCTCTTCATCATCTTGAATCATATTTGAAGGTTTCCCAAGAATGTGAGCTTTTGTCCTAAAGAAACAAAAGCACTCTGGGGGAAATGTACTATAAGTACCGAATCTTTGCTATAACACCCCCTTGTGTAGTGAGCATAGAGATATAATTGTAAATGATATTCCTTGAGTATTTTGTTACTAACCATTTTGAGGTCAAGAGCAAAAGCGAAGGATGACCGATGTAAAGGTATGACCAACCAATTTATCATGCAACATTGAGACCATGCTCATGCAAAATCGATTCGCGAAATAATTCTTGCCAATGTTGCTACCTTATCTTTGGTTGTAAGCTACCTTTACAGGTAAAACAGTGGAAGATTTATATTACAATACTTTTTACACTTATTTATTGGAAAACAAGCTTTTACAATATAAAAAGTAGGAGTAGCGGAAGCGTTTTGCTTGCTGTACAACGACACTACTAGACCGCGCCACGCCTCATCTCTCACTCTTCTTCACTTCTTTTCCTCGACGACTCGCCATCGCGAAAGCACGGCGGTGCACTATGACTCCCAGTGTCCGCAACATGGGTCAACAAACTCCGAGTACGGAGTAACTCAAACAAGACTTACTCGACTAAAAAGAAAATAGGAGGAGACTCCAGTGAATGCTCATGTCTATTATGAACTGCTAGCAAGGCTTAGCAAGAATCAAGGACTCCTTTTAGCAGAAAAGCTTACTAATGGTAAATCCTTACTTCTCTCAACATTTTATTTGGCATACGTTTTCTCACCTATTCTAGGTGATCTTATACTACAAGCAAACACTTGTAGAAGTTCCATCACTTATTCCATCTCTCTTTCACTGCTCCATACTAAACTACGATGTAAGTGGGAAAACCAAGTCTCCATATCCGAGAAGCACGGCGATTTCTGAAATCAGATTAACCCAGCTGGGGAGCTCTTTTCCACACGACATATGTAGTGCACTTAAGCTTGCATATATCAACCCTTTCCTCGATACTCAAAACGGAACTGCGTCCGCTACGCCACATGCGAGTACCGTGACGCCTCAACTGGGACTTTAACTCCACGTGAGGGTAAACTACGTACCTCCCGCCATCTTCCACTCTTAAAGCGCGCGGTTGCACGCTTTCCCTCCGATTTTGACACAAGATCAGGCTTGCAATGTGAGTATGCGTCCTGAACTAGGGTCGACTCGTGATGGGATGCACACCCATGACGTAGAAACACGTGCGCTATTGGTCCACCGACCTGTGAGCGCAGATTGCGTCCATAGTCTCTGCTAAACCGTTACATTTCTGCTACGCTAGACGTGTCCTTACTCTAATAAGCTTCGGAAATACTACACTGAGACTCCATTCTCAATGCAAATTACCCGATCTGCTCGGTACTCTCTAAAACCATATCCCAGTATGGTTCCACTCATATAGCATCCTCTCATCAAAAGCCTCCTTCAGGCAATCATCATAAGTGGACTTGTCACATTTTGACCTCAAAAAGTCTCAACTACAGTTTGGAGCCAGCTGTGTGCTAAAGCTCTAGGGTTTTAGCAAAACATGTTATCAAGCAGATATTATTGAAATATCAAGGAATGGTAATGCATCACTAGGTTGTCACTCAACTCCTATCACCTAATGCAGAGCATAAAGCAAAGGTGATATAAAAGCTTTGTGTACACAAGGAAATGTGTTTTACATGAACCGGGCTTAGCCTTTGATCGATGGAAGTAGCTTTTGACCTCTACTGCATCGGATCACGATATTTCGGAATTCGGAGTCAACTGAATAGCCCCTCTTCAGTGGTGACTTGATCAACGAAGCTTCGTACAATCTCCTTTCTGCTCACGGCGTCGAAAAAGAATAAATGTATGCGTAACACATGATGCCATGCATGGCAAACATGCGAGGTGCGTAGAGTGCATGGAACCTGATTAAAGAATCGTTTGAGTATCTAATTCTCCTTCACGATAAAGCATCCTAACAAAACTAAATCTCTTGTTGGAACTCACTTCTTAGCTGAGATACTCACCATTGTTTTAAGCGATAGCCTCAAGGACCATCTGGATCGTAGGTGTGGTGTAGGGTTCATAAACAAATCCCGAAATCTACCTACGCAAAACACTATAATTTTGGAAAACATAAAATCATTTATTTTACACATGAAAGTTTGATAGTGTCATAACATAGCACAAATTTTAAACTCTCAAAAACAAGCTCAAAAATTCTCGTACAAGTAGGCTAGGCTCATAAAACAGTACTAAAATAATACTTTCATGATGGATAAATAAAATAATTGCTATCAAGGAAGTTATGGGCTTTTTAATTGTACTTTGTATTTTTAAATCATGCCAAAAGTATTCTCAAATTTCAAGTTTCAAATCTTTTCATGGATGAGATACTCATGGAAGGCTACACAAAATTTTTCACAGAATTTTTAAAGCTATTTTCACTCTTCTGCGAATTTTGCAAAAGTTTGACACTATTCAAATATAAAAGAAAATTCGCGGAATGCTACATTTATAAATGAAAACGGGTTCTCGGGCTGAAATTGGCATGAAAGCATCGTGCAGGCGGCCTGGCCAATGCTTCACTGCACACAATGGAACAAGTATCGGCGCGCAAGAAACAAGGTTGGGCCTGCCCAACTCGCTGTCGCCGCGCGCACTCGTCTCACGTGGCCAGCGTAGGCGCCACCGCATGGGCGTGCGCTGCTGCAATCAAGGCGTAGCGCCGTGTCGTCGCGCCGCACGTTGGTCTGCCGGAAACTCACTTCGTAAACGCGCTGCGGCTCACCGCGTTCTAGGACCCGGCCTGCTGGGGCTGTGAGTAAGCGCCCGAGAGGGGTCGCCGGCGCGGGCGTTAGTCGCAACAATGGGCGACTGCGCATGACGTGCTGTCACGACGTGGATCTCGACCGCGAAACGCAATACGAGCCGCTTCATGACCACGGTAGCATCCGCATTTACTCAAAAAGACTAGGGGTCAAGGAATTCTCGCCGTACTGGTCACGCGTACGAGCGTCGAAAAGCGCCCCACGACTCCTGGGAAGATGACGACTGACCTCGCTTTGATTTTGGACGCACGCAGGCGGCTGTCAGGCTAGGTTCTGGCGCGCGCCAGGCGAAGGCGTACAAGAGGATGGAGGTAGATGGTTTGAGTGAAAGCGCTCGACGCTACTGAACAACGGGCGGCAGACTCGGCCCGTGGCTACAAGCGTTTTGGAAAAAGAGCAAAACGACTGGGCGTGACCACCTGCTGCGATGTTTATGGCATACATGGCTGGTCGAGGAAGTGGCTGGAGGGGTCACGAAGAGGGCTCAGTGGTCGGCGCCGAGCGAGATCGACGCAGGACGCGCGGCGATTCTTGGCCGGCTGTGGCAACGCCGTGGCTGGCCGCAGGTACTCGCTCATCAAATCCAACCCTAATCTCGATCCTTCTTTTCAAATTACTTCCCAAAATTTGAACTGAACTCCAAAATTTTCAAAAAGTAACCCCCTTAATTTCCTCTCAAGATCTACAACTTTCACACTGGACCTTCATTTTCAAATTTCAGCCTCCTAAGCATGACTCTTTGCAGCAACTCTAAAAATTTGAAATTTGAATTCAAAAATTACTTTAAAATCAATCGCAACACCTCTGAAAACTTTTGTACATGACTTTTGTTCCTCTCAACAAGGATCTGCAAATCCAGCTTTTTGAAAGTTTCTTTCTCTACTTTGCATAAATTTTGGAAATATAGAAAAGGTAGCAATTAGGGTTTGAATGAAATCCTAAAACATTTCAAAATTTTGAATCGAAACTGGTGATCCTCGATACCAATTTTGTTTCAGTTTTGAAAATCTACATGCTTTTAATGACCATGTACTCAAAATATTGATAAATTTTTGAATAAAATAAAAGGGGACATGCTAGGGTTTGGAAATCTAGGGTTTCCGACAAGGATACTTCCTCGTAATCTACCTCTCTCTGCCTTTTCGATCGCATATCGCAAACTCAAACATAAAATAAACTTATTTTAGTTCCAATGCAACACATGGCGGGCTAAAACATGGATGCTTTTACAATGATCATGATGACATGTCAAGCTCTAGTGTGCCAACACTGTGGGTGTGCCATGCCTCTTCCTTCTAAAGAAATCTCGCCCGAGATTTAAAGTCCTAGGGTTTACTAATCCAAGAAAGGAAATGTGTCAAGCAAACACATCTCTAACTATTGCATAAAACACGAAGGTAAAGGGCCTTACATTTACAAGGATTAAGAGTGGTACTTGAAAGCTTCTTCCGTTAGGAAATCTTCGCATTCCCAAGTAGCTTCTTCTTTCCTGAAAGTGTCGATTCCATCGATCTTGTACCATTTGGATAGTTTTGCTTCGGGTGACCCCGAGCTTCGCCTAAGATCCCGAATAGGATATTCCGAAGTAGGTCGACTGGTCTCTAATGTGACGCCTTCGAAATCAACCACTGACCGTACTCTTTAAACATTTCTTCACTGAGATACATGGAAAACATCATGTATCGGGCCGATAATCTTTTCTCTGCAACCTAAGTCGAGAGGCAACTCGTCCTCGCTCTAGAACTTGAAATGGACCAATGTGTCGATTTGTGCCAGCTTACCTTTAACTCCAAAACGATTCACTTTCTCATGGGTGACACTCAAAGTACAAGCATAATCTCCTACTTCAAATTCCAAAATCTACGCCCTACTCGATAACTCCCCTGTCGAGTATTGTGTGCTTTACTGGCTTCTGCACACTGCTCTAGCCTCTTTTCTCTTCTAGCCTTTACTGATGCCTTACCTCAGTAGAACCATCTTTCTCCGTGTTCGCACCAATGCAAAGGTGTTCTACATCTGCGACCATACGCAGCTTCAAATCGGGTGCCACTTTTGAATACTTTCTTGATAACTCGTGCTATATGTAGAAGCAAACTCTCTCGCTAATGATAAAACAGTCAGCTCACTTTTTCTCGAATACTCAGGATATATGCTCTCAACATGTCCTCTAGAATCTCGGGATTTACTCTTTTTCCGCTTGCGCTGGCCTATAGGATGATACAACCCGAACTATGATTTAATTTGGTACCAAAGTGACTCGCATTTTGTTTCCAAAATTTGGACATAAACAAAGAACCTCTATCCGTTACAATATGCTTAGGGGCTCCATGTAGATCGAAAGATTGTTGAACATATAGCTCGGTATAATCTATCGCTTTTATATTGATCATTTACTGGTAGGAAATGGGCTATCTTGCTAAGTCGATCAACTATACCCGTGATAGAATTGAACCCTTTTCGATGTTCGGGTAATCCAACAATAAAATCCATACCCGATTTCTTCCCATTTCCAAGAGGGAATAGGCAACGGGATGCAATTCGCCCTCGTTAGCCTTTCTCATGTGTACAAAATACTCTCGGCCGACAAGTATCACACTCTACATATCTAAAGCAATCTCACTCTTCAGCTTTTGGTCCACCAAAATCTCTCGCTTTCAAATCTCCGATACATCTTGGTACTTCCGGGATGAATAGAATATCTCGTTAAATGAGCCTCATCTAGGATTTGTCGACGTAGTTCAGATTCTTTTGGTACCACTAATCGACGCTTAAAACCATAGCACGATCCGACTCCATCAATTTCCGAAATAGGTGGGTTTTCCATTTCTAACTCTTTGATAGTGCTATGCCTTTACCGACATCTTCTCGCAGCATCACTAATCCGATTCTTGATAAGTTGATTCTCGGCCAGTGGCACTGGGTTACCATGCCATGCCTCAACAATTCCAATATTCAACCTTTCTAATTCCCTATTACATAAAGTTTCTATCATCCCTCACATTGGCTATCGCATTAGTCGGTCCGAGGACTCCGACTCTGAGTGCATCGGCAACAACATTTGCTCCTTTCCTCGGTGATGGTAATGCACTTCTATGTCGTAGTCCTTAATTACCTCCTAGCCATCTTCTCTCGGGCGCATGTTCAAGTCTCCCGATTGGGTAAAGATATATTTCGCACTCTTTATGGTCCCGTGATATACATGACAAGTATTACCTAACAGTATAATGACGCTTAGATTTTTAGGAGCATGAAACCACTCACAAGTGTTCCAAAATCATGGGTTGGATAATGCTCTTCATGGCGCTTTTAGTTGACGTGATGCATAGGCGTATAACTTTGCTCTCTTGCATTAACACACAACCAACGCCACTAACAATTTACGCGCCTACAATAGACGCCAAAATGGTTTCTCAATATCCGCTGGGCTTAAGACTGGGCAAAGTGCTGGTTAGTGCTTTCTTCTCGTATTCAAAAGCTTGCTCACACCTCGCAGCACCATACGAAAACTTGGTCTCGATTCTTAAATAACCCTCGCGATAGGGCTTCGCCACTCTTGAAAAATCGTAAATGAATCAACGTAATAGTCCCCACCATTCCAAGAAAACTACGAACTTCATGAACACGCTGAGCAGGTTTCCAATTTGATGAAATATCTTACTTTACTCGGTCAATCCGGCAACTCCTTCTCGATGATACAGCACATGACCCCAAAACTGCAGTCTTTCACCCAAAAAGGCACACTTGCTAAACTTCTAGCATAGAGAGGTGATGATCCCTCAATCGCTTTTAAAACTATTCTCGAGATGTTTCCGGCATGCTCTTTCTTCATTCTTGGAATAAACAAAGAATATCGTCAATCAAAATTCACTCACCACGAACTTATCCAGCTTCCTCGACATAAAACATCAGTGGTTCATCAAGTACATGAAATGAGCTTCTGGCATTGGTTAAACCAGGACATAACCAAATATTCATAAAGACCGTGATCTAGTGGTAGTAAATGTGGTCTTCGAATATCTTTCGTAAGTTTAACTTAATTTGATGATACCCGATCTCAAATCAATTCCTGCAAAGACTTTGCTCCCTTAAATCCGCTACTGATCAAAAAGTAAATCAATCCGCGTAGGGTATTCTGTTTTTGATCGCCACATCATTAAGTGGATCGATAATTCATATACACATTCTCAAAGTCTCGATCCTTCTTCTTTCACAAAATAGCCGGACACTCCCCAAGCAAGTGATGAACTTGGCCTCGAGCAAATCCTTTTTCTAATAACTCTTATAAGTAACCGAAGCTTTCATTTCGGCTAGTTCTTGGGTGCTATTTCGCAGGCTCTTCGAGTGATGTGGGAGTAGCTTTCCTGGTCACCTCTATGGCGTCGACTGAACATCTCTCTCTCGTGGTAATCCGTGCAAAATCATCCGAAACATATCCTAAAACTCACATACCACTGATGTCTTTTGATTTCCTTCACACTAAGTTGCACAAACTTTTTCAACCGCCCTCTCTTACAATTGGAAGTTGAATAAGGAGTCTCGTAATTTCTCTCGTAACTTTTACCTCGACAGCTTCTATTGATGGTATCTATAATAGTACCTGGTTTGGTACAACTAATTCATACCAAGGACTCACGCCTATATCTTGATCCCTTAGAACTAATATTATATTGGTGGGGAAATCATATCCACCTAAGGTTATGGGATCTAATATACCACCTCTTTAGTACTTCATACGCCCCCTCGTGAGTGTATAATAAACTCACTCCTTTCATTTCCCCAATGGCTAATCGTGATGTTTCTCCACTAATAAATGTTTTAATCGACAAATGGGCGCGTATGCACCGTACTCAAATAATATTAATCGCTAGTGGTGTCTTGGCGCACAGGAACATACCCATCATAATCGCTCCCTCAAGCAGAATGTCCTCCACATTGGTGTGTAGTATACTCTCCCGGCTTTTTCCCTTTTCCCTTCTCGATCTTTCTCAATATTATTCTTGTTCTGCGGATTGCGGCCGACTTTCCGTGGCGGGACCTCGAAAACCCGGGTTATATCTTTCGAGTGACCGGGCATTCTCGGTGAGTAATGTCCGCAAGCTTTCCAGCGCTTATAGCAAATGGGTGTATGGCTTTGTGGGAAGGGATTGCGTAATGACGTGAGCATTCACCGGGCGCAAAGGGATAGAGCTGCGCTAAAAGAGGCGAACAAACCATCGGCCGCCTAGGCTGGAACCGCGGCGGTGGGATCGATAAGAAGGACCTGAAAATGATCTCTACTGTGATGCAGTAAATCACTTTCTCGGCGCTTTGATTTGCTTTCACCGCATCAACTCAGAGGAGAAATTTCTCTCTCTCTGTCTTCTTTTCCTCGGCCATATTCTCGTAAGCGACACGTATTCCTTTCTCTTCTCACATGATATGGCCATATATCTACCACATCATGATAGGAATCCGTCATACGGATATTCACTGCATGTCATGGAGTTTTGGATGAAAGCCTCCTCGATAAACCACCTCCCTTCTTTCTTTTGTCCGCGGTTCACAAGTTCTCAGAAGCATATTAGCACGTAGATGATTAAACTTGCCTACATACCGCAATATCGGAATCTTCTCCTTGTTTTAAGGCCAAGAACTCATCTAACTTCTTAACCATAACGCACGGAATGAAATGAGCCCGAGCATTTCCTTGAATTCATCCCAAGTGTGATTCGTGTCCCATGGGTCGGCCGCCTAAAGTGCTTTCCACCAAACTCCGCAGTATTCTAAGCTGTGGGCAGCAAAGAAAGGCCTTCGCACTGCAGGTCAAAGTCATTATCTCAAACTTCTCTTCCTCCATAGCACTAAGCCAATCGTTGCCTCTAATGGCTCATCCGCT
>JADLZK010012114.1:0-182546 GCA_015847255.1 Hyparrhenia diplandra
CAAAAAATAGTAGCTAGCTACTACTTCGTTTGTTGAGCGATGCGGCCAAATTTTACACCCAAAGTTTCAAAAACGCAAAACCAGTAAAGAACAGACTTTTCATCCAGAACTTTAGTCCCGCTAGTTTTTGGGCCAGGGGCTAAAGAAAGCACTAGTACCGATTTCTTTTTAGGTGGCGGGCACTTTTAATTTTACACGGCGGGCTTAAGGTGCCCGTCACCCACGTGAGGTCACGGTAAATGGTGGCCTCACCATGGCAAAAAGCGAGGTGACCGTCACGGTTAATGACTCTCACCGTGGCAGGCGTTTTACAATGCCCGCCACGGTTAATAATTCAAAAAAAAATAAAAAAACAAAAAGCTGCCCAGCCCGCCGAGCCCATCGCCGGCCCGCCGAGCCCATCCCGACGGGGGTGCCGCCGCAGATCGGGAGCAGAGGCCGAATCACGCCGCCGCCGTGAGCTGGGGTCGCCGGGACCCGCCTCCGCCGCGTTGGGGCGCCAGATCCACCGCCGGGGCCCGCTGAACCCGCTGATTCGCCGCCACTTCATCGCGGCGGGACTCACGCCGCCGCCGTGAGTTGGATCGATCCACGCCGCCGCGCGTCCGGCTCAGCTACCGCCGGATCCGCCGGCGGTGCTAAGCTTCCCCGCCTCGATCCCGCCACTCGTTGCCGGAAGAAGCCGCCGGATCCTCGGGTGTGCCCCTCGTGGCCGCCGCAGGGGCGCCTCGCGGACTGGCCATCTCGCCCGCCGCTTCGAGATCCGCGAGGGGGCGCGCCGCCTGGATCCGCCGGTGCGTCGCTCGTGGCCGCTGGATCCGCCGGATGGGGAAGAGGACGGGGGAGGGGCGGGCGCCGGAGGGGAAGACGACGATGGGGAGGGTTGGCGGGATTTGGGGCTGGCGGTCGATCGTGGATCGGGGAGAGAGGCGGGCGAGGATAAGTGGAGAGAAGTGGCGGTCGGTGTTTTTTTTTTGTGCGGTCGGTGTTTCGGAGAAGTGGAGAGAAGTGGGGTGATTTTCAAAACCCTAAGTATGGTATATATATGTGGAGATTTTCCATGGCGGGCGTGTTAAGGTGCTCGCCACGGAAAAATCAATTTTGCGTGGCGGGTAAATAATGCCCGCCACAGAAAATAAAACGGGACGTGGCGGGGGCATTAACCGTGACGGGCAAACTATGTGCCCGCCACGGAAAAGATTTTCGTGTATCACGCAAAATCATTTCGATTTACTAGTGAAGAACTAGTTCGGTTGATATCTCCAACCGAACTAAAATCCTCGCTCCACCCCGCCCGGATAGTGGAGCGGGCTTTTCAAGCGTAGACCTTTAGTCCCGGTGGGCGGTTTGAACCAGAACTAGAGAAAGACTTTTAATCCCGGTTGTTGTTACAAACCGGGACAACGATAGTTTATCGGGTTGGGGCTGAAACGGGACTAGTGGTCCATCATTTAGTCCCGGTTATAAAAACCAACCGGGATTGAAAGTTTGCCCCTATATATAGCCCCTTCTACTGCCCCAAATGGCCGAACACAGGTCAATTATTACTTTTTGCTGCTCGCGTGTGTTCATCCGTGGGGGACAGTAGAGTTCCTGCTCAAGATAGTGAGCTTCATCTACATATTGAATGTTAGCAACTTCATCTTCCAATCTTTCAATGCTAAATGTATAGATCATTCCATGTTCTATTCATAGATATATAAATGTGTGGTAGATACACTGGTCGATTTTTTTTTTTGTTTATTATATATCACTTACCATTCATGTATGTATCGTTTCACACATTATCTATGATCATTGCAATGTATCTTGACACATTTTCTATGATTTTCACATCTTTTATACATATAGATATGGTCTCTCTTTGGAAGAAAGCTTTCCATGTACAGATATCGTTATGCGTCATAGTCCACCAAAATGGTGCACACAATAGGTGGTAGAAAAGTTCTACTGATGATAGAGCAACGCCTAAGGTTACAAAAGCTGTGAGATTGGCAGAGCCATCCGGGCCACTGGGCTTTGGAGTGTAGACTCTGGATGTACATTTTGCAAGAGATGACATCATCCAGAAAGAGAGATCATATCAATATGGTGATCTCCTCACGAGTCTTGCTATAGTCTCTCGATTGTAGAAGTAGTTTAATAGAGTGTTTTTCTTTAATTTCAAGTTACACAATTGAGAGACAGTCATACATATACCCACATCCACTCCTAAACTCCCTAACTCCTAAGAATACACACCTAGATACACTCTATTTTACTATGAACACACAAAAAATTGAGCCAGCAGATATCAAAACTTATAAGATCATCACAGACGTGTTAATGACGAGTGTAGCACCGAATTGAAAGAATAATGCCGTTAAATCTAGAAAATACACATTTTGTCACACCCTGATTTCCGAAGGAAGACCAGAGTCGCCATATGTGCGCCCAGGAAGTCCACACATATAACACAGAATGCAGAAATATCAGAATACAATGTAAATAAAGCTGAAACTTATATATTTAACACTTACAAACATCAGAGTAACGCGGAAAGGTAGCTAAGACTTCACTTCAGGCTCCATCTCAGCAGGGACAGTCAACTGGGGGCTCCGTACGCCAAGCACTGCTGATAGACTCCTTGTATCTTCATAACATCTCTTATCCTTTTTCTGAGCAGCACCTTACTACAGACACACTGGGTGTGGGGGAAATAGCAAGGGTGAGTCCATGTCGGACTCCGCAAGTACAGACGGAAAGTATATGATATGCAAGGCTTTATCAAAGGTAGGCTGACACGGTTATACTGTAGGTATGCATTTTAATGTAGCATCAATATTAATTATTAAACAACCTGATTACTAACATGGGTTCAAGATCCCAACCCTTAATTAAGGTGTAAGTAAGATTAACAACATTTTAGTGTATCATTATTATTATTAACATCACACTCTCGAGGTAACACCCTCGAAGAGCAACCAGGGATAGCAATCCCAAAAGAACACGGGAACTCCATCCCGACAAAGCATGAGGTCGCAACCTTCTTCAAGAGACCATCTCCATCTTCAAAGATCCATGTGAGTCCAGTTCTAATCATGTGAGGGCTCGGGGGTCAGAACCGCGTGAGCACGGCTTAGTATACCGCTTTTGATCAAACGCCAGAGGTGTACACTTTCACCCAAGTCGTGATTCCCATTTGCCCGAGGCCCGTCGACCCCCAAACACTTCCAAGGTGAGCAAAGGTGTGGTTTCACCACGAGACCTTTCACGTGTTTCAAAATAGGGGTTCACTCGCCAGCGAACGCAGCGCATGAGGGCGTCCCCAATCTTTGGATCTACCAACCCCCATACTACAATCCCTGTGAGCCCCCAACGCCATCTCAGTGGAAAGATCCACCCTATAGCGAGTGACCCGATAATTAGTCAAGCCGAGCCCATTAGGTCTCCGGGAGTTGTAATTGTTGTCCCAGTGGCCGCTCCACAAACCGGACCTTAGGGAGAGAAGACGGATGCCTCGGCAAACCGGACGCACTACAAAGAATCCGCACAACCCTTTGTTCCCACAACCACGATGCATCCCGCATCCATCATCTCCAACCATGGTCGCAACCATGAAACATCTCCATGAGCACATATATATATTTATAGCAACATCTTTAATACCATTAAAGAAAGTGAGTAGATGAGCGAAGCATACTATGCAAGCGACCTATCTACCCATAAACCCCCATTAGGTACATCTGGATGATGGTGGCTAGTAGATCCTTAGGGTTCACAATATTAAGACACATGCATGAATAGTAAATATTGCATTTAATGTATAGGAGCAAAATGGTCAAACGGTGTCCAGACTTGCCTTAAATCCAAGATATATTTCTGCCGCCAGAAAGTCTTTAGTCGCATACGCACTCTTGTCGGTGCTCGGCTCCCGGTCTTCAACACCAACGAACGACTCTTCATCTACCGAGACAACCAAGCAACACAAACGCATTGAGACAAGCAAACAAGACTCAGTAACATGCGTCAATCATAAGAGAGAAACAAAAGAGAGCGTACTAGCGCGAAAAACTGGGTACATGGACACGAGAGCACAAGAACGCCAAGAAGAACGAGCTATCGAATAGGACACACTAACGGTACAAAGCAACATAACGGAGAACACACTACACACTTGACTTATTTAGTTAACCAAAACATTTATTAGTTTGGAAAACATCCGACGTAACAAAGAACATTAGGGCAACTATTCTAAAGCTCAAGTTGATCTAAACAAGTTATTAAAGAAAAGGCATTTCATACGAGACATTAATCATGTTAACATTGCTTTATAAAAAGTCTACACATAAACTTAGGCTTTCTTTTTGAAATAAAAAGAGCACTATGAAGCTTTAATTAAAACTATAAAAGAATTGCATTATCAACAATATAAAACATATAAGAGAACGCTTGTCAAGTTATTATAGAACTCATGTTGAGCTAACCGGTCATAAATATAAAAGCATTGATGTTGATGTTAATCATATTAACATTTATTTATTATAAAAGACCAAAGTTAATAACTAAAGTTACATTTAATTCTAAAAAGAGCATCAAACTAACACTAAATAAATTCACAAGATTAATTTGATAAACTCATAGCATGATCAAGGTTAGTGCTAACATATAGCTAACATGAAGCAACACAACAAACACTAAACTCAGAACTCTAGATTGCTTTTTTAATTAGAAAGCTATTAAATAAATATTAATCAAATTGCATTTAAATAAATAAATTCACATTTGAACTGCATGATAAACATTAACACTACTACAAAAGAGCATGACGACACGATTCTAACGCAACTTGAATGACTCAATTTCTCGACTTAAAACGACTAAACGGTGGACGATTAAAGATCAGGGACATAACTGCGATTACAGAAAATAAATAATTACGGAAAGGTCCTTCTTCTACCTTGGTTCTCCTTCACGTGAACAGCCATGGCTGTGCTGGCTGCTGTTGCTGTACGTGGGGAAGGGAGGGGGCTTGGCAGGGGGCCATGGCCGGCCGGCGGGGCGGCTCGACGCGCCACCGCGCAGGGGCCCACATGGGGCGCGGAGGCGGCGGGCACGCACGCCCGCACAGGTAGTGCGGCGGCGGCCACCGTGATGCCCTGTTCGCGAGCAGGGGCGCACGGCCGGGCGGCGCGAGGCCGGGCGCACGGCCGCGGCAGAGCGAGCCAGGGGCGGCGGCGCTGGTGGTGCAGCCCGCTGGTGGCGGCACACTGCTCGGAAACGAAGAAGAACGGCCATCCATGGATAGACCTCGCCGGAAAACAAACTGAAAAGATGGGGAACGGTTAAACGGTGATGGATCGGGACAATTAGGTATACCACGGCGAAGAGAACGATGAGGGCTACCTTTTGGTGGGAACGGAATCCTCTAGAACGCCATGGTTTGCCCGGAAAAGCTCGCCGGAGTTCTCGCCGGAACCCTAGTCGAGATGAACTTCGGCGATAGATGTAGGGAGTTAGGGGTGGTGGCTGCGAAAACGGGCCGTACTTCTGAATCAGCACGTCGAGGGCTTCGCCGGCATGTATATATAGGTAGGGTTTGGAGTAGATGGGAAAACGAGATATTTTAGAATTTCGAAATTTAAGTAATTTCAGAAAATCCGGAATTGATAATTAAGCCACGAAAAATAATTTGAAGGCTCCAAAAATCTGTGGAAAATTCCCCGGAGATACTTTTTGGACCATGATGAACTCAAATAAAGTATTTAGAGCACATAAAATGATATTTGAGATGATCTAGAAAAATAGAAAAGTTCAAAGACAAGTGAGAAAAGACTCAGAAAATCCAAAAAGTTCTTGAAATAATTTAGGAGATGGATTTATGAAACTTGATCATAAAGGAATGCTTTAGAGTAGGAGAGGACTTTTGATAACCTTTCGACAAAGGAAATAAATAGGGAATGAAAGAATTCGATGGTAGAAAAAGACGAAAACATGCTGAAGAAACGATTACGTTGCTCTAATCGCGTCATGAAAAGTTGACACACTCAAATGCACCAAACACAAGCAAACAACAAACAAGGACACTCTTTATTAACTTAGCAAAAATTTTATAAGCCACAAATTTTCTCTTTAATCTCGACAACAATTAAATAAATCTTGGTTGATTTTAGGAAAACTTTAAATTCTTGATTTTATTTAGTGTTTTCTAATGACATCCCAAAATTAGAAATTTTGGGGTGTCATAGACTACCCCACTTAACGTAAATCTCGTCCCGAGATTCAAGAGACTTGGGATAGAGATAAAGTAGATCATCAAGGCTTTTCGAGAATAACAAAGAGATAACATGAAAGGTTTTGAGATTTGCGTAAGCAAACCACCTTTGGATTAAGATTGATCTTCAAGGTTTGATTTTCAAGAGACACGTGGTGCTACAAAGGAACAACATATAAACATTGGCAAAAAAAAAAAAGTAAGATGAATATTAGTCATCCGTTTAAAAATGGAGGACTAAGTGAATGACAAGGTTGGCTTAAGCAGGACAAACAAGGATGGCAACTATTCTCCAAAGTCAATTTCCCATGAAGCATGAAATATATCAAAAGAATGACATATTGGGAACTGCTAGGAAATGGAAAGTAAAGAATTAGTCATCCGCCAAACATTCAGAAGACTAAGGCAATAGGCAAGGTTGGTTTGCACACTATGAGATGTGTAGGCAAACATTGAAGATCCATCAAAGATGATAAACCAAAATGTCAATGGCAAAAAGGAGATTATGGATGATACAAGGCTAGCAAGAGTGATGATTATAAACTTTTCAGCCTTGCGTCAACGGATGCAAGAACTAATAACAAAGGACGATTTAAGGATGTGTCATATCTCATGGTGTTCAAGCTTCCATGATTCAAGAATTATGATCCCTATATGGCAAAAGGATAGGTGTTATCAAGGATTGAGAAGATCAATGAAAATTGATGTTTTAGGCTATCTCAATAATCAATAGATGCAAGGAATAACATTGAAGTTTCATGAGAGGTCGATGTGCAATAATGATGACAAGATATTGATATATCTTTGCATCACAAGGAGCAACTATTAGCAAGGGACAAAGATTCATAAAAAGATTGATGAGTCTTTGGTGGTTTGAGATTTCTTTGAGATGCAAAGCAAGAATCAAGGACGATGATATGAAAGATCAAGTCCGATCTTTGAGACGTATTAGATGTAAAACACGGAGCAAGGTTAGTTAAATGATGATGGGGAGATCAAGGTATATCTTTGGTTCCCGATGCCTTCAACTAAACTAATCAAGATCGATGAAGGCGTGGGTGCTACCCCACTTTAACAAAGCTTTTGTTAATCCTCGAAGCATGTATGAGAGCATCATCTTGTTAGAATAAATTCCAAGAGATTCTCCTAATAGGAAATCACATGCTACATCAAGGGATTTGGAGTACAAAAAGGAAGAGAGACAAAACGAAAATTTTTGAGCAGATAGTCAAGATGGTTCCATCATTTGATGGTAGGCAAAGGTAGAGTGAGCAAAAGCACATGGACATAAACATGGTAAGGTGTAAGAAACCGCAGGGCAAGGATTAAATTTGATAGTAGAGAGATAAGGGAGGAGAGGACTCTACTCCACTTAACAAGGATAAAGCTATGCTCAAGATTTCTTTTCAATTCCTGAGATGAACGAATGATATCAAGGGTGCATAAGAGTTTGGTGAACAAGAAGGATAACAAGGAATTGATATATCTTTGCATTATAGGGTGGAAAAGCAAAAACCACTATTAGCAAAAGACGATACCCAAATAAAGTTGTAGGATAAGCAAAAATGGTAAGATATGATAAGCTGTAAGAAACCATTGGGCAAATATTCGGTTGATAAAAGATTGATATAGGGAGAGAGAACTCTACCCCACTTAACAAAGATGGAACTACACCTTATGTTAACTCCTCGCCATGCTCCTTCTAGACACCAAAGAGATGACACACAAGCATTACATCAAACATGACAAGCACACAAAACATCATCGATGCTACACGTGCTTCTTCTTCATGGGTGGTCATCCTAAAGGGGACATGGGAGATGATGAAAGGTCATCGTACATTTGAATGAGATAGGATGAAAACTCTTTTTTTTTTTTGTATAACAACGAAAAATAAAAACTCAAGGAGTTAAGAATTTCCATAGCTCAAAGGAAGCTATCAAGGAGGAGGTAAAACAGGACAAGGAAGCGGAGAATAACCAAAATTCAAAAGCCAAGGGAGTAAAGCAAGAATTGACTCAAAGAAAGCTATCAAGGAGGTGATACAAGCAGACAAGGATCAAGAAATAATCAAAATTCAATAGTCAAGGAATGAGAAAATAGTTTTATGACCAAGATAGGATTAGAAAACGGCCAGTGTTATCTAGGCATACGTCCTATAGTTGACATTGCTCTGATACCACTCTGTCACACCCCGATTTCCGAAGGAAGACCAGAAGTCGCCATATGTGTGCCCGTGAAGTCCACACATATAACACGTAATGCTTAAATATCGTAATACAATGTAAATAAAGTCAAACTTATATATTTAACACTTACAAACATCGAGTAACGCGGAAAGGTAGCTAAGACTTCACTTCGTGCTCCATCTCAGCCAGGGACAGTCAATCGGGGCTCCGTGACGCCAAGCACTGCCGATAGACTCCTTGTATCTTCATAACATCTCTTATCCTTTTTACGAAAGCAAAGACCTTACTACATTAACACCGGGTGTGGGGAAATAGCAAGGGTGAGTCCATGTCGGACTCCGCAAGTACAGACGGAAAGTATATGATATGCAAGGCTTTATCAAAGGTAGGCTGACACGGTTATACTGTAGGTATGCATTTTAATGTAGCATCAATATTAATTATTAAACAACCTGATTACTAACATGGGTTCAAGATCCCAACCCTTAATTAAGGTGTAAGTAAGATTAAGTACATTTTAGTGTATCATTATTATTATTAACATCACACTCTCGAGGTAACACCCTCGAAGAGCAACCAGGGATAGCAATCCCAAAAGAACACGGGAACTCCATCCCGACAAAGCATGAGGTCGCAACCTTCTTCAAGAGACCATCTCCATCTTCAAAGATCCATGTGAGTCCGGGTTCTAATCATGTGAGGGCTCGGGCCGCCAGAACCGTGAGCACGGCTAGTATACCGTTTGATCAAACTCTGCGCAGAGGTGTACACTTTCACCCAAGTCGTGATTCCCATTTGCCCGAGGCCCGTCGACCCCAAACACTTCCAAGGTGAGCAAAGGGGGGTTTCACTACGAGACCTTTCACAGGTTTCAAAATAGGGGTTCACTCGCCAGGCGAAACGCAGGCGTATGAGGGCGTCCCCAATCACTGGATCTACCAACCCCCATACTACAATCCTGTGAGCCCCCAACGCCATCTCAGTGGAAAGATCCACCCTATAGCGAGTGACCTGATAATTAGTCAAGCCAGAGCCCATTAGGTCTCGGAGTTGTACTGTTGTCCCAGGTGGCCGCTCCACGAACCGGACCTTAGGGAGAGAAGACGGATGCCTCTGGCAAACTAGACGCACTACAGCAATCCGTACAACCCTTTGTTCCCACAACCACGATGCATCCCGCATCCATCATCTCCAACCATGGTCGCAACCATGAAACATCTCCATGAGCACATATATATATTTATAGCAACATCTTTAATACCATTAAAGAAAGTGAGTAGATGAGCGAAGCATACTATGCAAGCAGCCTATCTACCCATAAACCCCCATTAGGTACATCTGGATGATGGTGGCTAGTAGATCCTTAGGGTTCACAATATTAAGACACATGCATGAATAGTAAATATTGCATTTAATGTATAGGAGCAAAATGGTCAAACGGTATCCAGACTTGCCTTAAATCCAAGATATAGCTGCTCGAGAAAAGTCTTTAGCTGCTTCTACGCACTCTTGTCGGTGCTCAGCTCCCGGTCTTCAACACCAACGAACGACTCTTCATCTACTCGAGACAACCAAGCAACACAAACAGACAGACAAGCAAACAAGACTCAGAACATGCGTCAATCATAAGAGAGAAACAAAAGAGAGCGTACTAGCGATAAAACGGGGTACATGGACACGAGAGCACAAGAACGCCGAAGAACGAGCTATCGAATAGGACACACTAACGGTACAAAGCAACATAACGGAGAACACACTACACACTTGACTTATTTAGTTAACCAAAACATTTATTAGTTTGGAAAACATCCGACGTAACAAAGAACATTAGGGCAACTATTCTAAAGCTCAAGTTGATCTAAACAAGTTATTAAAGAAAAGGCATTTCATACAGACATTAATCATGTTAACATTGCTTTATAAAAAGTCTACACATAAACTTAGGCTTTCTTTTGAAATAAAAGAGCACTATGAAGCTTTAATTAAAACTATAAAAAGAATTGCATTATCAACAATATAAAACATATAAGAGAACGCTTGTCAAGTTATTATAGAACTCATGTTGAGCTAACGGTCATAAATATAAAAGCATTGATGTTGATGTTAATCATATTAACATTTATTTATTATAAAAGACCAAAGTTAATAACTAAAGTTACATTTAATTCTAAAAGAGCATCAAACTAACACTAAATAAATTCACAAGATTAATTTCATAAACTCATAGCATGATCAAGGTTAGTGCTAACATATAGCTAACATGAAGCAACACAACAAACACTAAATCTGTAACTCTAGATTGCTTTTAATTAGAAAGCTATTAAATAAATATTAATCAAATTGCATTTAAATAAATAAATTCACATTTGAACTGCATGATAAACATTAACACTACTACAAAGAGCATGACGACACGATTCTAACGCAACTTGAATGACTCAATTTCGACTTAAAAACAGCGAAACGGTGGACGATTAAAGATCAGGGACATAACTGCGATTACAGAAAATAAATAATTACGGAAAGGTCCTTCTTCTACCTTGGTTCTCCTTCACGTGAACAGCCATGGCTGTGCTGGCTGCTGTTGCTGTACGTGGGGAAGGGAGGGGGCTTGGCGGGGGCCATGGCCGGCCGGCGGGGCGGCTCGACGCGCCACCGCGCAGGGGCCCACATGGGGCGCGGGAGGCGGCGGGCACGCACGCCCGCACAGGTAGTGCGGCGGCGGCCACCGTGATGCCCTGTTCGCGAGCAGGGGCGCACGGCCGGGCGGCGCGAGGCCGGGCGCACGGCCGCGGCAGAGCGAGCCAGGGGCGGCGGCGCTGGTGGTGCAGCCCGCTGGTGGCGGCACACTGCTCGGAACGAAGAAGAACGGCCATCCATGGATAGACCTCGCCGGAAAACAAACTGAAAAGATGGGGAACGGTTAAACGGTGATGGATCGGGACAATTAGGTATACCACGGCGAAGAGAACGATGAGGGCTACCTTTTGGTGGGAACGGAATCCTCTAGAACGCCATGGTTTGCCCGGAAAAGCTCGCCGGAGTTCTCGCCCGGAACCCTAGTCGAGATGAACTTCGGCGATAGATGTAGGGAGTTAGGGATGGTGGCTGCGAAAACGGGCCGTACTTCTGGAATCAGCACGTCGAGGGCTTCGCCGGCATGTATATATAGGTAGGGTTTGGAGTAGATGGGAAAACGAGATATTTTAGAATTTCGAAATTTAAGTAATTTCAGAAAATCCGAATTGATAATTAAGCCACGAAAAATAATTTGAAGGCTCCAAAAATCTGTGGAAAATTCCCGGAGATACTTTTTGGACCATGATGAACTCAAATAAAGTATTTAGAGCTCATAAAATGATATTTGAGATGATCTAGAAAAATAGAAAAGCTCAAAGACAAGTGAGAAAAGACTCCGAAAATCCAAAAAAAAGTTCTTGAAATAATTTAGGAGATGGATTTATGAAACTTGATCATAAAGGAATGCTTTAGAGTAGGAGAGGACTTTTGATAACCTTTCGACAAAGGAAATAAATAGGGAATGAAAAGAATTCGATGGTAGAAAAAGACGAAAACATGCGGGAAGAAACGGTCGTTGCTCTAATCGCGTCATGAAAAGTTGACACACTCAAATGCACCAAACACAAGCAAACAACAAACAAGGACACTCTTTATTAACTTAGCAAAAAATTTTATAAGCCACAAATTTTCTCTTTAATCTCGACAACAATTAAATAAATCTTGGTTGATTTTAGGAAAACTTTAAATTCTTGATTTTTATTTAGTGTTTTCTAATGACATCCCAAAAATTAGAAATTTTGGGGTGTCATACATTTCACCTGTTAATTGAGGTACGGACACACATATATTGATTTTCAGAGTCCAGGAGTATGAGATCAATTAGTGAGTTGACACGATCTCACTGATTGATCTAATGATTTGCCAAATATAATCGCGCAGTGTCAGCTGGGTCACGGTGAGAGCACCGTCGTCCTTTTGCTTCTGTTAGGCTACCTACGCTAGCTTAGCTAGGATGTGGCGTATCCAATCCGCGTAGTATGTAACGTCACGTGGGTGACACTGCGTGCTACTCCTCCGCACTATTGAGTTTGTCACCCCGAATTTCGCGCCATCTTTTTTCGACGCTTCGCCTTATTTAAATTTTTTGTATAAATATAATTTATTTTGTTACGACTTATTTTATCAATAAAGATACTTAAATATTGATTAATTTATTTTATGATTTGTATAAATATTTTGAATAAAATGGATGGATGGTCAAACATGAAATTCAAAAGTCAAAAAATGACAAACTCTATGGGACAGCGGGAGTATAGGCACAACAACAGTGGCACCTGTCAATATCTTGTGAATAATGACATAATAATATATATACTCCCACTCTCCCAAAAACAAAGTCATATTCTAGGATTTTGCGCAAGCCATGTTTTCTTAAATTTAACTTAACTCGTACAAAACATTAATAAAATGTAACTGTGTATTTGAGCTACATTCTACTAGAAACCGGAATGTGTAATTTCAGAAAATAGTAGCTACTTCGTTCGTTCGTTGAGCGATGATCAGCGGCGGCACATGCACCTGATCGAGACCTGTCGTGTGCGCGCTAGGACACATGATCGATCCGATATGATCCGGTCGTGCTCAAAGTCAGTCCACTTGGAGTCGTCGCCGTTTGAATAGCGTGTCCAGTCCACATAAAAATGCTACGAGTTCCCTGCTAGGCACGTAATTCTAGCCCTAGGAGATAGCGCTGCTGGGGATGAAACACAATGCATCACGATGCATGACAGCAATAGTATATCCGTCCTTCACCTTTAGCTGGGATGATCGATCTGATGATGTCGCCGGAACATTCGCTGCTCGCGTCATCATGAGTCACGACAGCATGTACAACGATCCTAGTAGTATATGCTAGCTCGAAAGGTACCGTGGTGGTGGTGTGTGTACGGTGTACCTGGAAGGCTGCAGCGAGGCCTGTGTTCCCAATTACTGGACCAGATACGTTATGCTGGTGACTGGTGTATGTGCTAGGCTGATAGCAACAGCCACACAGCTAAGGATCTCAAAAGAAGCGCATGCAGCTATACAACCAAACAAAACCAGATGATGTTGCATCTTGTGATTCGTGGTCGTGGGTGATTCTATTCCCAAGGCCCAATCGTTTTCCCACGTGCAAATGGTTCCTCCTGTGGTACTATGCAGCATCTATATATCGATTCCCAAATATGCATATACTATGCACAGGCCTGTTCTCAATTACATTTTTATAAAGACTTTGGTGCAATACTTTAAAATGATTGTGAGTCGTTTATTTAAAATAAGATCAGATGGTTAGAATGATCTATTACTTTCTAGAGGTAATCTTTCTAGAGGTAATAAGTGAATTAAAAAACTACACTAAATTCTTTTTTTTTTTTTTTTATTTCGTCACCCTCATCTCCCTTTGTTTTGCAGAGTGCAATAATTCTGAAATTTAGTACGTACAATCGTATAAATGATGATAAGGTCTCCTATAAAACATCGATTTGTTTTGAAACAACAAAGTATGGCGATTCCTTTACAGAAACATTGCTAATCCATAAATATATTTAAAAAATCTTTATTATATACTCACCCCTTCATTTATCTCCATCAATTTAGTGTTTGGCAATCACCAAGGAGCACGTAAGTAGTATGCAATTAATCATCTTGGGCCGGCGCATACCGAGTCACAAGTAAGGAATGTGTTTAGATCACCCGAATTTGGCTTGAAATTCCAAAATTCCCCGTCACATCGAATCATTAAATGTACCAAAAGACGCATGCATGGAGTATAAAATGTAGGTAAACAAAATAACTAATTGCACAGTTTAGATGTACATTGCGAGACAAATCTTTTGAGCCTAATTACCTCATGGTAGGATAATACAAACAAACAAAAAAGTGCTACGTGCTTTTTTCAGTTCGAAACAATGCCAATTTTCAGGATCTAAACACACCTGAACAACCGATGTGCAAAAAGGGTCAATAAATGCAGTTTAGTGGCATATAAGCACCCAAGGGGCAACAAATGCAAGCAAGTCCCAAGCTAATATGAAGGAGGACTTTTGAATAAAACATTTTTGTTTAGACAAAGGGGATAATGAATGGAGGGAGTATAGTGTAGCATACTGAGCTGAAAGCTTTATAATAATAAGATACTAGTAAGCCTAATTGAGCTGTAAATTCCTGCACTTTTGTATGCAGTAAAAAAGCACTTCATTGCTGATAAGGAAAGGTTGATCTTTGTGCACCTTGTTATTCTACTATTAGCCACAACCTTTTGTTTGTGCACGTGCCAATAATATAATAATCTTTATATGTTTGTGCGCTAACAACTGGCTTTCGTAGTGGAATCTTAAGTAAGTGCCATCACATCTTACCGGGACAATGGCAAAGATATCAAACTTTACAATTCCTTTTTCGAGTAATGGATTTGTTTTTCTTTATTTGCTATATGCTTATGCAAAAAAGAAAAGAAGAAGAAGAAGAATAAGGGACCAAAGCCCCTAGAGTCTACAGATCGATGTAGGTGACAGTATCAACTTTTTAGGCATCTTCGTGAAAGCTGTAAAAATAAAGTCGTGAAAAGTAACTATTTTATACCATCTCATTTTCTAAAGTTTGGTCACATTAAATATACCTCTATTTTTTTTCTATTTTCTTTTTACAATGAATAATGATAGGGCGTGTTTGATTTGGACACTGAGTCAAGCAGTTATGGCCTGGCACCCATTTGAGATACTCCCTTCGTCCCATAGAGATTGTGGTTTTGACTTTTAGACGTCATCTTTGATCATTTTTTTATTAAAAAAATACATAAACTATAGAATAAATAAATTATTATTAAAGCATTTTTAATGATAAAATAAGTCATGGAAAAATATATGATATTTATAAATTGTTTGTAAATAAGATGGATGGTCAAACAAGATGTCCGAGAAGGAAATTTGTTAATCAGTTCACGATCATTCTAGATTTGATTACAGTGCTCATTCTGCTTATTAAATATGTTAATCAGTTGACAATCAATTTTGTATAGATTTGATTACGTACATTTGAATTGTCATAAAATTAGAATTATATGTTCGTTTTGGGGAGGTAGGTAGTAAAACACAGTGTTTCCTTGAGAAAAATCACTCAAGAGGGAGGATCTCTCTGTGCGAAATAAAAATAAATGCGAGGCGTGCGGTGTACTAAAAGTACACAAAAGAAATAAATAGAGGGAACACAAACTTTATTCATATTTAATGAAAATACAAATATATGTTCCCTAGTACATGTGCGCTCCATAGGTAGCCTGTTGGCGGCTATCTAACATAGGCGTTGTGGTCTTCATGGTTCCTAGGGCCTCTGGAAAGCTCCTAGTTAATTACCCCCGTGAGTCGCTCACCACAGTACCTCCGATTAAGGCTGCGTTCGTCGCCGCCGGTCTTTCGCTTCACTTCTCCTCCATGCATGTGTGTTGGTGTACATGTAGATGGCGCCGGGCGTGTCCATGGCCTCGTCGGTCCATGAGCCGGTAGAACATGACTAGAGTATTAGCCACGCCGCCTGTGTCGTTCGCCTCGTCGGTGTCGAACGGCACATGTAGATGTAGTGGCAGTAGCACTTGCATGGTTGATGTAGCTTGAATTGACTTGACTTCCTCAGCAACGTCGTCGTAGTACGCCCGTGGAACTTGATCACGTAGAGTCATTGAAGTGGTAATAGCTTGATGAAGGCTTGTGTCCGCCTTCGTCGTCCGCCTCGTCGGCGTGGGCTGGAGTCGTAGTAGTAGCTGAAGCAGTAGGAAGATGTACATGGCTCGATCGTCTACCAGCTTCACCTGATGCACACAAAATAAAAAAAGATAAACTTATATAAATAGGGCTCGAACGACAGTCGAGCTCCGGATTGTAGTTTACTCTATGAGGCACATGAAGGGCACTCACGTACACGCATAGGCATATGCATGTATACATACAACTTGAGGGTTGTTGGTGTCCTCTTGGCTTGTTAGCACACGTATATGAGCACGAATGTGCAAGCACACATGCACATGCATGAATGCGTCATTGCCGATGTGTCTTAGTGCTCCACGACACCGCAGCATAATCTCGACTGCGGCAGCAGATGGCGTGGGCGTGTGTCGATCAGCCGCTGCTTGGCATGCGTGTCGTTGGTGCACGGCAGCCGGCGTAGGTGTGGAGCCATTGATGACGGCATCCAGGCTCACCTCCGTGGTGTGGGTGCGTCTCGTTGTCTGGCTCGCCAGCGCCGAGAGGGACGCGTGGTGGCGAAGTAGGCAGTGGAGTTGCTCATGTGTGCGTCACCTTGCCATGGACGCCAATGACGCGTTGGTCGTGTCTTGGTGTATGTGCCGAGCCATCTGACCTCGCATCTCGAGTGCGGCTACAGCGTCGGCGTAGACGCAGAGCCATCGTCGACGTCGTCCAGGTTCGCCTTCGTCGTTCGGCGGTGTCGTCGATGGTGAAGACAGATATGGTTGTGGACGTCAATGAAGACCGTCCCCATACTCCTCGGGGTGACAGCTGGTGTGTGCAACGCATCAGCCTCCCGATGCACGTTGCAGCTGCCTTGCATGGCCGGAGCCTTTCTACATCGACATGGCGCCGCGATGTTGGTGACGTGGTAGATGGAGCCAACGTAGCACGGCCAGAACATCAAGATGACATCGTTAGCACGCCATGGCATGGCGCGCTAGTGTTAACTCCGGCGGCTCCATGGTGCTCAAGACGGGTCGTTCCTGCGTGCAAGTAGGAGAGAACCAAGCAAGAAAAAATAGAATAAGATATATACGTATATCCTCACCATGGGAAATACACATGCCCTTGCACTCCATGCATACGACTGGACCTCTTGAACGTCGGTCGGGTAGCTAGCGCATGAGGGCGATGCAGATAGCAGCACCGACTCGACGATGTGCCCTCGTTCGCCTTGTCGCTCTCTCTCTCTCTCGAATGCGATGGCCGGCTCGTCGATGGATATTGGCCGGCGGCCAAGCGGTGGCTTGGCGCAGCCGGGTCGTGGATGGATGGCGCTGTGACGGCGGCCAAGGCACGATGCTCCCTCCATGCGACCTGCCTTGTGCCAATGTGGCATCCGCCTTGTGACGCCGACGACGAGAACGTGCCTGCCGGCCAGTGCAGGACCCCCTGCCCGTGCTACCGATGAGAGCAAAGAGGCGCTCGTATACATGTATACGCTGATGATTTTCCTCATGTTGATCAACAACGAGGAGTACGTGTAGATGATGACAAATCTCCCGGCGCATACGAGTTCAGGCCAGGATTGTAGCCGTATCGGAGGCTGCCTTCCTCATCCTCGGTCATCCGATTCCATGCACCTGATGGATGGCTCCCGCTCGTCGTCGTGGCGCCTACTTGGTGAAGGCATCCCAAACATAGATAGCATGTGCACCATGACCTGCTCGTGGATGGATCTTGGCCGACGGCAACGTGGTGGCTGCACGATGGCCTGCTCGAACAGATCTCTCCTAGCCCGGCTGCCGCCGATCGTCATCTCCGGCCATAGGGAGCGCATAGGGTGCGCGTCCGTCCTCCTCTTAAAGTCAGCATGGCCTGAACGTGGATGGATGCATGGCCTCCATGGCGCCATGCCGGCGGCAGCCCGACGGTGTGCGTGGATGCAAGTCTCCTCCCCATTCAAGGGCAGGGCTGGACCAAGCCAACGCCTGGGCTCTACTCCGGCCGGCAGCGGTACACTCCCTGCTCGGCAGGCATTGATGCAAAGTGTGATCCCCTCTCCCTGGAGTCCTGGCTGCTCTTTATATAGGCCAAGGTTAGGGTTGTGGCAGACTTCCTGGGGATGCACGCACGCGCCGCCAGGAGGTGGTTTGTGGCTTGCCGAGATATCAGGATTCGCTTCACAAGATAAGTACGTACGTCCTTATCTGACTGCCGTTGCAAAATATCCAAGCCATACTTGATTGACTTGTTTCCTGGCTGAATAATGGGCCTAAACTAATCAAGCCCAAGTTCACGATGACATTATTTGGCCCCCTTCTCACGTTTAGTCCCGAGTCATGATAGGCTGGATCGGAATATACATGACATGGACCGCGTACGTACGCGTTGTACAGCCAGCTCCAGTCGTATACGAGCGCATGCTTATACGCGTCTCGTAACTGCACGCGCTAGCTTCTTTCCTTGCACATCGAAGTGTATGCATGCATACGTGCATGGCCGTGTAGTATGTCAAAGCTAATTATATTAGCTTCTTAGCATGTAAGACATATATATGCATATACGCCGCAGCATGAAGCCTTATTAGCTTCTTTGCTTCTCTGTCTTTTCTTGTTGTATACACACATACATATATCGGCGTATATTTTCTTCTTTTCTAATTCTCTTGACGCGACACACAAATATATGTATGCACATGGATTTCAATTAATTTGACAAAAATCTCGTCAAACAAATGCCCCCCACCAAGTTGGGTTCGAATGCGGAGCAAATTCGAACTCCTACTTGGTGAGAAACCATGTGGCTGAGAAGGCGCAATGCAACTAGTTGCGGCCTTGGATTTTAATAACTTTTTTTTTTTTCAATTTGAATTCAATTCATAAACGTTACATGAATAATAGGGCACTGTCCGTGCTCCATCGCCGAGATTATCATACGTCGGACTGATCATGCACGTCAGACTGGTGCATATACATGATGCAACCATGTGAACTATTGTCGCGGTGTATGTGCGAAATGGTCGCCGAGAGTTGCCGCACCGAAGGTAGCTGGCGCCTGCAAGCCTGCAAGTAAGTCGCGTGGCGCCGAGCTTGCCGAGCCGCCATGTGACTAGCACAAGAAGCAGCATGCACCGGAGATGGAGATCTGCTGCTGGTTAACCTTTTGCACTCTTATTGGTGGCTTGGTGCTGTTGGAGGACGACCGCCAACAAATGCATAGTTGACGCACTTCGCCATCGAAGTGACATCGCCGGGCGAAACGCCAAGCTGCCGACGTGGTCGCAGCGTTATCGCACCCCTGATGTCATCTTGGCATTGGACGGAGAGGTCCACGCTCACGTAGTGGTTCATGGAGGATGGACGCCAGGCTATGTTCCGACGCCCATTGAGGTGATCGAGCTTGGGCAGCCGATAAGTGCCGTAGTGGTCACGGACACCTTGTTCATCATTGAGGCAGCGCACGCTCAGGCTGCTGAAGCCACACCGAAGGTGTCATGCATGTCGTAGTAGCTATCAGGGCTTCATGCTCGGTTGCTGCCGAAGGATCGGGCAGCAAACGCCTTCAGACGTCATCTTGCTATAGGAGGACAACATCATTCAGCCAAAGAGGCACCATGTTGGCTGCCCATGCACGCATATATGTGCACACATGACTTGCATCTCATGGCCTGGTGGCCATGGTTATTTATTAGTTTTTGTTTTTAGCTCATCTTGTACTGGTGCAAAACATATGCTACCACCAGAGCTAAACTGTGCTGGCCTTCCAGTACTGCCGGCTAGGCTAGGATGTACATAGTGACCTTACGGCGGTGTGGGCAGCATGCGACAAGAAGCAGCACTGCCACCCAAGTGTTACCGATGTTGACCGGCAGGTTGTTGTTGACACGTATGTGCCGGCTGGGCGCCCATGCGGCGTCACCCGTGCCTTAGTAACTTGTCGTTGCAGTCACTTGTCGTTGCCACCGTCCTTGCTAATCCTCGTGTCCTGCCGCCACGTTGTCATGGCAACAGTTCTCTCCGCAAAGGGCACTTTCCATTGTGGTTGCACCGCCGGCCTTGGATGGCGAGGTTGACTCCAAAGTATGGCGTTGGAACTCCGTTGGAGCCGTGTGGCGGCGTCAGCCAACGGGACGGTGTAGAACTCCGTTGGAGCCGTATAGCGGCGTCGGCCAACGGGACGAGGTTGAACTCCGTTGGAGCCGCATGGCGGCGTCGGCCAACGGGACGGTGTAGAACTCCGTTGGAGCCGCGTGGCGGCGTCGGCCAACGGGACGGTGTTGAACTCCGTTGGAGCCGCGTGGCGTCGGCCAACGGGACGGTGTAGAACTCCGTTGGAGCCGCGTGGCGGCGTCGGCCAACGGGAGGAGGTTGAACTCCGTTGGAGCCGCGTGGCGGCGTCGGCCAACAGGACGGTGTTGAACTCCGTTGGAGCCGCGTGGCGGCGTCGGCCAACGGGACGAGGTAGGGCTTCATTGGGGCCATGTTGCGGCGGTGTCCAATGATGTATCCATCAGGTCCGAAGGGTGGCCTTAGCCACTCAGACGCCCTTGACTTGCTTTGGCCATACGGTATAACGGCCGTGTACTTGACGAAAGCGTTTATCAACCAAGGAGCCATCTTATGATCGTGGCATGAAACAGCCTGGTTGAAGGGTTTCACAGCTTGACACTGGCCGCACTGGCGCATCGCACTGCTCCCGAAGTGTGGTTTTATCAACCCAGTGCCACATTGCATTGTGGCGTGACATGGCCGGATTGAAGGGTTTCATCAGCTTGATACTAACCGCACTGGCGTATCGCACCGCTCCCGATTGTAGTGCAACGATGGACCTGCAACACTACAATAAACAACTAGCTTGTCTGGTGATAGATGACATAGCTAGGAAGAGTTAATGATGAGGCAAAAGTCATCAAGTTGAGTATATTGTTTGGATTTTTTTTTTTTGAAATATTTTTGAAAATGTTGGCTCTCCCATGGGCATAAGCTATATGTGCAGCTTGTGATAGGACAGCCGGGGGACGTAACCATTGGGTGCCGTTGCGTAACCATAGCGACATGGCTCCTGCGATTTCGCCCCGTTGTGTGCTTGAATGTGTAGACTTCAGCTTGGATGTCTCCACTGGGGTGAAGGGAATTCTTGGTCGAGACTCCCTTGCATTGAATTGAACCACAGCCTACCCGCTCTCTCTGACATGGAGGCGTAGGTACGGCTGAGTTGATTGTTTTGGTTTTGGGTAACGGCTAAGGAATTTTGCCATTACTTTTGCCGAGGATGGTGGATGACTACCTCCGCCTTCCTCTTGGAACTGAGCTTGATAATTGAGCTGCTCGGCCACATCTTTGGTGACCATTTTTCTTTGCTCTTTTTTTTTTTTTTTTTTTTTTTTTTTTTGCCTCAGGATTCGAGGAGCTTGGAGAGTAGCCATTCACCTTTGTATAGCTAGGTGAATCCTCGCTGGCGATGTGTATTTTTCTCGGTCCCTTGTTGTCACCTTCGGGGTGGCAAGAGGCTCGCACACTTGGCTAAACTTGTGTTGCACCAGGTAGCCCTTTCTTGCTCTTCTTCTATAGTCTTCCCTGGAGTGTGTGTCGCTTCATGTCAGGAAGCGCTGAGCGGCATGGTCGCCTCGCTGCTTAGGAGCGGCTCGAGCCGTCTTCCCATCGCCCCTAGTGGAAACACGTTCGCGCCCCGTCGTGCTTTCCGTGATGTGGTGGTTTGTCGCCAAGCTCCATGTGCCAGGTTGTTGCCATCGGACCTTCTGGAGAAGTCCCAAGACAGTCAAATCTTCCTTTGTAGGCGTAGCCTGGTAGGGAGAGCCTTTTGGGGGTTTTTTATATAGATAGGTGGCCAAGTGATGCAATGGAAAATGCATGCTACTAAAAAAAAAAATGGATTAAAAAATGCAAAATCAACAAAAATCAAGAACCTCTCGTCGATGTGGAGCACCGCTGGCGAGCTTTGAGGCGTTGTCGAAAGGCCTTCCGCGACGTAGATTCTTGTAAGGCACACTATTGCTCCTAGTGCTGCCGTTCTTGAGACATGCCAAAATGTTGTTGGCATGGGGGACGAGCTAGGTGGTGTGACACCGCCCCTTGGGTTTGTCGATGTAGACCAAGGTGCCCTTGCGGTTGGAGGTGAATTTGACCAGGGAGGTGTGGTGCTACTCCCAGCGTTGTCGATGTCGAATGCGGTGCCGGAAGACCATCGGCGTCGCACGAAATGGGGGAGGTGTGTGATACCCCGAGTGTTGTTGATGTAGGAGGCGACGCCGAAAAGCATGTGGGCGTCGTAGGTGTGATGATATCGACGACGATGCTGGACATCGACGACATAGGACGCCGGGGAGGCTGTGGTGCCGCCCCGGGTTTAGTTGACAATGTAGAAGACGACACCGGATCAGGACCGGCATCATAGGACACTGGGGATCAGAGCTGTTGTCTTGCCCCCAGTGTGTTGTTGTAGAGCGAGGAGTTGACACTTGACTGTCTTGGTACGTCATGTCATCCCAGAAGGGCTTACCAATGAGCTCCTATGATCAGGATGGGCGCCTGGTCGGCAGCCTCGAATGGGTGGAAAAGCACCGTTGTGCTTCTCTGCCAAGTTAATCGGCATTGCTTCATGATGAGAGTGTGTTCTAAGCTCTTCCACCCATGCCTCTATATTTGTACGTGGTAACTGGGGCAGTGCCCTTTGCTTCAATATAGGCTGCTCGTCTGTCGTGCAGCCGATCACCCCGTCTCCATGTTGTTGTTGTTGATGGCCATGGATGCCGTGCTGGAGCGACGTGATCCGCCTCATCGGCTGGCTGCCAAACTCGATCGGATGCCGGACGCCACGCCATGAAGCGAACAGTATGCCCCGGGCACCGAACGCCCCGCCCCGCTCATCCTTCACGTTGTCCTGCAGCGAACAAGGACAAACCTGGAGTGGGCACTCCTTGCCATCGGACCATTATTGTTGGTCTTGTCAGCGTGGCGCGTGGTGCGCCCTAGCTTTCGAGCGGCTCGATGCAGATTGACGGCTTCAGGCACTTTCTTCGCGCCGGTGTGGATTGACATTGCAGCTGGACAGCAGCGTCACAGGCGCGATCTTTCCATGTTCACGTACGGTGGTTGTGCGGTGCTAGGACTGCCGCTCATTGGCTTGAAGCACGTGATGAGCCTGGTGGTCTCCCTGGGCTCTCAGCAAGACGTACTTCGTCGCTCAACCATCCTTGCATTGTGTGTGCAGCTGCGAGAGAGAAGAAAGAAAATAATTATGCGCCGCGCTTGAGGCACGCTGGCTTGGCTGCTGCGTGGATCATGTTGATGGCTTGCTAGTTAGCTTGTTAGCAGCCATACGCGAGTACAGATGTGTGTACATGCAATGTACATGATGTATGTGTGCACGGATTCTAGTCCGACCGCAGCTTGGACGACCCGCGCGCTGTGATAAACGCCAGCAGCGGACTTTTCAAAGTTGCAGCAGCCCGGCGTGGCAGTGTTCTCCATTCATGGCATGCGGTTTCGTTTAGGCATGGAAGCTATGCGCCAGCAGGACACAGATGCAAGCTTGCGCCCTCTCCACGCGGAACACAGACGTACGCACCGGGCAACGGCTTCCCAATCACGGGCAGCCAATGGGCTACGTAGCCGGGACAGTGAGCGTGTTGTGCCTCTGGCCAATGTCTCCTCTGCGGTGTTCAATCACCAACATCAGCAGACAGAGCGCTCGCAGTTGTGCTGATCTCTGTTTGGCATAGGCGTAGATGCCCCCATTAATTGATCGTGGCGCGAGTGATGAACTTGACAGCCGCTCTGATTCAGCACGAACTGCCTGTTGCATTTCGAGATTGAAACACAGTGTGGGCACCGTTTATTGGCACCTCGTTGGCAGGTCAACGAATCTTTATTCGCAGTGAGCGGCCTTAACACCACGTCACGCCATCTTGACGCCACCAGTAGCGTCCCTGCTCGCCCCCTGCAGACAGCAGGGGGTAGCCTTGTGTCGCAACGTCGACTGGAGCCGCTGCCACTGGAGCCGCTGCCATGCGGCTTCCACAAGTAGAACGCCCACCAGCTTGGTGTTATTGACTTGACGCCAAGGTTGACGAAGTTGCTGTCCCGTGGGATCACGCCTTGCTTGTCCCCTTGTGCCGTGGGGACATGTCGGGATCAGACGGCCTCGATGGGTCTTGATGCGTGCATGTCCCTTCATTGCCGTCAACGTGCCGATGCAGAGGGATGCTTGCCATCATGTCGACGCGAAGGAATGCTTGCCGCCGTCGTCATTGTGCCGACGCAAAGGGGACGCTCGCCGCCGTTACCGTCATCGTGCCGACACAAAGGGGACGCTCGCCGCCGTTGCCGTCATCATGCCGATGCAGAGGCGCGCTCGCCATTGCCGTCAACGTGCCGATGCAGAGGCGTGCTCGTCCTTCATATCTGTCTTGTTGTATCCTTTGGCTTGGCGCACTCGTCTAGCGCATGGTAGGACAATGGGGGCACCGACAAAACATCGGCGCCGTAGGACAATGGGGGCTGCCCCAGGGTTTATGCAGATCATGGCGCCGGAATAACATTGGCGTCGAGATGGCAAGGGTGCTTAGTGCTGCCCCCAGGGGTTGTTGTTAAAGTGGATGCCGGAAAACCATCAACACTGTTGGACACCAAGGTGCTATGATTTTGCCACCGGTGTTGATGTGTAGAACACGACGACATTCTCAATGATGTCTGTACTCACCCGTCTGATGGCGGCGAGAGTGTTGCGGTGGAACACCAGAGCTGTGCTTGCTAACATCCGCGTCCTCGAAACCTCCGAGTCTGGCGGTTGTAGAGGTGTGCAGAAGAGCCGTTCCCGCACATCCGGCTCAGCACGCCGTGGCTTGGAGCAGAGGGGCGCGTTTGGTGGTCGCTAGAGGTCGAGAATGACTCCGCGTGTTTGTCCTAGCGCGTCCCTCGTAGATGCTTAGGGCAGCCAACAAGTAGCAGCTGCGCCAAAATGTGCGTGAGCCATCGAGCGCGCGTCGCAGCTTCCAGCCACTTAGCTCGTTAGCTTGCGGTAGTTGCACGTACATGTATGCATGGCCAATACATGCATGAATATACACCTTGCTTGCATTTTGATGTTGCTTTGCATGTCGGTGTAGTATTAGCATCTTCAGGTTCATGTCCTGGCAACCGCGAATTCGTGTCTCGTGACGCGAGAGTTTCTCGCAGTCCGGCGCCGTCTTGATCATCTGGCTGCCACGTCGTTCTCTTCTTGGCCCAAATCATGATATCGGGGGCGACGTGCACATGGTTATGTAAGATTGGAAGAAACAATACTAGATTAGTTCTTACCCATAGAGAATGCACTTCCCGCGCTTGTGGCTTCCGCTTTCGGGAATGCCTTGGATGAAGACGCTCGGCCGCCGGCTAGCTTGTTTGTAGCAAGCTCGTCGAACTGCAAGTCGCTCTCGTTGGTGCCTGCGACCATTTGGGAATCTCATCGACTCGTCGTGGCCTCTCATCACGACATACCGACAAAGTCAGCGTAGTCTTGAAGGAGATGGAAACCTCCCCCTTGACACTGCGATAGTGCGTGCATCTGTCATCTGTGGCCAGTCACTATATATAGGACGCGGCTAATTAGGGGCTCAACGTTTGAAGTTCCCACCAGGGACTTCTCTGTGCACCCGTGAAGCTGTCAGACTAGATGTGTGCATCTCGTTCACGCCCCAGTGCCTCAGATGATTTTTTTTTCGGCGGACAGACATCGCCGCCAATAGAGGCGAGCTGCAGTTGAGGGTGCCAAACACAGAGAGCTCGAGTCCTACGTATGTCCGACGCCTGTAGATGTCATTGTTCCAGGCACAACCTCTCCGCTTTGATGTGCCTAGCAGCAGCGCACAGAGCAAGCATATACAAGTGTGAGGCTTCTTGTTTGCTAGATGCACTGTAGTAGCAATACAGTGCATGTACGTGAACGTGCATCCACATATCCTTGCGTGATCATATTGCAAGGCATCGACACTTCTTTCTTTGAGCTTGTGGGCAATGTCCGGCAGCCATGACAATTGTAATCTTGATGGCACTACCACAACATGATTGTGGCCAAGCCATATCACCGTCGTCTTCATGCCAGGCATAGCCATCATTAGCGCCACCTGTCAGTAGCAGGCAGCGCGCGACCTTGTCCTGTAATCATCGACTGGAGCCATTGTCTTGTGGCTTCCTGTAATAAGGCGTCCTCCACTTCGGCGCCACAGGATCAGCATCAAAGCTGATGAAGTCGCCGTTCCGCATGGCCTATGTCCTGCTTGCGCCACGAGAACACGTCAGGAGGCCACTATGGAGCCGGGCTTGGTGTCCTTGGATCATCAGAGTCTGTGCAGCCACCATCCTGCAAGGCATGCATCTTGCTGACGCAATGAGGACACTTTGCTGAAGCAAAGACGTCTTGCCTCGGCTTTGATGGAGCTGACCAACTTGGTGATGTCGTTCACTCATCGGAGTCCAAGAAGTCACCATCACGTGGGGCATTCATCTTGTTGATGAAATGGGGTCATCCTGCTTGTGCCGCGAACAAGTCGAGCAGCCCGATGGAGTCCTCATGTGTGCGGCAAGGTGCGTCCCTGCATCGGCTTTGATGAAGTTGCGCCCCCAGCGACTACTCAGGGGCACGATATTGTGAGTCCCAACCAAGAACTGTCGATTGCACCCGTCATTGCCGTCGGCATAGATGTGCGCCGACCGGCATTGTTGCCGCTGTGCTCATCATAAGGTGGAACCGGCTTCGGCGACTTCTGGACCCTCATGCTTCATGCGCCCACGGAGCGCAGAGGGGTTGTCGCGGTTGCCTCACCATGGCAAGCCAAATTGCCCCAAGCATGGAGATGGACCTTGACCTCGTCGGCGTAGTAGGTACGCTCTCAGCTTTGTCCAAGCATAAGCATCCACCTTGGTCCCTGCACAAAAGACACAAAAAGAAGACAAACCGGGTAGAAATTTACTACCCAGATAAGATTTGGGCTATCCTACAAGAGTCTCAAACCAGGTGAGACATCCAAAATAGCACCATCAGCGTGTTGCAGCTTGTTGCAGCAGCAGGACGTCCTCCAGCTTGATGTGATCACTAGCACACGACATAGAAGTTGACACGTCATGTGTAGACTGTGTCTTGCTTGCGCCGCGAGGGCATGTCGGGGAGCCTTGACGGACTCCACGTCAGAGCCGCTAGCTCAGCATCCCGGTCAACAGTCGCCGCCATGTGGAGTCTGCGTCCCATTGGAGGACCCGTCGGCAGCCTAAATGCCTGGATGGAGACTTGATACGTGCGCCAACGTGCACCCATCCCAACGCGTCGGTGTAGCTGTTGCATGTCGTCCACGACCTCGCTGCCTCAAGCGATCGCTTTGGACGTCGAGTGACGCATGGCTTGCTGCCCTCCGGCTACGTGCTAGTCGCCGACACGCTCCTTCAGACGGGCTCCTCGTGGTCCTCGTGATTCTTGCTCTCCGTCCGGCAGACAACAGAAATCTTTGCCAAGAGACGAGAGCTGCCGCTGCTTGAGGTCCGAACATGGAGGGTCCGACGTGTAGACATCGCCGATTCCTCTCCTCACTATGACAAGTAGCAACAACACAGTGCGCCCATGCATGCACGAGGCTTACTTTGTTTGCTCGGTGCACAGTGGTTATACGACGTGCATGTACATGTCACTCACACATCCTTGTGCACGACCATGGAAGACAGGTATATTACCTTCTTTGATCTTGAGGGCGACAGCCATCAACCGACAGCTACGACGATGTTGAACTGTTGACGGCAAGATGACAACATCACCGCACCAACCACGCTATCTCGTCGTCGTCTCCTTCATGCCTGGCTACAGGTTTAGCATCAGTTCGACGTCGTGCCGCAGCATCTCAATGCCGTGGTTACTCAGGCAGGCAGCCCCCTGCACTGGTAATGTCGATTTGACATCCCTGCCATTCGGCTCTCAAGTTGAACGCTCATCTCGGCTCGGTGGCGTTTGCTCCGCACCAAAGCCGCTGAAGCTGTTGATGAGCACGCCTCCCGTTGACGTGCATGATCCAGACGTTGGCACAGGGCCCGCGCAATCTAGTACGCATTTCGTACGTCGAGTGGCATGGATGGAGCCCATATGTGTGCCAAGGTGCATCTTTGCGTCCACTTGATGGAGCTGCCCCGGCGACTAGTTAGGCTCGCCACTTGTCGCTCGTAATTAACCTTAACGGGAATTGTACCCTTTTTGCTTGTTGTGTCCAACAAGGAGTTTGGAGGCGTTGCTTTTTCAAGGCAAGCAACATTGGCTTCCAACACATGGACACCAGCCTTAGTCTTGTTGAAGTTGCTGGCACCAGAAATTGGACGCCTACTTCCAGCCCGTTCAAGGCAACGTACACCCATCTTGGACCTGTGTATGGGAACACCAAGCACCGAAACAAGTGATTAAAAATGATATAGGGCTATCACATGAGGAGCCTCACTAGCGAAGACATCCAAGATAGCACCAACTTAAAATACAACACCATCTTGGAGAGCATATGTGAAGACCAATACGACGACCATTGTTGCGCAGCAAAGATGGGAGGAGAACCATGTCCCCACCGGGGTGCCAATTTGTTTCCGCAGAAAAATCACTCAAGGGGAGGATCTCTCTGTGCGAAATAAAAATAAATGCGGGCGTGCCGGTGTACTAAAGTACACAAAAGAAATAAATAGAGGGAACACAAACTTTATTCATATTTAATGAAAAAATACAAATATATGTTCCCTAGTACATGTGCGCTCCATAGGTAGCCTGTTGGCGGCTATCTGACATAGGCGTTGTGGTCTTCATGGTTCCTAGGGCCTCGGAAAGCTCCTAGTTAATTACCCCCGTGAGTCAGGCTCACAGAGTACCTCCGATTAAGCTGCGTTGGTCGTCGTCGTCGGTCTTCGCTTCACTTCTCCATGCATGTGTGTTGGTGTACATGTAGATGGCGTCGGCGTGTCCATGGCCTCGTCGGTCCATGAGCCGGTAGAACATGACTAGAGTATTAGCCCGCGCCCGCCTGTGTCGTTCGCCTCGTCGGTGTCGAGCGGCACATGTAGATGTAGCGGTAGCACTTGCATGGTTGATGTAGCTTGAATTGACTTGACTTCCTCAGCAACGTCGTCGTGAGTGCGCCGTGGAACTTGATCACGTAGAGTCATTGAAGTGGTAATAGCTTGATGAAGGCTTGTGTCCGCCTTCGTCGTCCGCCTCGTCGGCGTGGGCTGGAGTCGTAGTAGTAGCTGAAGCAGTAGGAAGATGTACATGGCTCGATCGTCTACCAGCTTCACCTGATGCACACAAAATAAAAAAAGATAAACTTATATAAATAGGGCTCGAACGACAGTCGAGCTCCGGATTATAGTTTACTCTATGAGGCACATGAAGGGCACTCACGTACACGCATAGGCATATGCATGTATACATACAACTTGAGGGTTGTTGGTGTCCTCTTGGCTTGTTAGCACACGTATATGAGCACGAATGTGCAAGCACACATGCACATGCATGAATGCGTCATTGCCGATGTGTCTTAGTGCTCCACGACACCGCAGCATAATCTCGACTGCGGCAGCAGATGGCGTGGGCGTGTGTCGATCAGCCGCTGCTTGGCATGCGTGTCGTTGGTGCACGGCAGCCGGCGTAGGTGTGGAGCCATTGATGACGGCATCCAGGCTCACCTCCGTGGTGTGGGTGCGTCTCGTTGTCTGGCTCGCCAGCGCCGAGAGGGACGCGTGGTGGCGAAGTAGGCAGTGGAGTTGCTCATGTGTGCGTCACCTTGCCATGGACGCCAATGACGCGTTGGTCGTGTCTTGGTGTATGTGCCGAGCCATCTGACCTCGCATCTCGAGTGCGGCTACAGCGTCGGCGTAGACGCAGAGCCATCGTCGACGTCGTCCAGGTTCGCCTTCGTCGTTCGGCGGTGTCGTCGATGGTGAAGACAGATATGGTTGTGGACGTCAATGAAGACCGTCCCCATACTCCTCGGGGTGACAGCTGGTGTGTGCAACGCATCAGCCTCCCGATGCACGTTGCAGCTGCCTTGCATGGCCGGAGCCTTTCTACATCGACATGGCGCCGCGATGTTGGTGACGTGGTAGATGGAGCCAACGTAGCACGGCCAGAACATCAAGATGACATCGTTAGCACGCCATGGCATGGCGCGCTAGTGTTAACTCCGGCGGCTCCATGGTGCTCAAGACGGGTCGTTCCTGCGTGCAAGTAGGAGAGAACCAAGCAAGAAAAATAGAATAAGATATATACGTATATCCTCACCATGGGAAATACACATGCCCTTGCACTCCATGCATACGACTGGACCTCTTGAACGTCGGTCGGGTAGCTAGCGCATGAGGGCGATGCAGATAGCAGCACCGACTCGACGATGTGCCCTCGTTCGCCTTGTCGCTCTCTCTCTCTCTCGAATGCGATGGCCGGCTCGTCGATGGATATTGGCCGGCGGCCAAGCGGTGGCTTGGCGCAGCCGGGTCGTGGATGGATGGCGCTGTGACGGCGGCCAAGGCACGATGCTCCCTCCATGCGACCTGCCTTGTGCCAATGTGGCATCCGCCTTGTGACGCCGACGACGAGAACGTGCCTGCCGGCCAGTGCAGGACCCCCTGCCCGTGCTACCGATGAGAGCAAAGAGGCGCTCGTATACATGTATACGCTGATGATTTTCCTCATGTTGATCAACAACGAGGAGTACGTGTAGATGATGACAAATCTCCCGGCGCATACGAGTTCAGGCCAGGATTGTAGCCGTATCGGAGGCTGCCTTCCTCATCCTCGGTCATCCGATTCCATGCACCTGATGGATGGCTCCCGGTCGTCGTCGTGGCGCCTACTTGGTGAAGGCATCCCAAACATAGATAGCATGTGCACCATGACCTGCTCGTGGATGGATCTTGGCCGACGGCAACGTGGTGGCTGCACGATGGCCTGCTCGAACAGATCTCTCCTAGCCCGGCTGCCGCCGATCGTCATCTCCGGCCATAGGGAGCGCATAGGGTGCGCGTCCGTCCTCCTCTTAAAGTCAGCATGGCCTGAACGTGGATGGATGCATGGCCTCCATGGCGCCATGCCGGCGGCAGCCCGACGGTGTGCGTGGATGCAAGTCTCCTCCCCATTCAAGGGCAGGGCTGGACCAAGCCAACGCCTGGGCTCTACTCCGGCCGGCAGCGGTACACTCCCTGCTCGGCAGGCATTGATGCAAAGTGTGATCCCCTCTCCCTGGAGTCCTGGCTGCTCTTTATATAGGCCAAGGTTAGGGTTGTGGCAGACTTCCTGGGGATGCACGCACGCGCCGCCAGGAGGTGGTTTGTGGCTTGCCGAGATATCAGGATTCGCTTCACAAGATAAGTACGTACGTCCTTATCTGACTGCCGTTTGCAAAATATCCAAGCCATACTTGATTGACTTGTTTCCTGGCTGAATAATGGGCCTAAACTAATCAAGCCCAAGTTCACGATGACATTATTTGGCCCCCTTCTCACGTTTAGTCCCGAGTCATGATAGGCTGGATCGGAATATACATGACATGGACCGCGTACGTACGCGTTGTACAGCCAGCTCCAGTCGTATACGAGCGCATGCTTATACGCGTCTCGTAACTGCACGCGCTAGCTTCTTTCCTTGCACATCGAAGTGTATGCATGCATACGTGCATGGCCGTGTAGTATGTCAAAGCTAATTATATTAGCTTCTTAGCATGTAAGACATATATATGCATATACGCCGCAGCATGAAGCCTTATTAGCTTCTTTGCTTCTCTGTCTTTCTTGTTGTATACACACATACATATATCGGCGTATATTTTCTTCTTTTCTAATTCTCTTGACGCGACACACAAATATATGTATGCACATGGATTTTAATTAATTTGACAAAAATCTCGTCAAACACACAGGAACAATAGAGCGAGCGAGAAAGAGAGAGAGTGAGAGCTTCTGAGTTGGAACGGATCCTTAGCGCCGCGTTTGACCAGATGTGGCGCGGAAAGGGGGTCTTCGTTCAACAGAGGGTGTGTTTAGAGCTCCAACTTTCCTCCAAAATTTTTCTGTATTTCCATCACATCCTATCACATCAAAACATTTAATGCACCTAAAAACAACTTGCCACGCCAAGTATAAAATTTAGGTAAATAAAAAACTAATTGCACAGTTTAGATGCACATTGCGAGGCGATTCTTTTGGCTGAATACACGCCAGTGGTAGGATAATATTTACCACTAACAAAACGAAGCGTCTTCTGATTAATGCGATGTGGCGTGGATGTGACATACGCCTACAAAATTTTACCCAGAATTTGGGCCTCTAAACACAGCCAGAGAAGGAAATTTGCCCCACTCTGCGTGCGATTCTCCTCCCTCGTGTCCCTAGTCCCAACACAGTTAATTAGGACGGCACTCGCACAGTCGCACCGCTCGGCCTTGGTCCAAGTCAATGTCCATGTCCATATCCCTTGACTCAACGCTCAAGTCTAGAGAGAGAGCCTACAGTGGTATGTGGAATGTGGATGCCAATTGTTCCCTAACTTGCTTTTGCACTGGCCGCCGATATATTGAAGCTATTCGCCTTAGGAATTGGAGAGTATTGCCGTAGAATTGAACAGAATTACCCTTAATCCTCTGAAATTTCCAAGGAGAAAGAATGATCAAAGAGCTAGCACATTGCAGGTATAGAGCAGCTTGTGCATCCAGGCAGGCAGCCCGTGTGTGTGTGTGTGTCGGTCCGACAACGACGACGGAGGCACAGGCACAAAGCCGAAGCAAAGCGTACGCAACGCTCGCGGTGGTGGCGCTTGCTTGCGCACGTCAGGTCGACAGGTACCGTATGACGCCGCTAGCTGCGCCTCCACTGGCTGGCCGGCGTGCGGCCATCGCCGTCTCTCGACGACAGGCTGATGGCGACGGCGACGGCGGCGCTGCCTGAAAAGGCGGGCGGCGGCCGGCACAAGTGGAGGGAGGAGCCGCCCACGCCAAACAGACGCGTGAAAATGCAGATATGCACTGTGTGCGTGTGTTGTTTTGGCTTGGTGTGTGCGTCAGTGTTTGTGCGATGCAGATTGGCAGGACCACCTACCCATCCAGCAGAAAAAGGCCCCAAAGATGGAGGAAACGACGCGGCTCGAAACCTGGCCCAGATGTCTCGATGCATCATCGCACTTTCGTTCGTGCACGCAGCATTACCTCAATCACTGCACGGTATTACTGATCACTGTGTTTTCCATACAGTCAATAAAAAGGCCAGGAGAAGCAGATATACAAACTTTGGCCACCAGGGCCTTATTTAGATGGTGAAAAGTAAGAATTTTTATAATTGTATCACTTTCATTTGTATTTGACAATTAGTGCCCAATCATAAACTAAAGCTAAGCTTTCAAAAAATTCGTTTCATGATTTATAAGTAAACCGTAGACTTAGTTATTTTTTATCTCTATTTTACGCTTCTGCACGCGTGCAAAAGATTGATGTGACAGAGTAAAAAAAATTCAACTTTTTGGGTGTAATTAAACAAGGCCCAGATCACACAGAGGTTAAATCGTTACCAAACTCCGGAGTTGACTTACAATTTACCGCCATCACACGCTCCACAAATTAAAAAAAGCATCCACTTGGCAAATGTCAAAGCATGGCCACTAGGGTGATGCGTACCTACCTGCACCGAGAGTTCGTCGTCCACAAGCCACAAGCAAGAGAGAGATTCCGCACGCGCTACTGTTCGCCGTCTGACGAGCGATGAGCGAATGAACGGACCTCAACAGACTTTGGGTAAGTATTGTCGCTCCCTGAAAAAGGTACAGAGTGGACTTTGTGGAGAGAACAGTCATCATCATGACGATCTGATCAAAGGACCACAGTACAATGACGAGATCAAGCCACTTCCAAGCTGTGGCGTGCAAACAAGCTCCAACTTTGCGGCGTTTACACGCGGTTCCTGCCGTATTGCTGATGCGGGATCAGTACGGTGCACAGTGCACTGTCTTGCAGTCCACACTTATCCAGTTATCGGTGTTTAGTTGGTGAAATGTTTTGGGTTGGGCTACTGTAGCACTTTTCGTTTGTATTTGGTAATTAGTATCCAATCATGAACTAACTAGGTTTAAAAGATTCATCTCGTCTTTTCATTTAAACCGTGTAATTAGTTTTTATTTATTTAAATTTAATGCTCTAAAAATACGATAATATATTCGATGTGACAGGAACCGTAGAACTTTTGGGTTACTGTTGTACCAACTGAACACGTACTGGCACAGCCACAGCTCGAAATCCATGCCACTGTGGCCATGTCGGCTTGTGATTTTACAGGGTTAACACAACACACCCAGCGGTTTTCTGTTAGTGCCTAACCTGGTCCTTGTGCCATTGCTACTTAATCATGTTAGTGCCTAACCTGTCTTGGACTTGCAGCAGTCCAACACACTAGACGTGAACCTGATGTCTTCTGGCTTCTGCTATTGATCCTCTGTGTTGAAGACCTCTTCGGATTCCATGGGAGACGACCAGTAATGCAGAAGGGATTCCACGGTGAGACGTCGTGTGGCACTCAACATTGAGATGAAGAAGCGGCACCCATCGATCTTGTATTCTTCCAGAGGGTTTCTGTGTCCAAAACTACGAACGTTCACCTAGCAAAAGAGTTCCAGTCAACACCACAGTATTCAGAAAGATATCAGCAGACAATTAAATCACAGACAAGGTTGACTGTATTCGCTTGTTCTTGTTTCAGATATCAGCAGACAATTAACTCCGGACGTTCACCGGGAGCTGTTTCGCTTGTTCTTGTTTCAGATTATTTCAGCTTGTTTCAGCTTATTCTCTCTCACGGAATACTATTGAATATTATTTGAAGAGCATGTTCTTGAAAAAGAAGAGCAGATGTAAATATTTCGAAACCAAAACACCTCAAGGCACGACATACAGCAGAACTAAGCTTGTTCATGTTTACCAAATGGTCTTTCCATAATGTATCAAGAGTCTTCAAAAAGTACTTCACGCTGCAATTAAAGAGAGGTAAAGATGTTAATAAATATATCAAATACGCAGCATACAGTTCAAAAAAAAAAAATGCTACATATGGATATTGCCCAAATTTGCAGAGTTGAAGATGTTTAAACAATCAAATATGTTTCATGTAGAAGAAAACAGAGTGTCCTCCAGAGTCCACAAAAACATGGATATCGTTTGGTTGGGGTTTATGGCCAGACAAACTTTGTGAACAAACTCAAAAGGAGAATCAAACCTCAATTCCACTTATATATCCATCGTCGTAACGGGACTCTTGCACAGCATTCAAGTAGGTAGCTATTAGAAAATCCCCAAAATATTTCCGGAGGAGATTGACAGTGTTTGTGTATCTGCCTTTCCTGGATTGTTTTAAAAAAAGAAGCAACATATAAACTTTCAAATCAATAACTATTGTTGTAAAATGTAATATTGCGGCATCTATAAAATATATGTGTATCATATCACAACATACTTTGACGTATCATCAACACAAATGGCAAACCACCGCATTATAGAAGATGTTTTCTTTCGAATTCCTCTAAGTGAATCGGGTGGCACCGGCATGTTTGGAAGAGCAAAACTATCAGCCTTCACTGGGCCCCAACCTTGCACTTCCTCAAGTGCTGATTGTAGGTTTTCCTCTTGGATGTCCTTGAATGCTTCTGCAGAACATCTCAGAAATCAGAATACCCATTATAGAATAACATGAACTAAAAAATAATCTGTACACATTACCACTCAGCAGTTTTCCGCCTAGGGCGACAAATTCATCCAAAAAGCTTTACCAGATTCCATGCCTTGGGTGGCTGAAAGAAATATATAATTTTGACAACTGACATGGCACTGAAAAATAAATGCTTTCAGAAATGAACTTTAAGGATCAAGACAGAGCAAGTACCTTTTGGAGATCAATATTTAGTAAAACAATTTCATCAGCTACTGCTTGCATGTACCTAATAAAATTTCAATTAAAGCCTTGTCAATGAAAAATAAAATAAAATAGCAGCATTTTGAACAAAACATTGACCACATATAATGATTTAAGAAAGAGTCAAACATCATTTTGGAAGGTTGTGTTGACAAAGTGAGGAAAAACAATGACTTTAAAGTAATATGGATTATTAATTCTTTCTACACCACATTTTTATTCAAACGAATATGCTTTATAGCTCTACCACTTCATAAACAAAATTGAAAAGCTTCATGCATGAGGCAATAGTAAACTTACTGGAAAAATTTGTTCACTGCAGCTTTCGTAGTCACCAGATAATATCACCTGCCTAAGGTTGTATACATGCTTCCTTTGGACCTATCAAAGGTATGAACAACAGAATCCACATGAATATTTGTGATGCTACTAGAAAATGAAAGGCATTTACAATCATTTCTACAGTGAATAATTTTTTACTACAATTTCTACTGTTAATCCTCATGAATACAAGTTTTCGAAAAAATGAGACTAAATTTGGAAAGCTAGTACTAATAATTAAACTAAAAAGAAGGTTAGCGTAGACCCATAAGGGCACCAATTTGCACTCCTACAACAAGATCTATCAATCATGATTTGAAGAGAAAAAGGATAACATGAGTAAAAATGGGTATTCAAAATAGAAATGATAGTAAAAAAAGAAGAGTGCCTGTAAAAAATAAAGGAGATTACTACAGAATACAGGTACTGAAAATTGGGGCAGTTGCATACCTCCAGGACTTCATCGAACTCAACAAGACTTTTCCTTATTCCAAAATAATATTTCTCTGCGCTGATTTGAAGGCCTAGAAGCTGCACTTTGAAGACTCGACGAGCGTAAGCAAGATTATCACTGTGATGCCACCAACCATACGATTCTTGAATATGGCGTTGTAAGAAAATACAAATCTAACCTGCTTCACAACAACAGTGCTCTCGATAGCTATGTCTTCATCATTCGTTATCCTTGATATTAGACTCACAGCCCATTCAGTATCCAGATTAAATTTCTGGAATATTTCATCTTGTAAGCTGAGTATAAATGTTAAACATTGTGAAATTCATTAAGCATACATTATATTATCAGACCGCACCAGAAGTTACAGCAGTTTAGCAGGCTAAAAGTATTTCTGTTGGGAGCAAACATACCTCACCATAAACCGTGTCGACCCAGGATCACCCTGTCTGCCTGCTCTGCCACGCAGCTAGGAAAAACAAAGTTTGCCGGTTTAATTGTACAGCGATAGCAAACAAGAGCAACAAAATCAAGAAAGCCTTTTGTCACAAGCACGATTAGATAGACTAGAAATGAAGCCCAACAAGATCACAAAAGATGATATAATACATATACGAAATTGAGCAAGGAAACATTACTTTAGCTAGAATTAAATTGTTCCAACTTATAAATATGCTTTTTAATAAATTGGTACATTGATTATTTGATAGGACTCAGATATATTAGTCTGAGGGTACAGAAAATAACATAAAAACTCATTAACATAAAACACATTTACTAAAAAGAATAATGCATAACAAGTCCATCAGTTCAAACAGTTGTCCATGACATAGGAAGGGCTAGCATGGGGCAATAAACATTTAAAGACCTAAAAGCACAAGCATGAATATCAATTCCGAGACTTAAAGCATTCATGTAACATGACACCAATTAAAATGTCTAAAAGCTTGGGCTAGCAAACATGTGAACAAGGTACAAGAAGCTATACAAATGTACCAAAAAAACATGACACTAAATGAACTCCATAGGTAAATCATGACAATATACTCATGAGGATCATAGATAACATGAAAAGTCTCTAATCCACCAAGGTATACACAAAACAAGTATGACACATGATGAACAAAGATAAAACATGCTAGACTTGATATAAAAACATAGTACAAGTATACATACTATATGCAAAAACAAATACAAGTGAGAATAACGATATACAAAAAATGCATTATGCACAGAATACAAAAGGCATCTTGATCATTGTTTGCAAAGGATCAAGCTCCACTAAACACATGTTCTCCACCATTTGTCCTTATACCTACACATGAGGGGACAAAAAGCCCAAATCTTGGATCTCTAGAGTTAGCAAGCGTATATACTTTCAATCCAGAACTTGATCACACAGGTAAAAGAACCACTCAACTTATCATGTGGGTTAGCATGGTGTGAATGCTAGTTAAAATGCAATTTTGAAGCTTTATTGCTTGGAAGCAAGCCTCAAAATGACAACTCGAGAAGAAGAACAAAAATGAGTGCTACCATTAGCAACTAGGCAGTGATCTCTCAAGGTATTATGAGAAGAATCATCACAAGCACTATGACAATCTCATCATGGACCATGACAAGAAGCATTAGTAGCATGTCCATGTTCATGTCCTAACCCCTCTAGAAAAGGAGTCAAAGAGTCCACCAATGAAAAAAAGCTTCTTGCAAGGCACACAAGTGTTTATGCCGTGGGAAGGGCTATAAACATTCAAAGACCTAGAAGCACAAGCTTACAGAATGCCTTTGACACTATGATTAATTGTCATCTTTCTCAAAGATATATTGGAAGGCATAGTCTGGGAGGACGAATCACCATTCTCCTTCAAATACTAGGTCCCTTGGGATTTGGAACAAGAATCATCAACACTGAACTTGGTGTGAACATTAGTACCACACGTGCCAAGAGAAAATCTAGGTGGATTCCTAAAAGGCTACCATGGCTAGCCAAGATTCTTATCCACTTGGTTTGCAAATGGGGATTTTTTTGTCGACAAACTAAGAGTGAAAATATAAAATATTTAATATGCTGCTTTTTGTTTGTTGTCATAAATAAATAGGTGCGTTATATTTTGGATGCTCGCTCCACCATAGCTAATCCTAGACATGGTATGGACCGAAACCAGCTAGCAAAATTCATTTTGTTATAAAGTATTCTTGTTTCAATTTCAAATTATAAGGCTAGATACATAGTAAAAACTGCTCCCTCCATTCAAAATTATAGACATTTGGCATTTGTGGATACCCATGCTGCACAAATGATTTTGCGAGGCACTGCTAGGAAATACAGAGACCATCAAAAATCCAATTATCTCCTAAAGACATGACAATTTTCAGAGGTTGGTGCTTTGTTTACGAAGGTAGTTGAAAATTGTCATTTCCTAAAATTGGTTTATGGAGGCAGTAAAAATTAATGGCCTTATAAAATGGATTTTAGAGGTCTGCCTTTGTAAATGGAGGTCATTGGCGGACCAAGATCCTATGGGTTCCCCATAGGGCCGACTACCTGGCATGGAGATGGACCGACCCATGGTCTGCCAGGAAGACACAAAGCAAGGTTGCGTGATTCCAAGGCATGAAGAACCGACCTAGTTGGATTACCGAAAATTATATCATTGTAATTGGATTAGAACTTTTCTGTTGTAACCGTGATTAGGACTAGAATTATGCGATTGCCCTATGAACTATATAAAGAGAAGTAGGAGCACCCAAGTGTAAATCATACAAGCAACCTAACACAAGGCAACACGGCCCTAAGAACACATGACGTAGGGTATTACACCGAATTTTGAAATAGGCACAATATCTTAAAAATTTGAAATAGAGGTCGTATATATTAAGAAAACTTATAATGACTTATTACCATTAGATCTATAGAGAAATGGAGGAAAAAAAAGGTGGGAGTTGCAGATAGTGGCGTGCTCACCCGTCGATACTCTTCACGTCACACCGTAAACACAACAAGACTAATAAACCACACGAGAGAGAGCTGCCGAATTTCAAGGCAAGGATTATTCAAATATTATATTATATTCTTCATTCAGAGAAGATGCACACGTCGTCGCGGTCTTCGTTCAACCGACAACGAAGCCTGCTGGGGCCCGCGACGACCACCATTTTGTTTTGCACGCATTCCATGGACCGTTGACTCCCTGGCCACCAAAAGACTCGTTGTAAGGTTCAGCTCAAACAGTCCTACAGAAAAGTAGTAGAAGACGTTACACTGTGAGCATGTATTGTCTTCCAAAAAAAAAAAAAAGATGTGTCACCAACCGAGAGTCACTAATTGATCTTGTATTAATAAAAAGATACGTGTAAAACTATGCGTACGAATTAAATTTAAAAGTAGTTTAATAGAGTGTTTTCCTCACAATTGAGACTTCACGCACATACACTCCTATAACTCCTATGCATACACCTAGATACACTCTATTTTAATATGAACACACGAAAGATTGAGCCAGGAGATCTCAAAACTTATGAGATCATCACAAACGTTTTTTTTTTTGTTATCCAACATACATGTATTACTGATTTAATAAAAGTACAAATACATGACCAAATACAGGTATGCCGTCCAAGGATATATAGGACATCTGTCCCACCCATATCTTGCACAAAGGGGCTCAAGAAAAGAAAATATTATGCTCAGGTCCCTGGACCCCTTGCTGGGCCGGAGGCGCCCGAAATCCCCGCCGCCGGTTAACGCTGACGCTGATCGCCGCCAATGAGTCCAGATACGAGTGAGGTGTTCATCGCACCAACACTTTGGAGAGAGCCGTAGCAGATACTTTGCCGACAAGGGCGGGATGAAGTCATCATTGGTGACCCGTCTGTCCGCCCGGTGCCGTGCCCCAAGCTCCATCGGACCTGGACCGAGGCTCGTCGAGGACGACAAGCACCACCACGTGAAGCTCAAGCTCGATCCGGCGTCCTAGCTTCCACAGCACCCAAAGATTCCTCCGTACCTTGGTAGAACGAAGGCGCGTCAACATCACCCCTAAGACGATGGATCCGCCGGTGACACAAACTCCTAAAGATGTCTCCTCGACCACACCGACGCCACCGGAGAAGAGCAGCACCAATGTGAGGAAGAAGATGAGAGAACTTATTCGACACCGCCACCGCCTCCTCCTCCTCACCGGCTGCGCCACGAAAGACAAGCCGCAGAGGAAACTACATCCTCTCGGCAAAACCGAGCGTCGCCATCAACTGAAAGCGAGCAAACCTAGATCTAAGACTCGACCTATCTACATGTGGCGATTCCCCGACCTTCTTCCCCCGCCAGCACCGAACCGACGATCGGAGAGGAAGGAGACCGGTGGAATCGCCGACGGAAGGCTTCTCCACCTTGTTTTTGCCCTCTAGGTACTGTAGCAGGGGAAGGGGAAAGATCATCACAGACGTCTTAATGAGTGTATCACCTAGCACTGAAAGAATAATGCCGCTAAATCTGAATCGTACATTTCACCCGTTAATTGAGGTACGGACATACACTCATCAATTTCTGAGTCTAGGACTATGAGATCAATTAGTGAGTTGACACGATCTCACTGATTGATCTAATGATTTGCCAAATCGCGCAGTGTCAGCTAGGTCACGGTGAGAGCACCGTCGTCCTTTGCTTCTGTTAGGCTACCTACGCTAGCTTAGCTAGCACCTGGCGTATCCAATCCGCGTATGTATAACGTCACCTGGGTGACACTGCTGGCCTAGGCACAACAACAGTGGCACCTGTCAATATAATATATAGGGGAATTGGTGTTTTTGCCCCTGTTTTTTGAGGCAAATAGTGATTTTGCCCTGTTTTTTTGATATGTGCGATTTTACCCCCTGTTATTTTGAATTGAAGGCAAGTTTTGCCCCTATTCCGTTAACAACACTTGACGGTGTTAAAAGGACCATGAAAAGACCATTTTGCCCCTTCTTCTACATCCATGCCGGGGGAGCCCGGAGGCGGGCCTGGGGAGCCATCCCGCGCCCCGGCCTAGGGTCACCGCGGGCAGGGGAGCGTCTAGCGCGCCGGGCATGAGCCCGCGGGCCCTTCACCGGGCTCGCTGCCGCGCGCGCCCGCCGGGGAAGAGCCGCGTCGGCCTCAAGCGACCCAGGCCAGCAAGCCCCGGCGACGGAGCCCCTTCTGGAAGCGCCCGCGACGGAACCCGCCGCACACCCCAAACACCTCGGCTCTCCCGCCGCGCGCCTCGAAGACCCCCGCCCGAGCACCAGATCCGGGAAGCGTTTGCCGCCCCTATGCCGGTTACGGAAGATGCCCGCCACGCCGCTGGAACATCTCGCGACCCGCCCGTGATGACCTCGTGGCCCCGCCCCAATGGATCCGCGCCGCCGCCCGAATCCCACCGCCGCCGCCGCCCCGACCTAGGGTTCGGTCTCCATTGCCCGAGAGAGGCAGACGTCGAGTCGGAGAGTCGGGAGAGAAACGGTCGGGAGAGAGACCGAGAGTCGTTACGTTCGGTCGGGGGTATCCTAGGAGCGGACGGTGGGTTTCTTTTTACATAACCCACTCACACCGTAAAACCAGGGGGTAAACCGGAGGCTTCAAGCGTGAAAAAACAGGGTAAAATCGCACATACCAAAACACGGGGGCAAAATCACCATTGGTCTCGAAAACAGGGGGGCAAAATCACCAATTTCCCCTAATATATATACTCCTAGGCTGTGTTTAGATCCTAAAAATTGGTATTGTTACGAACTGAAAAGCACTGTAACACTTTTTATTTGTTTGTGATAAATATTATCCTATCATGGGATAATTAGGCTCAAAAGATTCGTCTCGCAATGTACATCTAAACCGTATAATTAGTTATTTTTTTTACCTACATTTCATACTCCATGCATGCGTCTTTTGGTACATTTAATGATTTGATGTGATGGGAATTTTAGAATTTCAAACCAAATTCGGGTGACCTAAACACGTCCTTTCCAAAAGAAAGTGATCTTCTAGGATTTTGCGCAAGCCATATTTTCTTAAATTTAACTTAACTAGCTCGTACAAAACATTAATTAAAATTTAACTGTATTTGAACTACACTATTCTAAGACTACATTCAACTAGAAACCTAGAAATGTAATTTCAGAAAATAGTAGCTAGCTACTACTTTGTTTGTTGAGCGATGCATGCCAAATTTTACACCCGAAGTTTTTTTTTTTGACAAAAACATAATTTATATATTAAGCAGCCATATTACATAACGAACCTTCAAAGAAGGTCGTATTACAAGAAGGTCCATGGACCTGAGCAACCGAAGATCCACCTAGAAACTGCCGGTGAAGAGCACGCCAGCGGTGAGCTGGGATGTCGCCGATGGCGAGAACAGCATAGTGGAGGGACCGTGCGATGCAACGGTTGTATTAGGGGCGACCGAGATGGTGAGGAAGCTCACACCTAGCGACCGACGGATTTTGGGGCTTCTCGTCGCCGGCGATGTCTGGTTCTCGATGTCGATTCCCCGGTGGAAGCGGCTTCTTCTGGGGAGCTTCCCGATGGAGAGTTGTTGAGGCTTCCGCAGATTTGATGTAGAGGCTGCTTGGTGGTGAGGATGAGCGGTGACGATGGCGAATCTGTGGGCGGTGGCGGTGGATCGGGATGTGGATCTTGCGGGATGGATGTAAAGGGGCAAGATCCGGTGGGGGGTGGAAAAGGCGATAGCTTATTTAGGTGTACCACAGAGGAGCCGGGCGGCGTCGACAAACGCTTAAACCGAGAAGAATCCCGGCGACGGCGACAATGGCGACAAACCTCAGGGCGGACGCCATAACGGCCGATACTACCATGAGCAAGAAAGGAAAACTACTTATACCTAACTACAGCCTAAACCAGCGGGGGCCCCCTCTCCGTTCGGCCTAAAGGGCGAGACGAGCTCGCCGGAGCCGGGAGGGAGGGGGGCCGAGAGGGGGGCGGGCGGTGGGGAGCTTCTAGGAGGAGGGAGAGCGGTCAGACTCGACTCCGTTGAATGGTTAATCATGACACAATACACAACACACAATCCACAATACACAATCCACAAGGCCTTACACCCGAAGTTTCAAGAATGCAGGAGCAGGAAGAAGCTTCAGAGCCTACAAAATTCCTAGAAATCTAAACACTACTACTCATTTTCTTGCTTCTTAGGCTAGGAACAATTTACATCTGTGACTTGCCAAAGTGCAGCGCATATCACGAAGTTGTCCTATCGGGACTGCTCTTGATCATGTATTGTGGGAAACTTTTAACAACGTTGCGACTTCTTGCTGCTAATCTACAAAGGCTGTGTTTAATACCCTGAAATTTTTAATGTAGTACTGAATTTAGCACTATAACACTTTTCGTTTGTTTGTAGTAAATATTGTCCCGAAAAATTTCAACGTGAATTTGCCCACTGTAGCACTTTTCATTTGTTTGTGGTAAATATTATTTTATCATAGTCTAACTAGGCTCAAAAGATTCTTCTTGCAAAGTACATGGAAACTGCCCAATTAAATATTTTGTTTACCTATATTTTATACTTCATGCATACGTTGAATGTTTCGATGTGAACGGGAAATTCAATCATGTGATGAGAAGTTGAGGGAAACACCGCCAAAGTGTGTCATGTGCGCACTAGGACAATTACTGGATGATCGATCCGATATGATCCGGTCGTGTTCAAAGTCAGTCCACTTGGAGTCATCACCGTTTGAATAGCGTACGTGCCCACATAAAAATGCTGTGGATGCTACGAGTTCCCTGCTAGGCACGTAATTCTAGCCCTAGGAGCGCTGCTGGGGATCAAACACAATGTGCATCACGATGCGTGACAGCAGTAGTATATCCGTCCTTCACCTTTAGCTGGGATGATCGATCTGATGATGTCGCCGGAACATTCGCTGCTCGCGTCATCATGAGTCACGACAACATGTACAACGATCCTATATGCTACTAGCTCGAAAGGTACCGTGGTGGTGGTGTGTGTACGGTGTACCTGGAAGGCTGCAGCGAGGCCTGTTCTCAATTACTGGACCAGATACGGTGTGCTAGGCTGATGGCAACAGCCACAGCCAAGGATCTCAAAAGAAACGCGCGCAAGCAGCTACAACCAAACAAAACCAGATGATGTTGCATCTTGTGATTCGTAGTCGTGGGTGATTCTATTACCAAGGCCCAATCGTTTTCCCACGTGCAAATGGTTCCTCCTGTGGTACTATGCAGCATCTATATGTCGATTCCCAAATGCATATATATAGCACAGGCCTGTTCTCAATTACTCCCTCCGGTCGTTATTAGAAGTCGTTTAGAAAGCGACACGGTCTTCAAAAACACAACTTTGACCACTTGTTATTACAAAAATATTTATGTAAATGTGATATATATATACTTTTTATCAAGTATTTTTTAACACAAATCTATTCATATAATTTTCACATTTACAATCTCAACAACTTAAAAGTTATTAATGATTTATATTTCCAATATTTGATTCCAAACCTTGTCCTAAAATGACTTCTAATACCAACCCGGAGGGAGTACATTGCTACTCCCTCAGGGATGGTATTAGAAGTCGTTTAGGACAACGCACGGTCTCCCAAAACACAGCTTTTGACCTCTTATTTATTATAAAATATATTTATGGAGATGTAATATATGTATACTTTTATCAAAGTACTTTTTAAGGCAAATCTACTCATATAATTTTTACATTTACAAACACAACAACTTAAAAGTTATTGATGATTTATATTCCTGATGTTTGACCCAAACCTTGTCCAAAAACGACTTCTAATACCATCTCGGAGGGAGTATGAGTACTATTTTATAAAGACTTTGGTGTGATACTTTAAAATGATCGTGAGTCATTTACTTAAAATAAGATCAGATATGGTTAGAATGATCTATTACTTTCTAGGAGGTCATAAGTGAATTAACAAAAGCTATAATAAAGATCTAATCACCTCATTGGTGAATTACCAAATGACTTGCAGGTCAAATTCTTTTTTTTTTTTTTTTTGGTTTTATTTCATCAGCCACATCTCCCTTTGTTTTGCAGGGTGCAATAATTGTAAAAACTTAGTACAATCGTATAAATGATAAGGTCTCCTATAAATCATCATTTTATTTTGAAACAATCACAAAAACATTGCTAATCCATGAATATATTTAAAAAATCTTTAGTATATACTCCCTCCATTCATTTATTTCTATCATTTTAGCATTTGGCACAATGATCAAGGAGCACGTAGTGCGTAATTTTATCATCTTGGGCCGAGTGCATACGGGGGAGTCACAAAGTAAGGAACAACCAATATGCAGCAAAAAGGGCAATAAATGCAATTTAGTGGCATATAAGCACCAAAGGGCAATAAATGCAAGCAAGTCCCAAGCTAATATGAAGGATTTTTTAAATAAAACATTTTTGTTTAGACGGGGAAGATAATGAATGGAGGGAGCATACTAAGCTGAAAGCTTTATAATAATAAGATGCTAGTAAGCCTAATTGAGCTGTAAATTAACTCCTGCACTTTTGTATACAGTAAAAAAGCACTTTACTGCTGATAAGGAAAGGCTGATCTTTGTGCACCTTGTTATTCTACTATTGTCCACAACCTTTTTGTTTGTGCACCTGCCAATAATATAATATAATCTTTATATGTTTGTGTGCTAACAGCTGGCTTTCATAGTGGAATGTTAAGTAAGTGCCGTCACATCTTACATGGACAATGGCAAAGGTATCAAACTTTGCAATTCCTTTTTCGAGTAATGGATTTTTTCTTTATTTGCTATATTCTTATGCAAGAAAAAAGAAGAAGAATAAGGGTCCAAAGCCTCTAGAGTCTGGATCGATGTAGGTGACAGTATCGACTTTTTTAGGCATCTTCGTGAAAGCTGTAAATAAAGTCGTGAAGGCATACATATATGGTGAAAAGTAACTATTTTATACCATCTCGTTTTCTAAAGTTTGGTCACGTTATATCTACCTCTATTTTTTTCTATCTTTTTATAATGAATAATGATAGGGCGTGTTTGATTTGGACACGAGTCAAGCAGTTATATATGGCCTAGCATCCAAGCTACTCCCTTCATTCCATAGAGACTGTCATTATTTTTACTTTCGGATGTCGTTTTTTTACCGTTCTTTTTTATTTAAAAAAAATTTACGTAAACTATAAAATAAACAAATTACTATTAAAGTATCTTTAATGATAAAATAAGTTATGACAAAATATATGATATTTATAACTTTTTTCTGAATAAGATGGATGGTGAAATAAGATGTCCGAAAGTCAAAAACGATAATCTTTATGGGATGGAGGGAGTAAGCGTGTAAAAAAAAAATCCAACAACTCCTGAGAATGATGGTTGAGCTTCGGCCAGTTCACAACCAAATAAGCGTATAATGCCATAACTGCATTTTTGGTGCTCATGCTGCTTAATAAATATGTTAATCAGTTTTGACTCTACTTCCTCCATCCTAAAAAGGAATGTACCCTCCATATCACTATTAGAAGACGTTTTGGAAAAGGTCCGGGTCAAACATTGGGAACATAAATCATGCATAACTTTTAAGTCGTTAAGTTTGGAAATATAAAAATCATATCAATAGATTTGTCTTGAAAATTACTTTCACAAAAAAATATACATATATAACTTTACAAGAAATATTTTTAAAAAAAAAGAGCAGTCAAAATTGTGCTTAGGAGACCGTGTTGTTGTCCTAAACGTCTTCTACTACAGTTACGGAGAGAGTAACTATAGATTTAGGGCTAGCCAAACTTTCTTAAGTTGGATCAAGTTTATAGAAAATAATATCGACCAGCGAAATATATCTCCAGATGGGATGGGCTTATACTACACAATTATATTTAATAATTAATCTAATGCTACTTATTGGATGCTGTAAATGCTAATACTTTTTATAGATTTGATTACATTTGACTTGTCATAAAATAAGAATAATATTCTCTTTTTTGGGGAGGTAGGTAGTGAAACCGAGGACGAATAGAGCGAGCCAGGCTACCAGAGAGAGTGAGAGCATCGAGTTGGAACGGATCCTTGGGGCCGGGTTTGACCAGATGTGTGTGGTGCGGAAAGGGGGTCTTCGTTCAACAGAGAAGGAAATTTGCCCCACTGTGCGTGCGATTCTCCTCCCTCGTGTCTTATCCCAACACAGCTAATTAGGACGGCACTCGCACAGTCGCACCGCTCGGTCTTGGTCCAAGTCAATGTCCATGTCCGTATCCCTGACTCAACGCTAAGTCTAGAGATCGAGAGCCTACAGTGGTAGGTAGTGCGTGTGGAATGTGGATGCCCATTGTTCCCTAACTTGCTTTTGCACTGGCCGCCGATATATTGAAACTATTTCCCTTAGGAATTGGAGAGTACTAGCCCATCAAACCGTGCTCCTTGCACGGTGTGAATCTTAAGAGACATTAGCGATAAAAATTACTTACATTATTTTTTGTCTTCACCAATGTTTAAAGCAACAACTATAGTAGGTATTAAATGGTCAATATTCATTTTTGATATTCTATCAATTATTGATATTCCATCAGTTTTTTTTTTCTTTACATAGCACCACTATTTATCTCCAATATATATTTAGTTGAAACAATTGTTTAAACTATGATGGCTTTAGCTCAGCAGTCTATATTTTGATGATATGACTTTAATTTTTGAACTTATTAGTTGCTGACAACAACTATATTTTAGGTGATTGTAGTCTACCAATTTAATGGAAAAATGTTTTATTTTTTTAAGAATTTTAGGTTTTTCTTTATTTATCTAGTGGTTTCATGAATAAAAGTTTCTAGGATTGATATTTTCTATAGCATGGTATGTGTTTAGTTGAAACATAATCGTAAAGTATACAAACTCATAACATCTTTTGTGATATAAAAAAATCTATGTTTTAATTTTCCTCTTTTGATCATATGTTAATTTGAAATTGTAATGCTCATTATATCACTTAGTCAAACTTTTCATTTTTTATTTTATAAAAATAATATTTTAGGTCTTAGGTTTAGTTCTCCCACAATGGCATAAATAGTTGTTTCAACATGCACCATGGCACCCAAGATGTGGAATTTATTATATTGTATTAATATCGTTCTATCAAACAAATTATCGTTGGAATAAAACCACTAATATTTGTATAATATTATGTTCTAATCAAATTGTTTAAACTTTTTTTGAGTCAAGTACTTGCAAAATTTATTATCATGAGTATTAATATAACTTAAAGTGAAGTGTATGTTACTATATGATTAGCAAAGGATATTTTTTTACGCATGATAGGCTGATAAGTAAATATTGAGAGAAGTGTGTATTTCAAATAGCTTTATGCGTATATTGTACTTATGGATGTTCAATTGTCTTTCTCATAATAGCATATATTATTATTTACATCTTGATGAGAGATTTTGTTAATTTATTTGTAACGGTTGAGATTGATAATTGAGGTACAAATTATATATGTATATATTACATTACATTATCTTTTGTAAATGTTAGGTATGGTTAATTTGAATGCAAACTTAGGGTGTTTGAGTTTTTCCATATGGACCATTGTCCCTAATATTTGATCATCATTACCATGTAAATTCAAAGTAATCAAATTGAATTATTATGAAAGTCAACAAAAATATATAAGTCAAGTTTTACTAACCATACCGAAATAGTATAAATAATTAGTCGAAGATAGATTAAATTCTAAATATGGGATGACCAAATTTGATACATCATATGAGAGAAATTAAATTGTAATATGGGATCTAGCAAGATGGACATACCTTTAATCTGCGCCATGTAGATCTAGATGTCATGGACACTGGACATCGTGGCATGTGCGGCCTACATGTTCTCATCTGTGCCGCACATACGACTGCCCATCGGCCAGGTACTTCCAGAGTAAGCATGCATGAATGAGATCCTTGCTTTCCTAGACGTACACACATATGCATTCATGTCAGGTAGATGCATGCCTCCGCCTAGTGCTCGATGAGCCGGCTTTGGGTCACATGCGCGTCCGATGACAATGTTGATGTCCTACCTCCTATATCTTCACACGTCACAGGCACGCCGTCACCGGCAGGGAAGGACTGCCGGAGTCTACCGCGATGTGTGATCCGTTCATGTTATGGCGCCTCTCACGGGCTGATCTGGCTGTTGTGCCTAGCAACACTTCAATGCCAAAACTATATTGACACCGGCCAACGTACTTGCATGCTTCTTTGCAGGATCGAGATGAGAAGATAGTATTCAGATTAGTTTTCTCACCCATCATGGAAGATGACGTGAAACCATCAATCTTTCTTGATCCCTTGCTCTAGTCCCGATCGTTCTTCTTTGTCATGGCTCCTGGTCCCGATGAAGATGACCTGCAAGGCCACCGCTCCTCTCGATGTTATAACGCCACCGCTAGGCAGGATTAGAGGAGGTGTTGCGGTTAAAGTATTGGATTTATCTTTATTTTCTTTTTTCTATCTATATAAGATATAATGGCATAGTGGGTAATTTTGTACACAATAAAATAGATCTAACGACATAGATCGCCTGAGACTATAGAATTAATGGCGGATGTTTCGATTAATGTGGAAATTTCTAGTATTTTTTTTTTTTTCCTAATGCATCCGGCGTAATTAATATAGAGGCTCGGTTGGAGCCTCCAATTAGTAATAGTAAGATAAGATTTTGAATTATTTTTCATAGCACTTGAGTTTGGTGTAGCTTAGATACAAATTAGATGGTTATGGTTACTTTATACATTCTAGGTATAATGGTACATGTCCAGAATTTGCCTTACATCATCAGCTGCACATATACAGTCCACATGGTTAGTACAGTACACATCTAAATAAATATTATAGTGATGAGTTTTTATTTGTTAGCCATAGGTCAGCCGGCAAGATACTTTGTGTACACAAATTTTACTCTCTCCTTACAGATACATGACTTCTAGCTAATTATATGCCAAAACATAATGTATATCTAGTTGTACAGTGAAAACTACAGGATGCCCAGCCTACAATTGTGCAGTGGAGAGGCCAAAATTGTTGTTAATCTTTTATTGCTAGTGGTGAGCTTCATTGATCATTCAGCAGTATCTATCTTCTGCAAATGCAACCCTTTTGCAGTTGCTTGCTGACATGCAGAATCGGCAGACATGGCGACAGTCAACCTTTTCCTCTAGTGCACTGCATATGTCTTAATATTTTTTTAGAAGAAATCGGCCGGAATTTTGCAAGGCATATAATACTAATCCTTCACAACAGAGTAGTGTGAGCGTGACAGTGCATACCTGTGGCTCAGTGGTGACAGGGCCACCCATGTATACCAATAACCTAGATAGAGTCCTCTCCGTCTTGCCAATTTCTGACTTCCGAGATACATCTACAGCTATGTGTCGAAAAAGAATGCCGAGTTCAACTTCTCTAGGAGACCTTGGTAATCTGGCTAGCTTGCCATCTCTTCTCGATTTCAGCCGCTCCTATGGTTGATGAAACATGTTTGCGCAAGCAAAATAGGAGATAGGTTAGTATGCAAATCAAAAGAACAAATACTACTCAAAAGGATCTCGAATATGCAATTGATCACAGGGTCTGCCAAGAACATGCAAGACATCAGAAAGAAGTGACTTAGAGTGAAGGTCTGACGTAGCAGGATAGCTCGTCCCTTATTGATTGAATTTTGGTGGCCATGGACGGTGGCTGCGGCGGCGAGGCTTAGATGACAATTTTAGTATGCCTGCAAGAGAGGATGCGAGATGATATTATAATTTCTATTTTTTCTTTTTTAGTTAGAGCTGTTACCATACACACGTATATCTTGTTTGTATAGGCATTGACAATTTTTCTCTACTAATAGATGACCAATCAGGAACGTGTGATGATGGTACGTTTTATATTCCTGTACATGACATATTTTGTTAACCAATTAAACATGGGTACAGCCAATGAAGATTTATAATTTGTATTTATCTTTTGAATCGGATCTGTTAACCACAAACGTATTTTATTACTTTTTAAGGTATTTATCTTTTTAATCTGATCGGTTAGACCACATACGTATTTTATTATTTTTTTATAGGGGATTAACCAATCAAATATGGGTACACGTCCAGCCGATCAAGATTTCCTTCATAAGGTCCATCTTGATTTTCTTTTATATAACCGACTTTTTTTTTTTTTTCTCGGTAACAATAATAGTTTTGGCTTTTTATGTGCGTAATGGCATAGGGGTAATTTGGTAGATAAAAGAAATAGATCCAATGGTTACCTATCAAGAGAGTCTGCGATTGGATGGTAGGATGTTTTAATTAATATGAGAATTTATAGCATTTATCTTTTTTCTAGTGCGTGCATCCGTGGAGGATTAACGTGGGCCTTCATTGGGCCTCCATTAGTAATAGTAAGATTGCCGTAGAATTGAACAGAATTACCCGTTAATCCTCTGAAACTTCCAAGAATGATCAAAGAGCACATTGCAGGTATAGAGCAGCCTGTGCATCCAGCCAGGCAGCCCGTGTATGTGTGTGTGTCGGTCCGACAACGACGACGGAGGCACAGGTACAGGTACAAAGCCGAAGCGTACGCAACGGTGGCTGGTGGTTGCGCTTGCTTGCGCACGTCAGGTTGACAGGTACCGTATGACGCCGCTACCTGCGCCTCCACTGGCTGGCCGGCGTGCGGCCATCGCCGTCTCTCGACGACAGGCTGATGGCGACGGCGACGGCGGCGCTGCCTGAAAAGGCGGGCGGCGCACAAGTGGAGGGAGCCGCCCACGCCAAACAGACGCGTGAAAAATGCAGATATGCACTGTGTGCGTGTGGTGTTTTGGCTTGGTGTGTGCGTCAGTGTTTGTGCGATGCAGATTGGCAGGACCACCTACCCATCCAGCAGAAAAAAAAGGCCCCAAAAGATGGAGGAAACGACCCGGCTCGAAACCTGGCCCAGATGTTGTTTGATGTTGTTTCGATGCATTGCATGTGTTCGTTCGTGCACGCAGCAGCAGTACCTCAATCATCATTGCTAACAAGGCTCAATCAAATCCTTTTCCCACGTCTAAGTGCGTAACTAATTCGTAGCAGCATATACAAACTTTGGCCACCAGTCCAAAACACACACAAAAACACAAAAACACAAACTCCAGAGTTGACTTACAATTTGCCACCATCACACGCGCCAGAAATTAAAAAAGCATCAACTTGGCAAAATGTCAAAGCATGGCCACTAGGGTGATGCGTACCTACCTGCACGAAGAGTTCGGCGTCCACAAGCAAGAGATTCCTCACGCGCTACTGATGAACGAATGAAAGGACCTCATCAGACTTTGGGTAAGTATTGTCGCTCCCTGAAAAAGGTACAGAGTAGACTTTGTGGACAGAACAGTCATCATCATGACGATCTGATTAGAGGACCACAGTACAATGACGAGATTAAGCCACTTCCAAGCTGTGGCGTGCAAACAAGCTCCAACTTTGCGGCGGTTCCTGCCGTATTGCTGATGCGGGATCAGTACGGTACACAGTGCACTGTCTTGCAGTCTACACTTATCCAGTTATCCTCTTGTGCATTCAGATGTACTTACTGTATTATGTAGGGGCACAGCCACAGCCACAGCACGAAATAAATGCCACTGTGGTCGTGTCAGCTTGTGATTTTACAGGGTTAACACACGCACACCCAGCGGTTTTCTGTTTATGTACTTGTGTGCCTTTGCTAGTTAACCATGTTAGTGCCTAACCTGTCTTCGACTTGCAGAATAAGTCCACAACTAGATGTGAACCTGATGATGTCTTCTGCTATTGATCCTCTGTGTTGAAGATCTCTTCGGGTTCCATGGGAGATGACCAGTAGTGCAGTAGCGATTCCACGGTGAGACGTCGTGTGGCACTCAACATTGAGATGAAGAAACGGCACCCATCGATCTTGTATTCTTCCAGAGGGTTTCTGTGTCCAAAACTACGAACGTTCACCTAGCAAAAGAGTTCCAGTCAACACCACAGTATTCAGAATAAGATATCAGCAGACAATTAAATCAGACAAGGTTGACAGTGTATTCGCTTGTTCTTGTTTCAGATATCAGCAGACAATTAACTCCGGACGTTCACCGGGAGCTGTTTCACTTGTTCTTGTTTCAGATTATTTCAGCTTGATTCAGCTTATTCTCTCACGGTGCTTATTCTCTTAATACTATTGGATATTATTTGAAGAGAGCAGATGTAAATATTTGAAACCAAACATCTCAAGGCACGACTTACAGCAGAACTAAGCTTGTTCATGTTTACCAAATGGTCTTTCCATAATGTATCAAGAGTCTTCAAAAGTACTTCACGCTGCAATTAAACAGAGGTAAAGATGTTAATAAATATATCAAATACGCTACACAGTTTCAAAAAAAAAAAATGCTACATATGGATATTGCCCAAATTTGCAGAGTTGAAGATGTTTAAACAATCAAATATGTTTCATGTAGGAGAAAACAGAGTGTCCTCCAGAGTCCACAAAAACATGGATATCGTTTGGTTGGGGTTTTATGGCCAGACAAACTTTGTGAACAAACTCAAAAGGAGAATCAAACCTCGATTCCACTTATATATCCATCGTCGTAACGGGACTCTTGCACAGCATTCAAGTAGGTAGCTATTAGAAAATCCCCAAAATATTTCGAGCAGATTGACAGTGTTTGTGTATCTGCCTTTCCTGGATTGTTTATCAAAAAAAGAAGCAACATATAAACTTTCAAATCAATAACTATTGTTGTAAAATGTAATATTGCGGCATCTATAAAATATATGTGTATCATATCACAACATACTTTGACGTATCATCAACACAAATGGCAAACCACCGCATTATAGAAGATGTTTTTCTTTTTGAATTCCTCTAAGTGAATCGGGTGGCACCGGCATGTTTGGAAGAGCAAAACTATCAGCCTTCACTGGGCCCCAACCTTGCACTTCCTCAAGTGCTGATTGTAGGTTTTCCTCTTGGATGTCCTTGAATGCTTCTGCAGAGCATCTCAGAAATCAGAATACCCATTATAGAATAACATGAACTAAAAAAATAATCTGTACATATTACCACTCAGCAGTTTTCCGCCTAGGGCGACAAATTCATTCAAAAGCTTTTACCAGATTCCATGCCTTGGGTGGCTGAAAGAAATATATAATTTTGACAACTGACATGGCACTGAAAATAAATGCTTTCAAGGATCAAGACAGAGCAAGTACCTTTTGGGGATCAATATTTAGTAAAACAATTTCATCAGCTACTGCTTGCATGTACCTAATAAAATTTCAATTAAAGCCTTGTCAATGAAAAATAAAATAAAATAGCAGCATTTTGAACAAACAGTGACCACATATAATGATTTAAGTAAGAGTCAAACATCATTTTGGAAGGTTGTGTTGACGAAGTAAGGAAAAACAATGACTTTAAAGTAAGATGGATTATTAATTCTTTCTACATCACATTTTTTATTCAAACGAATATGCTTTATAGCTCTACCACTTCATAAACAAAATTGAAAAGCTTCATGCATGAGGCAATAGTAAACTTACTGGAAAATTTGTTCACTGCAGCTTTCGTAGTCACCAGATAAATATCACCTGCCTAAGGTTGTATACATGCTTCCTTTGGACCTATCAAAGGTATGAACAACAGAATCCACATGAATATTTGTGATGCTACTAGAAAATGAAAGGCATTCACAATCATTTCTACAGTGAATAATTTTTACTACAATTTCTACTGTTGATCCTCATGAATACAAGTTTTTCGAAAATGAGACTAAATTTGGAAAGCTAGTACTAATAATTAAACTAAAGAAGGTTAGCGTAGACCCATAAGGGCACCAATTTGCACTCCTACAACAAGATCTATCAATCATGATTTGAAGAGAAAAGGATAACATGAGTAAAAATGGGTATTCAAAATAGAAATGATAGTAAAAGAAAAGTGCCTGTAAAAATAAAGGAGATTACTACAGAATACAGGTACTGAAAATTGGGGCAGTTGCATACCTCCAGGACTTCATCGAACTCAACAAGACTTTTCCTTATTCCAAAATAATATTTCTCTGCGCTGATTTGAAGGCCTAGAAGCTGCACTTTGAAGACTTCGACGGCGTAAGCAAGATTTTCACTGTGATGCCACCAACCATACGATTCTTGAATATGGCCTTGTAATAAAATACAAATCTAACCTGCTTCACAACAACAGTGCTCTCGATAGCTATGTCTTCATCATTCGTTATCCTTGATATTAGCCTCACAGCCCATTCAGTATCCAGATTAAATTTCTGGAATATTTCATCTTGTAAGCTGAGTATAAATGTTAGACATTGTCAAATTCATTAAGCATACATTATATTATCAGACCACACCAGAAGTTACAGCAGTTTAGCAGGCTAAAGTATTTCTGTTGGGAGCAAACATACCTCACCATAAACCGTGTCGACCCAGGATCACCCTGTCTGCCTGCTCTGCCACGCAGCTGGGAAAAACAAAGTTTGCCGGCTTAATTGTACAGCGATAGCAAACAAGAGCAACAAAATCAAGAAAGCCTTTTGTCACAAGCACGATGAGATAGACTAGAAATGAAGCCCAACAAGATCACAAAAAGATGATATAATACATATACGAAATTGAGCAAGGAAACATTACTTTAGCTAGAATTAATATGTTCCAACTTATAAATATGCTTTTTAATAAATTAGTACATCGATTATTTGATAGGACTCAGATATATTAGTCTGAGGGTACAGAAAATAACATAAAAACTCATTAACATAAAACACATTTACTAAAAAGAATAATGCATAACAAGTCCATCAGTCCAAACAGTTGTCCATGTACCAGTAGAAGATTCCGCAGCTACTGCAGCTCCTGCTAGACAGAATTTCTACAGGTTCATTTTGTGACACTGCTAGTTAATACTGTATCAGGTTCATTTTGTGACACTGTGCTAATTAATACTGTATCAGTGCATTGATGAATGCAGTGTAAGATAATGAAAGCTGTTGCTGATGGATAAGAAATCTATTTTAATCCGAATCATAGGGCTATAATTATATGATATAAAGGACTAAGCAGCATGTAATGGCTCAGGTGCTTCTTGCCACATCAGCAGCATCTTACTTGGTTATCAATTCGGCGTGACTCATGCAAAGAAGTTCCAACTACATGAAGCCCACCTAATCTCTTCACTGCAGCACCTTCAGCAGAACAATGGATTTCACAATCCCTTAAGACACTGAGATAAGCAAGTCCGATTGTATCACAAAGAGGGTACATCTCAGACTCTTCAGTCATGCGCTCTTGCAGTTTCTCCCTCCCAATCATTTGACCAATTTCTATAGATTCAGCAATAGTGGATTTTGCCTTACTAAGAGACCATTCATTTCTCTCGCTTTTGTGAATATATTTTGCTGGAAGCATATGTGAAGAGTGAAAGAGTTAGCCAAACAACAAAATGATAAGTCATTATATGTTAATATACAACCATTAACACTTGAGTACTTACACATGATTGCAGCTTTGTGGCAAGCAGACCTACTGATGATGGATCAAGTTTTATATTTGAAAGGCCCTACCCATGATAAAAGGAAATGGTGAGAAACATCCTGCAAAGTTCTTGGGCCAGAGAAAAGGATCTGAATGAACCACCTTGTGGGATGTGGATTCCCCTTCCATGTCAATATCAGGAGGCTCATGGGTCAAAAAAATGGAAGTATGTTATCTTCTACTATTTCTTTTGCAAGCATCTGGCAATGAAAAGATGGACCATATTTCTGTTAGGTGTGAAATAAAATACTAACAATGCTGCAATCTGTTTTGCCTTTTCGTAGATTTTCTAAAAGGAGTCTTGGTGAGCAGTGCTAAACATATGCATGAACTTACTTTTGGATTACCACCTAAAATAATGTCAGTTCCTCTGCCTGCCATATTAGTTGAAATGGTAATAGCATGTTTTCTTCCAGCTTGGGCAATTATTTCTGCTTCTTTTGCAGCATACTGTCAGGAATAAGGCAATTAGCTTTATCAATGGAAAAGAACAAGATAAGAAGTTAAACTAAGCAAACATTTTACAAACCTTTGGTCTTGCATTAAGGACATTGTGTGGAATATTGCGAACTTTTAAGTAGCTCTGACAAGTATTCAGAACTCTCAACACTGCAAAAGATAGACACCATTTGTTTAGAAAGCTGTATGAAAAGCATCCCAAGACGGTAAAGAGCATATCCATACTGAAAGCTCCCACACAAGGTGAGGTTTGGGGAAATGAATTTCTAGGTAGCCTAGAATCCAGAACTGCACATGCAAAATATGGAACTACAGTGGCCTTGAATCCAGTAAAGGCATAACCCTTTCTCTCACTTCACTAGTTGGGTCATGATAACAATAAGCCGCCCTACATCTTTATAAACAGGTTTTCATCCCATGAAAAGATCTCTAAAGCATATTTTATCTCCTAGCATATTACGACCAAAATAAACATATCAAAATCTTATCTACTTAAAAAACAGAAACAGACAGGTATTTTGGAGCTATTGCTACTGTCCAATAACATGGTCATGATTACTGACCTGCCCCATTAAATTTGGAGGTATTCTCCAAAGTAAATAAGGGTGCATTCCCAAAAATCAATAGCCAAACTTATTTATTTTCTAATAAACAGGTGTCAAGGGACAAAGGCAGTAGTAAAACTATTTTTTCTGCTTTCTCAGTTCCCATCATTTTGCTAATGCAAAGGAGGAACTAGCTAGGAGGGAAGGCCTAGTGCAGTGCTGAGAGCTGTCTCACTGGAAGGTCGTGGGTTCGAAGCAGCCTCTCTGCAGATTTTGTGGGGGAAAGGCTTGCCTCGGTTTATCCCTTCCCTAGACCCCACTCATGTGGGAGCCTCCAGCACTGGGTCTGCCCTTTAAAGGAGGAACTAGCTAATTTACTTTGCCAGCATCCAACTAAAGGTAATGTTGCTAAAAACCAAACTCCCAGCAGCATAAAATCACAAACAACAATGAACGGAGATAAAAGTGTTGAAGAAACCTAATTAGTAAGTTTTTACTTGCCCACAGTGATAACAAGCAAATTTGAATTTGCTATAAAAACATATTTGAACACAACAACCGTTTTGTACTTTTCGGTTTCATTAGCTGCTGAAGTACTACAAATCATAAAAAAAAAAAAATATTTAATACTAATAATCTCATACTGATAGTAAGCATGAAGTATACGGTGGTGATGAGATAAAATCTTATGAACTATTAAAAAAAAAAATAGAATAGAATTCACCTTGTAGTTCCAACTAAAACAGGGCGGCCTAATTGGAACATAGACTCTACTTCAGCCCGTACATATTGCCATTTGCCTCTTGCAGTCTACAAAAGCAACAAAAACAATCAATTTTTTCTAGTACCAAAGGGAGGAACCACTTCCTCAAGACTCACCGCAAAGGCTTGGATAGGCAAGTCCACCCGTATATTTGGCAGATTCGTAGGTACTTCAATAACAGGCATCTTGAACATCTTTAAAAACTCCTTTTCCTGTAAAAAGCAGCATGATCCTGTCAGATTGGAATAATAAACTGTACAGATGAATAGATTATTCAGAAAGCAACCCAATAAAAAACATACCTCTGTCTTAGCAGTTCCTGTCATCCCAGAAAGCTTAGGATAAAGCTTAAACAGTGACTGATATGTGATTTGAGCCACAATTACTGAGTCTGCCTGATTAAATTGCAATTAGCATTGCACACCAGAAACTATCATAACCTTTCAGAAAATTATAAATAGTAACTCCATCAATGCACAATGGCAATGTGAAGTCAATAATGACCTGGATTTTTTAGGCCTTCTTTTTGCTTCTACTGCTTGGTGGATACCATCAGACCATCTTCTTTTGGGTTCAACTCGGCCAGTTAGCTGGAAAAAGAATTAATATTATCATCCAACCACAGGATTTCCAAAGCATGCAATTGTTATGAACTAATAGGCATTAGGCAACATGAATTGTATTATCAAGAGAACATAATATCTACATGATAGACATCAATCAAAGTTCACAAATGTGATGAAAAAAATGTTCTGATGTTATGTTACCAAAAAAAACAAACAAAAAACAGTGCATATTCTGAAGAACATTCTGCCAACTTGAAAGATCGCTGGATCAGTATGCATGAATGTTATCTTATTAGGAGTTTAGGGACGTTAGGTACACAGAAAATTTTATTCAAAGCATAACAAAATTCCACTACATAATTGATAAAAGCATGATAAAAAGAGTTAATCAGCAAATGAAACTTTCAGTAAGTCATGAATGGCTTGTTCATGCAAAAACTGATCACAAGCTACTAGTATGTATGGACATTTTCATTGGCGAATCACATCGTTGATCAGTCTTTGTTACATTGTGCTTGCCAAATTGCATGTGTTGTCATAGAAACCTTTTGCAACTGCACAGTTGCCTAGGATTATGAAAATGAATGAGCCTCTAAGACAGAATACCAGCTCCAGGATGGACTCGATAGCTAGTGGATATATACTAAGGAAGAGGACTATGTCCTGACGTTTTACTTCATATTTTTTTGTAGGATAGTCCAAAGATATTTTTTCTCTGGTGTATTGCCACTTACGTGGGACTGCTAAAAGGTAATAGAATAGGATGATATTAGTTCCAATTTTCATCTACATGAAAAAACCATGTGGACAGAATGTATCATCATTCAGAAGAAATCTGGAATCCCAGTGAACATTAATAACTTGCTTTAAAAGAAACAATAATGAGCTTCCATTGAGCATTTAAAGTGCAATTTCAGTAAAGTGCCAATATCCCTTCCAAAAACTCAAGTAGGCAGATATACAAGTCCATATGTGTGTGTACATATGCAAAGCCTCCCCACACAAGCTGCTAAGTACAACTAGGAACATATACAATAAGAACAGCTACTAAGAAGCTAACGGCATTCTTGTCAGAAATACTGAAACAGAGGGAGTACCTCATTAATTATAATAGCTTTCCCATCCCTGACAATATACTGGACATCCCTTCGGTAGAACACTTTTGCTTTCAAAGCATTCATCACAAACCTACAGCATTTGAGAAGTTATGGTTATTCACTAGGCACTGAATGTCCCAACTTGCATTTAAGTTAGTTGCCCCCATCGTGTGATGCCATTATTTATTATTTTGTTTCAGCAGCTAACTGCAACCATGGCAAAGAAAGGTGCAAAATGATCTGACCAAAGGCTGACACGGAAAAATTATAACATGTCTGATTCACTTCATTGCTTGCCCACATACATATATTCTACAGCAGAAGGCATATCCAAAATTGCATTTCAATAGCAAAATTGGATAATTGATCAAAGCTTGCACATAGGAAAATGATTGTAATCAGACAATACGGTACATATATTACATAAAAAACAGAGAACAGCACCTTGCCCATGGATCATTCTCATCCCATAGATCATCTGTCCCAAGAATAATCTCAGCATGTGCTACACCATCCTCTGTCAGATCTATATTATTGCCCTTTAGTTCAACGGTGTAATGCTGCAGGAATAAATCAACATAGATAAACATTAGAAGGAACTAATATTGGAACTGTGAGCTATTGTAGCATGTAGTTTCTAGCAATAACAAAATACTCACAACACCCTCCACAAGAAGTTCTGCGACTTTAGCAGCAATTGGATACCGAGCTGCATCTCTATTATCCTAGTGAAATGACACAAAAATGGTGTTGATTATGTCAAATTTCACATGTCAAGAAACTCAAACGACATTGAAGGAATAAGGTTCAAGTACTGAGCGATTAAACCTCTCCACTTATTAATAATGGGTTCCTCCCCTCATCTATAAGTACTGAGTCCACTTCATCCACAATAGCAAAATGGAATGGCCTTGGCCTATCAAATTATGCAGTAATAATTAGAAAAAGAGCAAATATAGAGACATCCCATTTTTGCGAAGTGAGAGTGAACAGTCTCAAATGTACCATCTCATAACAAGTTGTTCTTTGTTTCGAGATAGGTTATCACGAAGATAGTCAAATCCAAGTTCCTGCAGTGGATATGCAGCTTTTGAGAACTATCAAACTATGACATAATGCTTGTTTATCCCAAGTTAACATTTCACCATAGCAAGGTCATACCAAATTACCACCAGAAAAGGTTTTCCCTCTAAGCTGGATAACCACAAGACAAGATTAAAAAGGAACTGTTTTTTTCACTGAGCATCTCACCGAGTTGTTAGTGTATGTAATGTCACATCTGTAGCTGGCTCTTCTCTCATCTGACTTCATACCAGCCTATGCATATGCCATAAATACAAAAGAGCAAAAAGATGGTTATATGTTTGCCAGTTCTGCTCATTCAATAAACCACTGTAGCAACATCAGGTGTATCCAAACTGGCAGAAGGTGTTCTGGAATGTGAAACATTGTTATTAAAGCCTTGTTTATCATAATGTATATACCTGAACCAGACCAACTGTAAGACCGAGAAAGCGATGAACACGCCCATCCATTCAGCATCACGCTGCGCCAAATAATCATTTACAGTCACCACTGAAAAAATGATCACAGTGCTTAATTGTAATATAGGGGGCACAGACATTGAAAGCGTGCAATGTGGTTCAGATCGTATATTTGCTTATCCTCAGTACTATTAAGCATGACCATTGACTAACAAGCACAGATTTCATGGTAACTGCAACTGCAATCACTTCAAATTTAATCATGTTTAAACAGCAGTTGTAGTTTAATGTTTAAACAAATTTTAGTCAATCTCTCTTATAAAAGCATCGAAGCAGTAGAATAACATGCACAAGATCCCTCATCATATAAACCAAACTACTGCTCCCACTGAGCCAGCTTGAGCTTCTGATCCCCTATGCCAGTTTGGCTATACAAAGACAACCAATTGCCATGGAGAACATAAAATTCGCTTGAAAGTTATGTTCAAATTGACATGACAAATGACTGAGATTCACAATAGTGCACACTATCTTCAGCTGTCCAGCTGAACCACTACAAAGGACATGTGCAAAGCTAGAACCATGCATTAAATTGATCAGTATTTGATGGAGGGAACCACCTAAGTCAGATAGGTTTACAGGACGAATTCAAAAGCTGAGATTTCATACAGTACCATGAACTCCTTCCCCTGTAAGGGCATTGAGATACGCCGCGAGTGTGGAAACAAGTGTCTTCCCCTCGCCTGTCTTCATCTCTGCAATGCAGCCGTCGTTGAGCACAGCACCACCAATTATCTGCACGGATTACACCAACGAAACAAAACTCAATCATGAGAACCAACTCGTGGCTTACATTCCAACCGTGCAGAAAACCCTGGGTACCTGGACGTCGAAATGCCGCATCCCAAGCGTCCTCCTAGCCGCCTCACGTACCACAGCAAATGCCTCTGGAGTGGACAGACACGGAGAGACGCACCAGCACATCAGGCAACTCCCGAAGGAAAGGGTGCTCAGCAATGGCAGTAAGAACAGCAGACGTACCGGCCTGGACATCGGCGAGCGTCTCCCCACGCGTTAGGCGTTCACGGAACTCCGCCGTCTTCGCCTTCAACTGCACGCAAACGCGCACATTGTTTGTCCACATTAGTCACACCGAGCAAAGTAGAACCATTAGCAAACAACAAGCTGAATCGATGAACCGCTCGCTGAGAGGGGGAGGGGAGGCAGTGTTAGTTCCGCACGCCACCTGTTCGTCCGAGAGCCTACGAAGCGCCGGCTCGAGCGCGCCGACGGAGTCAACGAGGCGGCGGTAGTCTCGCACCACCCAGGCGTTGAGGCTGCACAGGTCCCTCCATGACCCGGCCGACTTCGACGCCGGGGCGGGGGGGGGTGGGAGTGGCTGCGGCCGCGCAGGAGAGAGGAGGCGGCTTTTTTCGTCTGGGGGTGGGGCTAGCTCGTGTGGTGGGATTGGAGCTTCGCCTGCGGAGAAAGCGAGGAGCTGGGGCTGGGGTGGGAGTGGGGACGAGGGAGGAGGAGGCGGTGGAGAGAGAGCCGCCGGCGGAGGCGGCGGCCATGGGAGCGTCGGTCAGTTGGGATGAGAACAGGGAAAGGGAAGGATGGACGAGGAGATTACTTACATGTGGGACATGCTCAAAAAAAAAAAAACTTACTGAGTCGTCCCCACATGGCAGGGGAGACTGTGCCTGTGCGGCAGGATAGGTGGAGGGACTGAGACTTCCATGTAGCTTTTTTTTTGTGTGTGTGAATCTTCCATGTAGCTTGTTGGTTTTAAATTAGATAGATTTTCCAATAGATTAAATTCTTTTTTTTTTGAGAATGACACAGCACAACTTGCAGACACTCACAACACGCACGCACACTCACCCCTATGAACACACGCACGCAAAACCCTACCCCTATGAGCACCTCCAGGAAGGACTGGGCGGCCGGCTAGATCTGGAGATTCTCGAAGTCACCGTGAAAGCGCCCTCGTCGTCGACGGGAACGTCGCTACCACTTAAAGCATAACGCCAGGAAAATCTCGGGAAAATTTCCAAGAAAGGGCGCGAGCACCGATTTGATTTGAACCCCGGTGGGTAGCGCCGTGGGCGACCGCCCTACCCCTCCCCTAATTAAAATAACTCACTTTCTTACGTTAGTTTCTTTAATTTCTCTCTTTCTTTGCATGGATGTTTTGTTTATACAGTTATTTATGATTCATTTTGATTAATTTCCTACATGGTCGATAAACTCTATGTCTCTATCCTTTATTAATCTTAGCAAGAGTGAAATTCACTCTAGGTCCTTGGAATCTTCTTAAGTATGTCGCCAAAGTCCCAATTTGCATTTTTGGTTTCGTAGTTTGTTCAGGGGGCTCGCCGATCATTTTTTCTTTTCTCGAATACGCAAAGAGAGCTACGTATAATTGTATTATAGAGAAGATAAAGATCCAGTACATCACCAACTCATGCCGAACCATACATGAGAAGGTTGGGACACTTACAACATTATCACCTATGGTACATATGGCGGCCAGACCACCGGACATCTAAACGAGTTCCTACCCCCTCTAACGAAGTGCTTATAGCTTTTTAGCTCGGAAGCACCACGGTTTTGTACTCAACTCTAAAGCGCCTCAAGACCTCATTAACGGATGGAGTAGCTCCATCAAATACACATGAATTGCGATGCTTCCATATCAGCCAAGATGTCAAAATGACTAGCGAATTAATCCCCCTTTTGTACTCCTTCTTGACTCTCGAATACACTTCCGGTGGTTGGTGTAGCCCCGCATGAGGTGTCCATCATGTATTCGGGCGTGTTTTTGTCCCTGACGTGGCACTTCACGAGGCATCCACCATGGATTCGGGCGCACTGGACGCGGCGTGGATCACTTACCAGTGGGGTTTTGGCCCACGCCCCGCGTCTACCATTCTTCATTCATGGCTACACAGGATTGGATTTATGACATCTCTGATTTGTTTGGGGATAGTAAGGGATGAAATGGTCTCATCTTTATTTTTAGGATAGGATCGACCTTGTTTCGTAGCTGCAAATACAAATTCCTTTGAATTCTTGTTTGGTTTTTAGGGTCTCAGGACATAGAATCAACTATCTGACACATGCGGCCTATCCGTTATTTTTTCTCCTTCTTATTTTCAAGGGAACGGGGATATTCCATGAGCTAAAAGGTTTTTTTTTTTTTTTTTGCGACATGAGCTAAAGGAGTTAATAGCGAAAATTTTTTTACTCATCTACAGGTGAAGCACCTCGCGTTTGTAATCAGTAGCCCATTAATTAGTAGCTATATATAGGTTGTAAGAGGCCGAAGTGCGAAATTGTATTAGGTATTCCATTACTCAACCATGTCAGCCTAATATTCGGTGTCAAGCGATTTAGCTAATATGGTTGAGTAATGAAATTTACATATTCACTTAAAAAATGGACCGACAGCTCCATCGTCGTCAAGCGATTTAGCTAATATGGTTGAGTAATGAAATTTACATATTCACTTAAAAAAAAATGGACCGACAGCTCCATCGTCTTGCCCTATTGGCAACGCCCTCCCTGTGAGGCCCCGTGAGGCCCCAAAGGGCCCTGCATGCACCTAGCGCTCCCGCGTGGCCTACACCAATAGGTTGCCCCATGCGAGCTCACCAATTGGTCGCCTACTATCTTGCCTTGTGCCACTCTATAGACCGCTCGCACGATGCCCACACCCACACTTGCCCCTACTCGGCCATGACATAGGAAGAAGAAAGGGGGCCGTCGACAGAAGGATATCCTTGATTTACTAGTATATTCCTAGAACTGACCTCAAAAAAAGTATATTCCTAGAATATTTTCTACAACAGATGAACCCTATCCTCATTGTCCCTAAATATCAAACACAACCCAAAAAAAGATTCATCGATTCCATCTCTCACATCATCCTCAACATTCCAAGCTATATATATGAGCATGTTCTGTTGGGCTGAGAACGACTGCATTTTGGGTCAAACCCCCATGATTAGCAGGACGTGGCAACTGTGCTAAAAAAAAAAAAAAGCAGGACGTGGGAACTTTCTCAACAAGGGTGATGAAACATGTTCGTTTAAGACCTTTACATATTCTTTCCTAGGCCCATGTCTTTCCTCATCACTCTAACCAGGGATACAACCCTCGACTCCTGTGGCTGATTTTTCTTTTTAAGAAATGAGTCCAGATAGAGGCAAGCCGTCAATTCTCAACACACACACAAAAAAAAAAAAGCCACAGGAGCGATGATTGAATCTAGTGAGATGAACATGCAACATCACCTATGACACTAGAGGCACAATATTTGTTAATGAAGTTTAGCCGAGCCTACGTCGTCTGGACATGACTACATGAACTCCTTAGCTTCCCGATACCAGCAATACCGGGCGCTCCAAGGTCCCAACAATATGCTGCCTCTTCCTATGAGCATGTTGCTATGTCATCATGGTTACAACACTAACTATTTACTCATATTTTTAGAAGATCGTGTTAGAGAGTTCAGACTTCAACTTTGCTCCCTCCGTACATTAATGTTCAATACATTTCTAACAATTTTGAATTCTTACAAAATGATTTTGATCTCAAACTTTTTGGCATCATTGTAGTTTTACTTTTTTAGAAAACCCCTAAATATGTTTCTAGAGGGTTTTCATGATCAACTTAAATGTGGTTTGCACTGAATATTTTTTCTCGACTTATTTGTATAATGGATCTGCCACAGTTATGCAAGGAGGTACACTAGTAGTCTTTAAGAAATGTCATTAGGCATATAGCTAGTGACAATTAAAAGAACATACAAATTGCCAATTTATGAACGGTGCACCCTAAACCTGCGTATTCAGCCCTTAATTCATAGTACACAATGAATCTTTTTTGACAATTAAAATGACAATGTCATAGGAGAAGCCTTTTAGTCTAATCACACCCATATTCCATTCATCTGATCAAATCATTCGTAAACAAATTGCTGGTTGAAACTCAAAAGTTTTGGCTCCATATATCAGAAAGCACCATCAAATAAAAACAAATTGCTAGTTGAAACTCAAGTTTTGGCTCCATACATCAGAAACCACCACCAAATAAAAAGATTAAGTTCTGCAAAACGAGAAGACTAACAAGCTTATTACCGACCTGGGAGACGCCTTACCCATAAAGGTCATCAGGCCAATCCATAACGACCAGAGAGACTAAAAGAAAACCCAAAGCAAGCACTCTCCAGTCTCTGCACCAGACACAATTTTTTTATTTTTAGATGTACACCACAAACAACATGACGGAGCAACTAAGATCACAACAGTGCTCGCACACTGATTTAGAAAATTCGTACGTTGACACTCTATTTTATAATCTGCACCCATGCAGAATTCAGGCATTTCTCTTGGTGATGGGTGGATGTCCTGTGCTTCCTCCATCGTAGCTCAATACATGTCCACTAACCACGGAACTGAACCACCAAACGTCCAAAGCAGAACAATGCCAGCAGCAATCTGAGGAAGTGAAACGGGCGAGGCATTTTAAGAGCCACGGTTGTGCTTCCTCCATCGTAGCTCAATACATGTCCAATAATAAACAAGAAGCAACGTAAAACCCATACCTTTGCCATGTACGTAAACTCTGGAAAAAGCAGCTAGGATCCTAGCATTCAGCCAGCAAATGCATTCCCTTCTCTGGTTACAACTCTTTGCCAAAAGTCCTCCCCAGTTGCAATAAAAGAACACTTCTAATGTGGCTAATCCTTATTAGCTCTTCCTTGCATTCATTTACTTCACCTTCCAGCCTAAGGATCTTTATAAGTTCATTAGCAACATCTTCTAAATATAATTCATCAAGTGTCGTAAGGTACTCAATGCCACGAGGAGGCGCTTCAGCTCTGGGCAATCTGCAAACGATAGCCTAACAAGGCTTCCCAGTGCATCTTCTACTATTTCTACTTGGCTGAGTTGCGGAGCACCCGATATATATAGTTCTTTCAGTCTAGGAAATGACTGCACAGAGAAGCATAATGTCTTCCCATCGTAAGCCTTAGAAAGGTGAAGTGAGCGTAAATTGCGCAGCACCATGAGGTTAGGAAACGAGTTCTCATCAAGTTTGGAGAATACCAGAGATAACCGTATGAGACAATTAAGGTGCAACCAGGAAGAGAGAATCTGAGGCATCCTTTTCTTTTCCAGCTGCCCTGCCAGTCCGAGTTTAGAAAGTGTTGCTGGTAAACTAAGTTGTTCCAATGGCAACGCCTCATTTTCGTTTGACAAAGTAATTGACAAACTTACAAGATTGCTCATGTTACGGATAGCGCTACACAAGATTATTGAGTGCTCACTTGTCACATCGTCAACCGCAAATGTTCGTAAATCTGTCAAAGCTGCAACTTCATGTAGTGTCTCTGAGCAAGTTTTTTAACCACTTGCAGAGCATGCAGTCCTGTCAGGTTCTTTATTATGCCCCTAGGCACCTTTACCCCACGGTTATGCAAGAAAGATCCTTCATGGGTCCATACAGATGCATATAGGTACCTGAGCTTCTTCAGTTTTGCTACATCCTTTGGCAAAGATATTAGACAAGTGCCAGATGCATCCAATACTTCTAAGTTTTGCAGTCTTCCAACGGCCTCAGGTAGACTCTCAATTTGAGTATCTCGAAGACCTAAGAAACGCAGATTAAACAAGCTAAAGATCTCATCAGGGAGGATCTTGATGTTAGTATCTTGCAGATCCAATGTTGACAACAGTGTTGAGGTTGCAAGGATCGACCTCAGCAAATTGATGTCAGCAGAACTCATAAAAACATAGATTTCACGGAGAAGTGTCACACCAGATGGATTCAATGCCAGATTGTTGCTATTTATTGATAGTCTACGTGTCCCATCAACCGAAAATGTTCCATGACCCTCATAAATTTTACCAAAACATTCTTTTGTTGCTTTGTCAAGGGCAAGATTGCGGATAACATCATGCATTCGGCAACATTTCACTCGTCCATATTCATTTTTCATTACAACTTGCAGTAGGCTTCGGTTTACAAGATCATTCAAGTAGCCCTCTGCCACTTGTTCTAGTGTTTTATTCTCCTTTCCCTTGATAAATCCAGAAGTAATCCAGTGTCTAATTAACCTTCGCCGCATCAATCCATAATCCTCTGGAAATATTGCACAATGTAAGAAGCAATTCTTTAGTTGATACGGAAGGTCCTCCAAGCTGAGTTTTAGAATACTATCGACACCTTGGATCACATTATGAGATGACTGCAATTCTAACTCCTTGTACACACTATCCCATTCAGAGTATATCAGTGGTTTGAAAGATAATAGACGTCCTATGCATGCAATGGCAATAGGCAAGCCTTCACACTTTTGCAAGAACTTTGCAGCCAAACCATGTAACTCTGACGGGCACCTTTTGTCATCAATATTCCGGAAAGCTGCTTTGCAGAATAACTCACAAGAGTGCTCTACTCCTAGGGGTTCCAGCTCAATTGTGCAATTACTAGTTGCCAATGATGCAACTTCGAACTTTCTTGATGTGAGAACAAACCGGCTGGTACAATTAGTTGGAAAGACATCCATGATATTAATCCATACATCCTTTTCCCAAACATCATCGAGAACCAAGATATACCTTTTACCTTCAAGATGTTTCCTGATGATCTCAACTAAGCCTCTAATTTCCATGTTAGTAGCATTAGTTATGATGCCAAACTCTCTTGCAACCCTCTTTAGAAGGTCTTCAACATGGTAACTCTGTGACACAGTCACCCAGGCTGCTACATGAAAATCTAGTTTCACAATCTTGTAGACATGGTCAACCAAAGTAGTTTTACCTACACCGCCCATTCCCCACACTGTGGCTATTTTGTAGTTCTTTTCTTTCAGATCACCCACTAGCCACTGTTTGAGCTTGGTTGCGTTCTCTTCAATGCCCACTACATCCTCTTCCCTTGCAAAAAAGAAATTTTGATTGGTGGATCTCGCAAGATGGTCACTGTTCCCAGCACGTCCCTGCATTCCTGGGATGACATAACGAGCCCTCCTTTTTGCAGCTTCTTCAACCTCAGCATTGATATCATGAAGTTTGTGAGCTAGACGGTGCCAGGCCTTGACATGCTTGATCCTCCTCGCCATGTTGCCTGCAAATCCTCTAAACCTATCGTCCTCTAGCTTGTACATGAACTCATCGACAACATCCTCAATCTGGAAAGATAGATTCCGGATCTTGTTGATGAAGATGTCTGTGGTCTTGTCGGTATCCTTGAACTTCTCTGACTCATGCAGATAGGCTTCCATGCTCTCCAGCTCATCCTTGGCTTTCCTGATCTCACCAAAGAGACCCTTGAGAGCAGAAGCTTCCTTGGAAGAAAGCTGAGATGAACCATAGTCTATTGCCTGGTTCGCCAAGGCCACACCGAGCTTGCCCATAAGCACTCCCACAACAGCCCTGGCCATGGTAGTTGTGTGGACTTCTTTGAGTGCTGAGAATCACAGGCGCCAGCAGGCTGCCATACCCAAATTTCAGAAATCAGTTCAATTTTCATAGCTAGCTTCTAGTGGATAATCTGGACATCCAAAAAAAAGATTCCAAACTTTATTTTGAACCGGTGAAATTAGGTAGTGGGTTACCTGAATAGATGCAAACAATTATGCTTTGATAGTATGCTTCAAGCCTTAAACTGGTCAGAGGAGGTATGCCCGACAGAGCAGCAACTAATAAAGTGGTTCTTCTTTAACTTGTTGAACAGAGGAGACACGTGGAAAAAAACCCTCAATCTGTACATGCGTGAATTTCAGAAATCATATCAATTTCTGGAACTTGTTTTCAGCTTAAGAATCTGGACATGCAAATGGGTACTGAACTTTGACACAGGATAATTCCTGAATATGAGGAAGCCAGTTTGTGGAGCTTGTTTTCTGGTCAACAATTAATCTAAACCTTGGAACCAAAACTGAACAAACTTTGAACTGGTTAAATTTGATACCTTAACAGTGAAGCTAGGAAACAAGCATGCCTTGCAGATGGACTTGCTGTTGCTCAATCCAATTTCAACCTTACTATTTGGAGCGAAGGAGTTATGTTATGCGAGAAGATGCTGCATGAGGCTCTCGAACAGGGAACAAAAAGAAATGTGAATGGTGTTATTGCAGCTTAGTGGGAAGTGTGACAGTGTCTTCACAATGTTGGTCCGACACTGATGCTAGTTTGATTAATTATCCTCTTGTCCTTTGCGCTGATTGACTGGGGTAACCAGCAGCAGAGAAATGAGTGAGATAAAGGAGAAACCAATGCCAGGATTTATATAAGGGGCTGGTGACAGGATACAAGCCTTTATTTTACTAGTGATTGTTCTTGTATCTTTTGTCTTTACATTTCTTTGTAGGCGATGAGATTGGTGATAGGGTGAATGGCCTGATCACGAAAAAAGGTGACAGGATATAAGCCTTTAGTTTACTAGTGATTGTTCTTGTATCCTTTCACCTTACATTTCTTAGTAGCTAGGCGATGAGATCATTGTTTTTCCAAGTCAGTCATTTGTCACTAGTCCTTGGTGGTCATGGTACGGTAGTTCATGCTAACTTTGTGCATTGTTATAGTTGGTCTCATATATTCATACTGTTTGTCCATCACATAGTAACAAGTGTGCTATGTATACATTATAACAAGCAGTCTGTTTACAGCCAATTATTAGAACAATTAAATGGGCTAGTCAGTCAAAAAAATAGGTATACACAGATGGCATAAGAATATGCAGTGCTTAAAAACCTGAATCGGTGCAGTAGTTGACAAACTAGTTATTTCTTGAATCAGTGCACCCAAACTTGCTCTGTTCCCAGAAAATAGATCATATGTTTGTAGATGTGCTTCTTACCAATAACGTGTTACTGCGTATCACTGACCAATAATGTAGCAAGCTCAAGAAAATGAATACCATATTTAGCATGTGTTGGTAGCCCGGTTAGGCAAAAATGAAATTTTGCTTCATTTATCTAGCATGTGACAGAATGTAAGCCTTTATTTTACTAGTGATTGTTCTTGTATCCTTTTCGCCTTGCATTTTCTTAGTAGCTAGGCGATGAGACCATTGATTTCCCAATGGATCATTTGTCACTAGTCCTTGGCAGTTCATGCTAGCTTTGTTGCATTGTTATATTCATATTGTTTGTTCATCACATAGTAACAAGTGGGCCATATACAATATAACAAGCGGACTGCTTTCAGGCTTGCAGACAAATATTAGAATATGCGTTGTTGAGAAATCTGAATCGGTGCAGTAGTTGACAAACTAGTCACTGTTTATTAGGGAAAATGGAGAAGAGAACCCCAAATAGACAGGGCCCAAATACTCCAATTGCATCAATCAAGCTCGTAATATTAGCAGCACGCCAACTGCATGGGCACAGCCAATGCCTAGTACCATCTCCATGCCAAAACTTGCTCTTCTAAGAGAAGAATAGCAGCACACCCAAACTTGCTCTGTTCCCAGAAAACAGAGCATATGTTTATAGATTTACTTACCAATAACGTGTCACTACTTACTACTGCCCAATTAGCAAAGCTTGAAGAAATATTTAGCATGTGCTGGTAGGCCGATTATGCAAAAACGACATTTTGCTTCAGTTGTCAGATGAGACTGACAGCATATATACCAGGTTCAGACCAACCAAAGATACAATACGTTTTCCAGCGAAGCAAAAAAGAGGAAATTAAAGGCTATGCGACTTGGATTACAGACCTGGCAGAGGTCTCTCTCGCAACCACGAAATGCCACATCCCATCCCAAGCATCCTCAGCTCCTAGAAGCTTCGTGTGTCAGCACCATGGCAAACACCTCTGGACTGGAGTGAAAGAACACGGACATAGAGGAACGTAACTCTGTCTTCTTCGCCTTCAACTACACACAAACGAGTTAAAAAAGCCGTATCCATATTCCATAAACCACCCGTTGGTGATGAAGTCCCGCACCACCCAGGCGATGAGGATGCAATGCTGCATAGGTTCCTCTCCATGACTCCACGGTCGCAGGAGAGAGAGGAGGAGGCTTTTTTGGTCTGGGGGTGGGGGCTAGCTCGTGTGGTGGGCTTGGTGCTTTGCCTGCGGAGAAAGCCAGGGGCCGGGGTTGAGGTGGGAGTGGGGACGTCGGAGGCGGAGGCGGTGGAGAGAGAGCCGCCGGCGAAGGCGGCGGCGGCGGCCATGGGAGCGTCGGCCAGTTGGGATGAGAAGAACAGGGAAAGGGTGGGGAGGAAGGAAGAGGAGATTACTTACATGTGGGACATGCTCTGTAACTTTACAAGTTGTCCCCACATGGCAGGGAGGTTGTGTCTGTGCGGCAGGATATAGGCGGAGGGACCGAGCATTGCACCTTTCCCTGTTGCTTGTTGCAACGCCATTGTTTTAAATTAGATAGATTTTTTTCAATAGATTTAATTCTTTTAGTTGATTGAACTTTCCCCCATATAAATATATCTCACCTACTTACTTTAGTTTCTTATTTTCTCTCTTTGCTTGCATGGATATTTATATAGTTATTTATGACTCATTTTGATTTATTCCCTACATGGCTGATAAACTCTATCATTTGTTAATCTTAGCAAGAGTGAAATTCACTCTAGGTTCCTGGAATTTCCTTAAGTGTCCCCAAAGTCCCAATTTGCATTTTTGGTTTCTAGAGTTTGTTCGGGTCTCACCCGGTCATTCAAACGGGTCTAAACTTGTCTCGGTAGCTGACGTGGCCATGCACGAGGTGTCCATCATGGATTCGGTGTGCTTTGTCCCGATAGCTTAATTATGTGGCACTCCACGAGGCCTCCACCATGGATTCGGCGCACTAACGTAAGCGTGGACCACCGATCGGTGGAGTTTTGGCCCATGCTCCGCGTCCACCCTCCTTCATTGATGGCCACATAGGATTGAATTGTAGGACATCCCTGATTTGTTTGGGGATAGTAAGTGATGCAATGGTCTCGTATCTTTTTTTTTTCAATAGGATCGACCTTGTTTCATAGTTGAAAGGACAAATTCATTGTTTGGTTTTAGGGTCTGAAAACATAGGATCAACTATCTCACACATGGGGCCTATCAATTATTCTCTTATTTTCTTTTTATTTCCTAGGGAACGACTTCATGCTGTCTTTGGTGGGAGGAATAGTCTATGAGCTAAAGGAGTTAATAGCAAAAACAAAAATACTGATCTACAGGTGAAACACCTCGAGTTTATAATCGAGTAGCCCATGAATGAATTAGTAGTTGTATAGGTTGTAAATGTTAGGAGGCCCGGACTTAAAGCGTTGTATTAGGCATTCCATTACTCAACCATGTCAGGTAAATATAAGGTGTCAAGTGATGTACTTGACGCGGACTTGGCATGATTGAGTAATGGAATTTACATATCCACTTAAAAAAAAACACAGACCGACAACTTCACAGCCCCACCCCCAAGTTGCTCACGGCCGGTGCTCTGCCGCTTCAGATGCTCATCATACGGCCGCCCCACATGCATGCCGGATTGGTCGCCTACGCTCTTGTCGTGTGCCAATCTATAGAACGCTCGCCCGTGTGCACGCTACCGTACACATGCCCCTACTCGGCCATGACGGAGGTTGAAAAAGGGGGACACGCATTGCCTCAAACTTCGATCTCAAATTTTGTGGCATCTACATCTATAGATACACTCTAGATTGCAGATTTATTTTTTAAGAAACACCCCTAAGGGCATGTACAACGCGTTGCCTCAGCCCGTCTTTATCTTGCCAATTATGCAATTCGCTCCCTGCCTCATCCTACAGACGCCGTGCTCGTCGCCTCGTCAAAGAGCGTTACTGGGCGGCGCACGCCCACCAGCAAGCGTACCGGCGCGCATGTGCTAGAACAGCTAGCGGCGCGCACGCGCTAGAATAGCTAGCGGCGCGCACGCAGATAATTTTGCATGCGCGGGCAATGAGTTGTTTCTCCTGGAGTTTTCCAATAAATGGACCACAATTTCTCTTTTATTTTTTTTCGGCCCATATCTATTTCTCATTTCTCTTGTCAACTATCATTGGTCTGATTTATCCGTTTTTCTTGTCAACCATCAATGGGTCATAAAAATTTATTTTTTTCTACGATCTAAAAATTTTTCTCTTTAGGGACATCGGATTTGTGGGTAAAATAAAAAGGGAGGGGGATGGTTTCACATCCATATGAAAGTGAAAAATTAAACTCAAAAACAATAAAAAAAAATTGTACTAATAGTTCAAAAAAAAAAATTAAACTCAAAAAACAAAAAAAATTAGCTAATTTTGAAAAGACACTTGCCCAAACCCATAATCCGGTAGGGGGCATATTTTTGAAAATATAATTGCACCAAAACCATTGCCCGGTAGGGGGCATACTTTTTGAAAAACACTTAGCCCAAAACCCATTGCCAAGTAGGGGGCATGCTTTTCAAAAATACACTTGCCCCAAAACCCATTGCCTAGTAGGGGCATGCTTTTCAAAAGACACTCGCCCCAAAACCCATTGCCTAGTAGGGGGCATGTTTTAAAAGACACTTGCCCCCAAAATCCATTGCCTAGTAGGGGCATGCTTTTGAAAAAGACACTTGCCCCAAAACTCATTGCCTAGTAGGGGGCATGCATTTTAAAAGGACACTTGCCTCAAAACCCTAAATTTTAAAATCGTTAGTGACTCCTAAGAAACGCCATGAACCCTAATCTCAAAGAAAATCCATGAACCCTAATCTCAAAGAAAAGCCATGAACCCTAATCTCAAAGAAAAGTCATGAACCCTAAATTCAACACCGCCATGAAAAAACTAATCTCAAAGCAAAAACCATGAACCCTAATCTCAAAGAAAAAGCCATGAGCCCTAATCTCAAAGAACGCCATGAAACCTAATCTCAAAGAACGCCATGAACCCTAATCTCAAAGAAAGCCATGAACCCTAATCTCAAGAACGCAATGAACCATAATCTCAAAGAAAATTCATGAACCCTAATCTCAAAGAAACGCCATGAACCCTAATCTCACAAAAGACATAAACACTAATCTCAAAAAACGCCAATCAACTCTAATCTCAAAGAAAAACTTTACACTACAAATTTTAAAACTTTATACTCCGGTAATAAAAAACTTTGTACTCTTAGATGTAAAACTTTGTACTTTAGATGTAAATTTTTGTCATCACGAAAAGTTTCTCAAAACATATCCAACATGGATCTAGTTTTTCGTGGAAACGGAATTGAAAACGGATATTTGACAAAGAAGTTATTACATTTTAAAGGGAGCGATAAAAAAAAAAGAAGCGGGACCCCTGTCTCACGGCGTCCGCATGCCCTGCGCGCCAGCACGGGTTCTCGCGCGTGGAATTGTCGCCGACTATGCACCTCTAGCCGTGACCGATGAAAACTAACCGAAATAGGAAAGTGGGTGTAGACAGGTGCTAGGAAAGGAACCGGCGCACGCGCGCCGAATAAGGTTTGGGTCAAAGGACGGCTCGGTCCCGTTCCCCAACGTCCTGCAGACGACCGAGCTCCGCGTTGTACCACGCGTCTTCTCCAGTCGACGGCCGCCGCGGATACCGTGCGCCCGTGCTCTCTCCTCTCCCCCAGTTTCTCCACGCGCGCGGGAGTTCCCCCGCCAAAACCACCGTTCCCCAAGCCCGGCATCTGCTTTTCCCCTCGCCTCACCTCGCATTCTGCTCGCCGGTGCCGAGCTTTTCCTGCGCTCTTCTCGCCGGTGACGACCCTCCCGGCGACGGCACCATTCAGCTCGTCAGCGTCCATGGAAGGATTCCCGCTCCCTCCTGCATCCTCTCCATCTCTGTTTGATGCGTCCGGTGGTGATCCCATCTCCCTCATGGTAATTTTTTTTTCTTGCTAATTTAGTTTGTGCTGTGAAGGGAATGTCGCTGTGTTAGCAATCTCTTGAGCGGCAGATTAAGATGCCTTTTTCTTAAACACGTCCATCGAAGACCCTTGTACCTATAACTGTATATTCAGCTATCTGAATGTATGGAGCTATCTGAATGTCCATCTATTTTTTTCCTGAATGTTCAGCTATCTCAATGTCCATTGATTGTTTTCCTGAATGTTCAGCTATCTGAACTACAACTGTGTTATTGCCGATTGTTCCACCTGCATATGATTAGGATACCTGCAGGTAGAATATGAACAATATCTGATTGTTCCACCTGCATATTTAGCTAACTGCATATTCAGCTACCTGCATATGCCTTTTTGCAATCTGAATTTGGCTCTGAATATGAACAATATCTGAATGTACATGTACTTTTAGCTCTAGCTGTGTAGACGAGGCTCTGCACGATGGCTATAGTTGCCATGCCATTACCTGAATGTGAACAATACTATCTGAATGATACCTGCTATTATTTGCATCTTTTCTGAATGTGCTAGTGCTGCCGTCACCTGTGAATCTGAACCGTAGAAAGTTCATACTGGGAACCTGTGAACCTGTGTGCTTTCAGATTTTTATATTTGGATGTGCCGATGCTTGTTAAGTGCATACAAACAACCTATTTAGCTATGTTTCAGAATGTGCCGATGCTTTTAGAGTTTTGATATCTGAATTTGCTGATACTTTCATCTGTCCAGGAAAAGGTGGAGCAAGTTGGCTGTTATCTATCCAGGATATAGTAGCAAGTTGGTTGTTATCTCTCAATTTTTGGACAGGTTGTACTTGGGATGATTTGATCCAGCTATGAGGACTTCAATTTTGCTATGATGACATCTGTGTTCCTGTGAACCTTTGCTTCAGTTTAAAAGGTTCCTGTACTGAATGTTAGTGAACTGCTATCTGAATGTTCACTGCATGCGTGTGTGCGCTGAGGTAGTGCGTGTGTTATCTGAATGTTAGTGAACTGAAGGTAGTGCGTGTGTTCAGTCTCCTGTTGCCTTGCTGAATGGTCCAAGGATGACAAGTTTGCCTGAATGTGCGTGTGTGTTATCTGAATGTGGAAGTGCATTCTATGCAATTTTTTGTGTGAGCCATTACCTGAATGTGAGCGCTATATGCCATATAGTAGTATACAAAATGTGTTATTTGGCACTTGCATTTTTGTGTTAAACGTTTTGTTTTGAATAGCCACACGGTGGGTTGTTAGAAGAAATAGCCACACAATGGTATACACAAATTTATTTTGTAGTTGATCCTAATTATATGCAAAGCATTAAATAGCTTAAAGACTCAACCTTGCTTGTGGGTTGTATGAAGCCATCTTTTATACCCGTGCATACACTAAACTCGAGGTGTTTACAGACAGCCAACCGTCACGTGGGTTGTACATGTCCTAAATATGTGTTGCGGAGGGTTTTCATGATCCACTTAGACTAGTAGTCCCACGGTTATGCAAGAAGGTATACTAGTAGTCCACTAGCACGATGTTGGCGCCCATTGCCTCAGTGTTTCATTTCCAAGACGTGTTACATGTATTCTTTAAGAAATGTTATTAGGCATATAGCTAGAACCAAGCCAATGACTCCTGCTGCCAATTAAAAAGAACATACAAATCGTCATGAACAACGATGTGCAGCCTAAACCTGCGTATATATTCAGCCCATAATTTATAGTACACAATGAATCTTTATGACAATTAAAATGACAATGTCATAGGAGCAGCCTTTTAGGCTAATCACACCCATATTCCATTCATCTGATCAAATAATTCGTAAACAAATTGCTGGTTGAAACTTAAAAGTTTTGGTTCCATACATCAGAAAGCACCACCAAAAATTAAAAGATTAAGTCCTGAGAAACGAGAAGTAAAGACTCTGACAAGCTCAGGCCAATCCATGATTGTTCGCAAATAACCCAAAGCAAGCACTCTAGTCTCTGTACACCACAAACAACATGACGGAGCAACTAATATCACAACAGTGCTTGTTCGCAAACTGATTTAGTAAATTCGTATTGGCACCCTATTTTGTAATCTGCACCCATGCAGAATTCAGGCATGTCTCTTGCTGACGGGCGGATGTTTGCGCTTCATGGTAGCTCAATACATGTCCACTAATTAACGAATGCACTGAACTACCAAATTAAAGGTCCAAAGGAGAACAAAGTCAGCAGCATCCTGAGGAAATAAAGCGAACGAGGCATTTTAAGAGCCACTGTTGTGTTCCAATAAAAAGAAGCAGCATAAAAAAAGTACCTTGTATGTGAACTCCGGGAATAGTAGCTAGATAGGATCCAAGGCTTCAGCCAACGAATGCATTCCCTTCTTCGGTTACAATTCTTTGTCAATAGTCATGCCCAGTTGCTCTAAAAGAACCCTTCTAATGTGACTAATCCTCATTAGCTCTTCACTGCATTCATTTGCTTCACCTTCGTGCCTAAGGATTTTTATAAGCTCATCAGCAGAATCTTCCAAATATAATTCATCAACCATCCTAAGGTATTCAATTCCATGGGGAGGCGCTTCAATTCTGGGCACCCTGCAAACCGTAGCACAACAAGGCTTCCCAGTGCATCTTCTTCTATTTCTACTTAGCTGAGATGAGGAGCACCATCTATCTGTAGCTTTCTCAGTCTAGGAAATGAGTGCCTCGAGAAGCATAATGTTTTCCCATTGTAAGACTTGGAAAGGTCAAGTAAGCATAAATTATGCAACACCATGATGCTAGGAAATGAGTTCTCATCAAGTTTGGAGAACATCAGCAATAAATGAGTGAGATACTTAAGGTGCAACCAGGAAGAGAGAATCTGAGGCATCCCTTTCTTCTCCAGCTGCCCTACCAGCCAGAGTTTAGAAAGTGTATCTGGTAAACTAAGTTGCTCCAATGGCAGCGCCTCATTTTCGTTTGACATAGTAATTGACAAACTGATAAGATTGCTCATGTGACGGACAACACTACACAAGATTAATGAGTGCTCACTTGTCACATCGTCAACTGAAAATGTTCGTAAATCCGTCGAAGCTGTAACATCACGTAGGGTCTCTGAGCTAGCTTTAACCTTTTGCAGAGCATGCAGTCCTGTCAGGTTCCTTAGAATGCCCCTAGGCACCTTTACTCCACGGGGACGCCAGAAAGATCCTTCATTGATACTTGCAGTTGCATATAGGTACCTAAGTTTCTTCAGTTTTCCTACACCCTTTGGTAACGATAGGAGACAAGTGTTGAATGCATCTAGTACTTCTAAGTTTTGCAATCTTCCAATGGCCTCAGGTAGAACCTCAATTTGAGTATGTCGAAGACCCAAGAAATGAAGATTGAACAAGCTAAAGACCTCATTAGGAAGCATCTTGATTCCAGTACCTTGCAGATCCAATGTTGACAACAATGTTGAGGATTCAAGGATTGGCCTCAACAAATCAATATCAGCAGAACTTGTGAAAACATAGATTTCACGGAGATGGGTCACACCTGTAGATGGATTCAGTCGTACAATATTGGTTATTGATAGTCTACGTGTTTCATGTACTGAAAATGTTCCGTGGCCCTCATAAACTTTACCAAGGCATTCTTTTGCTGCTTTGTCAAGGGCAAGCTGCCGAATAACATCATGCATTCGGCAACACTTCACCGCCCGAAGTCATTCTTCATCACAACCTGCAGTAGGCTTTGATTTACAAGGTCAGTCATGTATCCCTCTGCCACTTGTTCTAGTGTTTTGTTCTCCTTTTCCTTGATGAATCCGAAGTAACTAAAGTGCCTAATTATCCTTTCGCCTCTTCAGCTCGTAATCCTCGGAAATATTGCACAATGCAAGAAACAATTCTTTAGTTCATATGGAAGGTCCTCCAAGCTGAGTTTTTAAAATACTATCAATGCCTTGGATCACATTATTATTTGTCGCAATTCTAACTCTTTGTAAACGCTTATCCCATTCGGGGTGTGTTGGTTGTTTGAAAGACAATAGACGCCCTATGCATGCAATGGCAATAGGCAAACCTTCACATTTTTGTAAGAACTTTACAGCCAAATCCTTCAACTCCGATGGGCACCTTTTTGTCATCACTATTTCGGAACACTGCTTTGCAGTAATAACTTCCAAGAGTGCTTTTCTTCTAGAGGTTCCAAGCTTAATAACTCAATTACTAGCTGCCAATGATGCAACTTCAAACTTTCTTTATGTGAGAACAAACCGGCTGGTACAATTAGTTGGAAAAGACTTCCATGATATCATTAATCCAAACATCCTTTTCCCAAACATCATCAAGAACCAAGATATACCTTTTACCTTCAAGATAATTCCGGATGATCTCAACTAAGCTTCTAATTTCCATGTTAGTAACATTAATCATGATGCCAAACTCGCTTGCAATCCTCTTTAGCAAGTCTTCCACTTGGTAACTTTCGTGACACAGTAACCAGGCCGCAACATCAAAATCTGGTTTCACAATCTTATAGACATGGTTAACCAAAGTAGTTTTACCTACACCGCCCATTCCCCCCACACAATGGTTATTAAGTAGTTTCTTTCTTTCAGATCACCTACTAGCCATTGTTTGAGTTTCGTTGCATTATCTTCAATACCCACTACATCATCTTCCTTTGCAAAAAAAAAAACATTTTGATCGGTGGATCTGTGAAATCTCATGTTTGGTTTTGGAAATTGATGAGACACTTGTGGGACTAATCCTTTGCTCTAAGTGATGACTTGAGATAGGATTAGGTGGATGACGTAGAGCATGATGATCATGAACATGGACAATGTCGGTGGACTTGATGGATCATCAAGCTCGGTGGACGGGCTTTGAGAGGAACCCAGGAGATCAAGGCAAAGGTATCTTGATAGGGTTTTCCTTTCGGTGATCAAGACACGATAGAGCGTGTGATCACATTATAGGATAGATAGCCGACTATCAAGAGGGAATGCCGCGACAATCCTTTGGTGAAGTGCTTCTAGGTCCAATTGACTTGCATATTGCATTTAGGACAATGAGAGCACTTCGATCTTGCCTAACCGTTCGACAAGCTAACATGCATGATAACGTGATCATCTTCGGCGTGTTGGCGACTTATGGCAAGAGGAGAAGCAAGGTTGAAGCAAAGAGCAACAAAGATGAAGAACTTGCCGCTGGGCGACCGACGCTACGGGGTGTCGACCGACGCACCGACCGCGGCTTCCGTCATGCGTCTCGCGAGAGCCCTACAGGCCGGTTTTGGCCGGACGCAGGGACCGAAGTTGGACCCGATGCTTCCGTGCTCGAAGCAACGACCGGACGCTGTGGAGGAGTCGCGGCCGTGGGCCGGATCCTTGTCGGTTGTGACCGGAAGTAGTGACGGACTCGCGACCGACTCATTGGGTGAGTCCTGGGTCGGTCGGCCCTGGGTCTTATGCCAGAGAGCCCATTTCAAAGCTCAACGGCTCCATTTCGTGAGGTGGGCTATATATACTTGGATGGACGGTTCCTAGCCCCCTCTCTTGCACATTTGAACACTCCAACTTGCTTGTGAGCATTTGAGACTCCTCTCCACTCATCTCTCCATCCATAACTCGAATTCTTGGTGAGATTGAGAGTGATAGAAGTGCATTGCATTAGTGGTTGCATCTAGAGGCACTTCATCCTTGGAGAAGCCGGGATTCTTGTTTTCTTGGGAATTTGCCCGGTTCCCCTAGCGGCTTGGAGCAAGAGGCGTGTTGAGCTCGATTGGAGCTTGTTCGAGGCCACACCGTGGTTTGTGAGGGGGTCGTTCCTTACCCCTTGGGAGATTCGCGAAAAGGAGCACTAGTGGATTGCTCGTGGCTTGTTGTACCCCCCCTCTTGTGATTGGTGTGCTTGAGCTCCCACCGGGGATTTGGCACCGCCATTGCTTAGCAACCATCAAGTGGGTGTGTCGCCACTGCGCCTTGAGGGGACTAAGCGTGCCGGCAAGCACGTGGACCTCGGTGAAAAATCATCGTGTCACTTGTTCTTGCTCGTTGGAGATTTCTTAGTGATCACGGTGATTGGCTACAACCTCGACACTACACTGGGTGGTGGTATTGTATTCTAGCACTCCTTCGCATTACTTTGGTAGTATATCTTGTTAGGGTGCTTAGTGTGAGTAGCTAGCTTAGCCTTGTTAGCTCCTAGTGGTAGAACTAGTTAGTATATCTTGTTCACCTAGGAGTAACTTAGCAACCTAGCTCTTGAGTGTGATTAGAGATCATAGAATTGCTAGAATTGTTAGGAGGCTTGCTTAGCTAGCTTGAAGCATTGCTTAATTGCTACGGCATCTTATTTACTAATCGGTTTGCTTAGTGTTGTTGCAAGAAATTTTAATAGGCTATTCACCCCCCCTCTAGCCATTAGGACCTTTCAATCTGGCATAATGGTCACTGCTCCCAGCGTGTCCCAGTATTCTAGGGATTGCATAACAAGCCCTTCGTTTTGCAGTTTCTTCAAGCTTAGCATTGATATCACGGAGCTTGTGAGCTAGGCGGTGCCAAACCTTGAGATGCTTGATCCTCTTCTTCATTTTGGCTGCAAATCCTCCATGCTTGTCAGCCTCAAGCTTGTACATGAACTCATCGACAACATCCTCGATCTGAAATGATAGTTCCCTGATATTCTTGATGAAGATGTCATTGGTCTCATCAGAATCCTTGAACTTCTCTGCCTTACGCAGGTAGGCCTTCATGCTCTCTAACTCCTTCTCGGCTTTGCGGATCTCGCCAAAAAGTCCCTTGAAGGCTGAAGCTTCCTTGGAAAGCAGGGATGCTCCATATGTTGCTGCTTCTTTTGCCAAGGCTGCACCTAGCTTGGCGATCAGCACTCCCATAATAGGCTCGGCCATGGTGGTTGTGTGGACTTCCTTGACTGCTCAGAATCACAGGTGTGCACACGTGACTGTCATATACACAAATTTCAAAAATCAGTTCAATTTTCAGAGCTACATTTACTTTTACTGGACAATCTGAACATCCAAAACAATATTTCCAATTTTTTTTGAACTGGTGAAATTAGGTGGTGAGTTATTCATAAAAAACAAAATCAGGTGGTGAGTTACCTTAATAGGAGATGAAAAACAAGTACACGTTGCAGAACGATTCTTGTTTAAGTGACAGTATACTTTAGCCAGTTAGAGCAGCACCCCCTAATAATAGATCGGTTCTTCTTTAACATGTTGAGCAAAGGAGAGACACCGAGAAAACAATTTGAAGCTGTACACGAGTGGATTTCACAAATCAATTCAATTTCCAGGGCTGTTTTCTGCTTAAGAATCTGGATATGAAAATGGGTACCAGACAAACTTTGAACCAATGAAATTTGACAGAGGATTATTATTACCCGAATATCAGGAAGCCAGAAAAGAAAGCATGAATGGTTGCAGATGGGTCCTTGTTGCATGCACAGTTAATTTCCAGAGTAGGAGGAGTTGCATCAGCTGGCAAGTGGCAAGCAGCAATTATGACTGGCGACACACAACTACAAGGGAGAGAAAAGGAGCTGAAGCTAAATTTTCCTGTGGCTTCATGGCTGAAATAGACGAGGAAAATTATCTTGTTTAGTTGAACGCCAATCAGAGCACTAGATGTGCTCCTTCAACATCTAATCCAATCGAGTCTCTGGAGCTTAATTGTTTTCAGGTCAACAATATGAAGCCTGGAACCAAAATAGAACAAACTGTGAACTGGTGAAATTTTTGTACCTGAACAAGGTGTGAAGCCAGAAGAAAACAAGCATGCGCTGCAGATGGGTATGCTGTTACTGAATCAATGTTAACTTCACTCTGCTGATTGAAGGTGAGAACATGCTGCATGAGGCTCTAGAGCAGCGACCAAAAGGAGATGTGGCTCTTGCAGCTTTCGTGGAAATTGTCTTCATGATGTTGGGCCGGCACTGATGCTAGTTTGAGTGAGAAGGAGAAAGCAATGCCAAGATTTGTTTAAGGAGCAGTTGATCAGAATAAGCCTTTATTTTACTAGTGATTGTTCTTGTATCTTTTGGCCTTACATTTCTTAGTAGGCCGATGAGATGATTGTTTTTCCATTAGATCATTTGTCACTAGTTCTTTGTTGGTGGTAATCGTAGTTCATGCTGACTTGGTGCATTGTCATGGTAGTTCATGCTGACTTCCATGATATCATTAATCCATACATCCTTTTTCCCAAACATCATCAAGAACCAAGATATACCTTTTACCTTCAAGATAATTCCGGATGATCTCAACTAAGCTTCTAATTTCCATGTTAGTAACATCAATCATGATGCCAAACTTGCTTGCAATCCTCTTTAGCAAGTCTTCCCGCAACATCAAAATCTGGTTTCACAATCTTGTAGACATGGTTAACCAAAAGTAGTTTTACCTACACCGTCCATTCCCCACACAGTGGCTATTAAGTACTCCATCCGTTCCAAATTATAATTCGTTTGACTTTTTTTTCAACCTCAAGTTTGTTTTCGTCTTATTCAAAAAAAAAAATTTGTGCAAACATAGTCAAATTTAAGTCATTCTTAAAGACCTTTTGTTAATAAAGCATGCCACAAGAAAAGAAGTGATATTTTGCACAAATTTTTTGAATAAGACGAGTGGTTAAACTTGGGGTTGAAAAAAAGTCAAACGAATTATAATTTGGAACGGGAAGAGTAGTTCCTTTCTTTCAGATCACCTACTAGCCACTGTTTGAGCTTCGTTGCATTATCTTCAATACCCACTACATCATCTTCCCTTGCAAAACACAAATTTTGATTGGTGGATCTGGCATGATGGTCACTGCTCCCAGTGTGTCTCTAGGAGACAGGACACTCATATTTGGGTTGTCTCTCATGTCACTTAAAATGGGTCTCTCGTATAAGTACTCTGCTAGAGGCTGATTTTGGTTCTACTCATTTTGGGTTTGGGTGCCCATATGCATCACTTGCCGGAGACACTCTTACATGTTTGTCCCACCTGACAGGAAGGTGCTTCAGTATTTTTCCTTTTTTTTTTTTTTTTTTTTTGAGAATTGACTTCTATCTTTGTAACCTGGAACCTTAAACGGACATGGAAGTTTTGGACTAGTGAGACTCCCAGGCAGGGAAACTTTCAAAAACGAGAAGGAAACTAAACTCGCCAGCTAACACTGCAAGTTCATTGACTGTGTCTGCAATATCAGGAGACCCGGTTCACCGTTGCGCCTAATGCAAGGTTATCAAAACCGCGTGCAATCGAATCATAATACTTTAAACATGGAAGTCATAGACGAAAGAAAGGGAAGATGATACTGATATAACACGATTAATTCATTAATATTCAAATTTCCAAGTGCTATAACTATCAATACAGGATTGACAACCAGTAATCACAGTGCACAGCTCTAATGCTTGACATCAATGGTTAATCATGCCTTTTTCGCAAAGATTATTAAGACAAATTGGTGTATCTAAAAATAAAGAATAAAAAATAAGCTCACTCTTGATAGACGAGACAGAACTCAAACAACCATGGGCAATCCATGCTGAAAATTTGATAACGATGCTTAGAGTCATGCTAACTCTACGAAACCTTTTTAATGCTTTACTTTAATTTATTACACATATTCTTTCATAAGTAACTGACGGCAGGGTATGCTCCATATAGCTAGAAAAGAAGCCATATACTCACGTTACCAACTAAAATGAACAGAACAGTTGCCAATTTCTGAACAGGGCGCAGCCTAAAAGATACTAATTTGGCTATTGGATTCTATTACAATGTATCATTTAGTAAAACAACTAAAATTGTAATGCGATAGTAGTAGTAGCCTTTTAGGCTAATCACACTCCCTAAACTTACTGCTGACTGGAACTTAGAGTTTTGGCTCCACTCAACAGAAAGCATTGACAAACAAGAAAGTTATGTTCAGCAAAACTGAGAAGTAAAGAGTCTAACGAGATTATTACAAACCTGGGAGATGGCGAGATGCCTCACCCATAAATCCATAAAGGACATCAAGACAATCTAAAATCCAGAGCATAAACTCTCTGGTCTCTGCACCAGGCACAAACGACATGACGGAGCAACTAAAATCTCAACAGTATTTGGGCTTAATTCGCAAATCGATTTGTACATTTGGATTGACACTCTATTCTGCAATCTGCAGCCATATTCAGTCACTTCTCCGGCTCATGATGGCTGGTTGTCCTGTGCTTCCTCGATTGCTAGCTCAATACATGTTCACTAACCCCTGAACTGATGGAAAACCAAGGGTCCAAAGCAGACCAACAAAGGCAGCAGCAACCTGAGGAAATGAAACGGATGAGGCATTTTAAGAGCCACAGTTGTGTTCCGGACGGTCCAATAAACAAGAAGCAGTGTAAAAACCATACCTTGAACGTGAAATCCAGAAATAGTAGCTAGGATGCAAGCCTTCAGCCAGCAAATGCATTCCCTTCTCTGGTTACAATTCTCCGCCAGAAGTCTTCCCCAGTTGCACTAAAAAGAACCCTTCTAATGTGGCTAATCTTCATTAGTCCTTCCTTGCATTCATTTGTATCACCTTCTTGCCTAAGGATCTTTATAAGCTCATCTGCAGCACCTTCCAATAATAATTCATCAAGCGTTGTAAGATTCTCAATGCCACGAGGGAGCCGCTTCAGTTCTGGGCACCCTGCAAACCATAGCTTAACAAGACTTCCCAGTGCATCTTCTTCTATTTCTACTTGGCTGAGTTGCGGAGCACCGATATATATAGTTCTCTCAGTCTAGGAAATGACTGTGCAGAGAAGCGTAATGTCTTCCCATCGTAAGCCTTACAAAGTTCAAGCGAGGATAAATTACGCAACACCATGAGGTTAGGAAATGAGTTCTCATCAAGTTTGGGAGAACGCCAGCCATAGATAAGTGAGACAGGTTATGGTGCAACCAGGAAGAGAGAATCTGAGGCATCCGTTTCTTTTCCAGCTGCCCTGTCAATTCAAGTTTATGAAGAGTTTCTGGTAAACTAAGTTGCTCCAATGGCAAAATTTCGTTTTCATTTGACATAGTAATTGTCAAATGCACAAGATTTCTCATGTTTAGAACAGCACTACGTAAAATTAACGAGTTCTCACTTGTCACATCATCAACTGCAAATGTTCGTAAGTTGGTCAAAGCTGTAATATCATGTAGATTCTCTGAGCAAGCTTTAACTTTTTGCAGAGTATGAAGTCCTGTCAGGTTCTTTATTGTGCCCCTAGGCACCTTTACTCCACGGTAACGCCAGAAATATCCTTCATCGACCGGTGCAGAAGCATATAGGTACCTAAGCTTCTTCAGTTTTGCTACATCCTTTGGTAAAGATAGTAGACGAGTCCTTGCACCATCCAGTACTTCTAAGTTTTGCAATCTTCCAACGGCCTCGGGTAGAATCTCAACTTGAGTATGTCGAAGACCCAAGAAACGCAGATTAAATAATTTCAAGACCTCATTAGGCAAAGCATCTTGATTTTAGTACCTTGCAGATCCAATGTTGACAACAATGTTGAGGTTGTAAGGATAGACCTCAACAAATTGATGTCAGCAAAACTTGTAAAACATAGATTGCACGGAAATTTGTTGCACCAGATGGATTCAATGCCACATTGGTGCAATTTATCGATAGTCTACGTGTCCCATCTACCGAAAGTGGCCCAGAACCCTCATAAATATTACCAAAACATTCTTTTGCTGCTTTGTCAAGGGCAAGACGACGGATAACATCATGCATTCGACAACATTTCACTCGTCCAAATGCATTTTTCCTCCCACAACTTGATGAGGCTTCGGTTTACAAGATCATTCAAGTACCCTCTGCCACTTGTTCTAGTGTTTTGTTCTCCTTTTCCTTGATGAATCCGAAGTAATCCAGTGCCTAATTAATCTTCGCCGCATGATTCCATAATCCTCTGGAAATATTGCACAATGTAAGAAGCAATTCTTTAGTTCATATGGTAGGTCCTCCAAGCTTAGTTTTAGAATACTATCGACACCATGGATCACATTACAAGTTGACTGCAATTGTAAGTCCTTGTACACACTATCCCATTCAGAGTATATCAGTGGTTTGAAAGACAACATACGGCCTATGCATGCAATAGCAATAGGCAAGCCTTCACACTTTTGTAAGAACTTTGCAGCCAAATCATGTAACTCTGACGGGCACATTTTTTCATCACTATTCCGTAAAAGCTTTGCAGAATAACTCCCAAGAGTGCTTATCTCCTAGAGGTTCCAACTCAATTCTGCAATCGCTAGGTGCCAATGATGCAACTTCAAGCTTTCTTGATGTGAGGACAATCCGGGTGGTACAATTAGTTGGAAAGACACCCATGATCTTGTTAATCCATAGATCCTTTTCCCAGACATCATCTAGAACCAAGATATACGTTTTACCTTCTAGATGTTTCCGGATAATCTCAACTAGGCTTCTAATTTCCATGTTAGTAGCATCAGTTATGATGCCAAACTCTATTGGAATCCTCTTTAGCAAGTCTTCAACTTGGTAACTCTGTGACACAGTTACCCAGGCTGCAGTATCAAAATCTGGTTTCACAATCTTGTAGACATGGTCAACCAAGGTAGTTTTGCCTACACCAACCATTCCCCAAACCGTGGCTATTTTGTAGTTCTTTTCTTGCATATCATCTACTAGCCACTGCTTGAGCTTGGTTGCATTATATTCAATACCCACTAAATCATCTTCCCTTGCAAAATACAAGTTTTGATTGGTGGGTCGTCTGACTTGATGGTCACCACTCACAGCATGTCCGTCCATTACTGGTATGACATAACGGGCCCTCCTTTTTGCAGCTTCTTCAAGCTCAACATTGATATCACTGAGCTTATGAGCTAGACGGTGCCAAACCTTAACATGCTTGATCCTCTTCTTCATCTTTGCTGCAAATCCTCCATGTTTGTCATCCTCAAGCTTGTACCTGAACTCATCGACAACATCCTCGATCTAGAAAGATAGTTGACGGATCTTGTCGACGAAGATGCCAGTGGTCTCGTCAGTATCCTTGATTTTTTCTGACTCATGCAAGTAGGCTTTCATGCTCACCAGCTCCTCCTTGGCTTTGTGGATCTCGCCATAGAGACCCTTGAGAGCAGAAGCTTCCTTGCAAAGCAGGGTTGCACCATAGTTTGCTGCCTGATTCGCCAAGGCTTCACCTAGCTTGCCAATCAGCAATCCAACAACAGCCTCCGCCATGGTTGTTGTGCGCGCTTGCTATGCTAGAGGACTCCGATGTTACCAGGAGATACAAGTATAGTTGCCTAGCTGCAGCCAGAGGCCTGAGTTTAGGAACTAACTCCATATATATACGTGCAGACTTTGAAAGTTCGAAAGATGAAATCTTACTAATGAACAAGGATTACCTGAACAGGACATGGGAGACCAAAACAAGCACATTGGAGATCATGGACAACTCTGGGGTTACTAATGAACAATGATGCTGCAGCCTCCAGCGTCAGAGATGGAAATGGGAAGTCATGGGGCTTCGCCGAAGGAGATGAGGAAAAAATATCAATCCCTGCTGTCGCTACGATGGCCCATGGGGACACGACTTCAAGTGGTCGTCTTCTGCAGCGTGTAAACCATTGGCTGACCAGTGAGCCTCACAAGGACCGGGCACCAGCAATGAGAATGACAGCATTCAAAGTCGCGGCTGCCATCGTCCTGTGGACGCGCATGCAGTGTGGTGACTTGTCCGTGCAGTTGCCTGTCCGTGTCAATGTGATGGGATGTTGCCTGTCACTCTGTCAGGACGATCGGTGGCCGGCCACACCCCTTCCTCGGTACTATACTGTAGTTTGCACTTGCACAACTACGGTGTCATTCAACTTCGTGTAAACTGATGCCGGATTAACCTTGGAACCAAAACTGAACAATCTTTCAACTGGTTAAATTTGATACCTGAACAAGCTGTGAATCTAGGAAACAAGCATGCACTGCAGATCGATTTGGTGTTGCTGAATCCAATTTCAACCTTACTCTTTGGAGCCAAGGAGTTGTGTTTGTTAGAAAATAGAAGCACCTATGTTTAGACTAGTGAATCGGTTCTGTCTTGTATTCCTAGTCTCAGTCCTAGAACAGAGGGTCACCATGAGATGTAATCTAGCCAAGGGCAATCACGTTAAACCCATTCAATTATCTTTTCTTACATGGTATCACAGAGCTAGTTCCCAACGGAGACAAGTTTCATGGCGTTCGCTCTGTCTGCCTCCTCCTCCACCGCCACCATGATTCCCTTTGCCTTCCTTCCCACCAGTGAAAAGCTCACTCGCCAAAACTTCCGATCTTGGAAGGCCCAAGTGCTCGGCTCTCGGTGGTGCCCCGGATGGGGCACTTCATCGAACCGGCGCCAAGCCACCGCCCACCTTCGTCACGCCGGCGGGCAACAAGGCTGATGGGACTAGATGGTTCTATCTGTTCGATAGTAGCTTTTACGTGGAGACGGGCGACCCCAGGCACCCCGGCGCCGCCAACACGCCCGCCCGGCGACCCTCCCCGCCCATAGCTCCCCTCCACATCCAAGACCAGATCCGGGACCTCCACGGCGCGGGCTCCTCGCTGAGGGGCGGCTCTCCTCACCCCGCCCAGCGGACGGGGGAGATCGACTTCGGCCCTTCTCTCCGGGGCGGCGCCGTCAATGGTGCGCCATGGAGGCCGCCCAGCTTCCTCCTCCTCTTCTCGCGGCCCCTGCCTCCACTACGACCATGCCTCCCCCGTGCTCCGCCGACGCTGCACCCCATGCGTGCGCGGCGCCGGGCTCGCCGCTACTCGCGGCGCCGGCCCCGCCCCCGCCCCTTCCCCGTCGACAGATCCACCTCCAACGATGTTTTACGTGCTGCGTCCGCGTCGGCCTCCCTCCTCCGCCAGCTCCCCCCTCGCGCCGCCTCTCTGTTGAAGTGACGCACCTCGGCGACGGCCCCCGTCCCTCTGCTGATGGGGCTCAGGGAGAGGATGGAGAGGCGACCGGGGGGTTCGCTCCTCTCACCCGACGCCGCGCCGTTCTCTCTCTTCCTCCACGGGCCGATCGGAAGCCGATGCGGTGTAGTGCACAGCGATAGGGATGAGGTTAGGGGACGTGGAGGACCTCCCCTACCCAACGCAGCTCGTCGTGGGCCCTCAACAACACTCCGCGACGCCCGTGGCGCACTCCGCCGCTCCGACCGTCGGGATCACAATCCGAGGGCCGGTTGGCGGGGAAGGCTGCTGCTACTGCCGAGGCTACAGGACCGGCAAGGCGCCATCGTTAGCGCCGCCGCCGCCGCCGCCGCCGCCGGAGGGTGCGCGCCGCTGCGGTTGTGGGGCGACGCAAGCCGGCATGGCCCTAACGCCGCCGGTGTGGGCGAATCCCCATCCACCATCGGCTGGGCCCAGCGGCGGGGTGACTCCACCGACATCGATGGTTGGCAGCGGTACTCCCCAAAGCACCGAGCAGTGGGGCGTTGGCGCCACGCCCGCCGTGAAGCGCCAAGAGGTGAGCACCGTGGGGCGGCGCGGGCCCATGGAAGATCCCGTCGACTTTCGACGGCCGCTGCTTCCGCTGTCTCGCACCGACCACCGCGTCGCACAATGCCGGGACCCTGTTCGTTGCCTCAGATGCATGGGATTCGGGCACGCCTCCCACCATTATCGCTTTCAGGTCGGCGACAACCCAGCTCCCGACTCGCCTCCCACACACCCTTGACCTGGGCCTTCGCTAGCGGGATGTGGCGGCCTGGCTCACGTCGTCGACCCCCTGCCTCCCGCATCGCCTAGAGTTCGGGAGTGGATCGGGGATTGACGCCGGCGGAGCTCGACGACGACACTGGCGACGCAGGACTACACCCAGGGTGGATACGGCACCAAGCTCCTCTGACGACGCCGCGGCTACACATCGCTCCGCCAAGGCCGATCCTCTCACGTCGATGCTTCGCGGAGAGGGATCCTCCAATATGGGTTGACCCCCATGTTGGACGAGCTTGTCGCCGCTGGCGGCCGGGCTCGCCTATCGCACCCGCCGCTCCCGGAGGTTTTCGACCACAGCTGCAGCCCAGTTGGTCCAGGGGGCAGAGGTTGTCTTAGCCACCCTCCCGGGTGGAGGATGTCCAGAAGCTGGAAGACGCTTGAAGACGTTGGTGGATGCATCGAGACGGAGGGACAACAGTGCTTGCGCCTCCTTCTGTGAGATGATGTTCAAGAAGGTTCCCGAGTCGCTGCTACCAAGGCCGACCCATCCTTCACCGGCCGTGAAGCGGGCCGGTAGGTCGGCAACCAGGCTAAGAAGAAGGGCTCTAGCTCCCACCCGCTCCAAACTGCGTCAGCCGCTTCGTCCTTCCCGTGTCAAGTGGCACAACGTGCCGAGCTTCGAGCTTGCACGTGAGTTGGACTTCATCAATGGCGCAGTCGTCGACGCCAGATGCAAAGAGCCGCGAGTAGATCGACAAATGCGGGGGCCCTCCCGGAGAAGGCAATCAAGGTGATAAGGAAGGCGGCGAAGCTTGACAATTTGGAGCTTTGCAAGGCCCTAGCTGCACCGGCAGCGGAAGGAGGGACAGTACATGCTAGAGGTCCCACGGTAGTGCAAATCAAGATGCACACCGGTTGTTTTTTTTAGAATGTGAGTAGTCTATTTAGTTCTCGCCCAAATTTTGACAAGTCTGTCAAACCTAGAGGTTGTTCCGGTGCGCTGGCGCATGTAATTCTCTTCTCCTTATTAATATATGCCGGACTTGCGCCGGATCTTTAAAAAAACAAGGCTGATGGGACGCCCAAAGATCCCGTGCCAAACCCTGTTTAGCTTCAAGAAAACAGATTAACGAACCGAAGTTGCTCTGTTTGGAGAAAACAGAGTAGGCAGCCCCTTCAGTAACTATCCATACCAGCATACCACTGTGCCATTGATAACCAAACAGAAACCTAAACACATACTAGCATTCAAAAAAAAAAAAAAAAAAAATCTCCCAAAGAACAAGAAAACACATAGTTCCTCTTCCAGCGGGTACCACCATGCATCATTCTTACAGCTCAGAAATCAACCAAAATGATGAGCACCATTCGCAGTTCATTCTGACTCCAGTGACGCGAAACCTCTGCCGCTGTCCCCCTTTGTTTCAGTAGCATATATAGCACATCTTCTGACTTGTGTTCTCTGCATGTACAATTATTCCCAAGCGCTAATCCAAGGATAAAACCAGAAAAATAGGAGCAAACAGAATAACTTTGAATTTTGCATTGAAAAAATATGCACTTGTTTCGCCCCTGCCTGCAGTATAGCCAGAAATACAGGTGGCACTCAAAGAGATAAAATCAACTATGTTGCATTCGTGAACCCACTAACGAATGCACATATCAAGACTGCTTTTAGTTTCTCTATTTAAATTAATTCACGTGCTACTGGACAACACAAAACACACTTGGAGGAGATATAATTGACCTTTGGCCTATTCGGCTGCCATGGCTGCAGCTGCTGCTGCAGGCTCTGGCTGCAATTGCTATCTACAGGTGCGAATAAAGCAACAAGCAATTGACTAACTGAGCATGTAATGGACAATGAGAACTGAAATTTAGGTAAGTGGTATCAAGAAAATTGCTCACCTCTTGAAACTTCAGCATCCATGCATCTGTCATCATATTCTTTGCCAAATATTTTTCTCAGTTAATTTAACGACGACATTTCTGATGTGGATAATTTTCTGAAGTTCTTTGTTCGAGGCATTTTCTTTTACGTCCATCGCAAAGCTTCTCTACAACCTCCTGCAGTGTCTATCAAGTATAATTCCTCTAGGGTTCTAAGGTGCCCTGAGGCAGGCACTTCAGGTTTTGACAGTCAGACAATACTAACTGAACAAGGCTTGCCAATGCACCTTCTTCTATTATGAATTGGTTGATATGCTGAGCACCCAGTATTCTTAGCACTCACAGTCTAGGAAATGCCTGTGAAGGGAAGTACAATGTATTTCCATTATAAGCCGCATGAAGCTCAAGATGCTGTAAACCGTGTAACACTTTGAGGCTAGAAAATGAGTCTTCATCAAGTCTTGAGAATCTCAGAAACAAGTGCTTAAGGTTGTTAAGGTGTGACGGGGGAAGAGAGAATCGAGGCAACAAGTTGTTTTTCAACTGCCCTAGCAAAGGCAAGTTTAGTAAGAGTTTGTGGTAAAATGAGTGCTTCTAATGGTAGTACTTCATTTTCATTTGATGCATCTATTGATAGTCTTGTAAGATGACCCATGTTGCTGATAGCACTGCACAAGTTTGAAGCGTGCTCACTTAGCACATTACAAACTGAAAATGTTCTCAACTCTGTCAAAGCGGCAACATCACAAAGTGTCTCAGAGCTTGCTTTAACCTCTTGAGAACATGCAGGCTGGTCAAATGCTTTATGCCTCTAGGCACCGAAATTCCACTAATATGCCGTACATTTCTTTTCGATTACATCGCACTGCGTCACAGAAACCTAAGGTTCTTCAGTTTTGCTATCTTGTTTGGTAAAGATAGCGAGAAGTACAGATGGCATCCAGCACTTCTAAGTTTTTGCGTCTTCCTATTGCCTTAGGTAGAACCTCAATTGAAGTAAATCTAAGACCGAGAAACCTCAGATTAAATAAATTGAAAACCTCATTAGGCAACATCTTGATTTGAGTACCTTGCAGATCTAAAGTTGTCAAAAGCAAGTTTGAGGATGCAAAGATAGGCCTTAGCAATTCGATATCAATGGAACTCGTAAAGCATATACGCCCGTAGATGTGTTGCACCATTGACTCAATGATGAAATATTGGAACTTTGTATTGATAGTCGACGCGAGCTGCCAATCGAAAATGTCAAGTGTCCCATGTAAACTTTACCAAAGCATTCGTCTCTCGCTTTGTCAAGAGCAAGATGGCGGATGACATCATGCACTCGACACCACTTCACTCTTCCAAACTCATTCTTCCCAACAACTTGCAGTGAGGCTTCGGTTTATAAGATCATTCAAGTATCACTCAGCAACTTCTTCCCCGTGTATTGTTATTTTTTCATTGATGAATCCGAAGTAATCCAGTGCTTTATTAACCTTCTCCTCTTCGGTTCATAATCCTCGGAAAGAGTGCACAATGTAAGAAGCAGTTCTTCATTCATATGGAAGGTCTTCCAAACCGACTTTCAAAATGCTATCAACACCAGGGATTGTGTTTCGATTGACGCAATTTCGGTACACCTTTTCCCATTCAGAGTAAGTTGGAGGTTTGAAACACAAGAGCCGGCCTATGCATGCGATAGCAATAGGCAAACCGTCACACTTTTCAAGGAACTTTGTGGCCAAATCCAATAACTCCAAAGGGCATCTCTTGTCCTCGTTGTTCCCCAAAAGCTAGCTTGAAAAATAGCATATAGGAGTGATTTTCTTGTAGAGGTTTTAGCATAATTGCACAATCATTAGTTGCCAATGCCGCAACTTCAGATAATCTTGATGTCAGAACAAATCGGCTTGTACCGCTGGTAGGAAAAAGATTCATGATATTAATCCACACATCCTGTTCCCAAACATCATCGAGCACTAAGATGTACCTTTTACCTTCAAGATGGTTACGGATGGCCTCAACTACAATTCTCATTTCCATATTGCTAGAATCAATTGAGATGCTGAACGCCATTGCAATTCTTTTCAGTAAATCCTCAATTTGGTAACTCTTGGACACAGTTACCCATGCAGCAGTATCAAACTCGACTTTCACAATGTTATAGACATGATCAACCAAAGTAGTTTTACCTACTCCACCCATCCCCCAAGCTGTAGTGATTCTAGTGTTCCTTTCTTCTAAATCACCAACTAGCCACCCCTTGAGCTTGTCGCCAGTATCTTCAATACCCACTAGATCTCCATCCCTTGACAAACACAGATTTTGAGTGTTGGATTTCGCATGATGGTCACCGATGTGAATGTATCTCTGCATTCCTGGGATGAAATAACGGGCCCTCCTTATTGCAGCGTCTTCAAGCTCGGCATTGATATTGCGGAGCTTGTGAGCGAAGACGGTGCCAAACCTTGACATGCTTGATCCTCTTTTTCATCTTTGCTGCAAATCCTCCATGCTTGTCATCCTCAAGCTTGTACATGAACTCATCGACAACATCCTCGATCTGGAAAGATAGTTCCCGGATCTTGTTGACGAAGATGCCAGTGGTCTCGTCAGTATCCTTGAACTTCTCGATTCAAGCAAGTAGGCTTTCATGCTCACCCGGCTCCTCCTTGGCTTTGTGGATCTCGCCATACGGACCATTGAGAGCAGAAGCTTCCTTGCAAAGCAGGGATGCTCCATAGGTTGCTGCTTCTTTCGCCAAGGCTGCACCTAGCTTGCCGATCAGCAGTCCCACAACAGCCTCGGCCATGGTGGATGTGTGGACTTCCTGGAGTGCTCACAATCACAGGTGTGTGCACATGGCTGCCATATGCACAAATTTCAAAAATCTGTTCAATTTTCAGAGCTAGCTTTACTTTTTTTTTAAAAAACAACAGAGCTAGCTTTATTTCTAATGGACAATCTGAACTTCCAAGGAATATTTCCAAATTTTGTTTTGAACTGGTGAAATTAGGAGGTTGGTTACCTGAATAGGAGATGAAAACAAGTACGTGTTGCAGATCAATTCTTGTACAAGTGATAGTATACTTCAACGAGTTAGAGGAGCACCGGCGCGAGCAGTGTGAGTAATAATAGAGCCGTTCTTCTTTAACATGTTGAACAAAGGAGAGACGCGGAGAAACAACTTGAAGCCGCATACACGAGTAGATTTCACAAATCAATTGAATTTCCAGGGCTTGTTTTCTGTTTAAGAATTAGGACATGCAAATTGGACAATCTTTGAGCAGATGAAATATCTGTTGGATTTATTATGGGATATACCCATTTATATATTCAATAAATCAATAAACTCTATGGTATTTAATTATGGATATTAATTGTCCCAATTGGAATTTGAAAGAGCTTTGGTTTTGGCTTTTGTTTGCCAACGCATGGGAGGCCAACGTGAAGGACTTTTGGCCTTTCGGTTGCCCACGCAAAGAAGCCTTGTCTCTTCACTTCTATTGGTGATAATAAGAAGGGATCAGCCATCATTCGGGGTTGAGATAGAGAAACACCGAACACGATTCAGCCGCAAGGAAGGTTTCCCCATCTCGTTACTTCGCGCGCACGGAGGAGCGAGAGGGCAGGTGCCTCCGAAGCCCTTGCCGTTCGAGACCTTGCTCGGGGATCGGCAATTAGGGTTTTGGGGGGGCGACACGCGACTGCCCAAATCAGAACTGTTGCTGTTGTTCGTCGTCGTCTTCTTCACGGGTGACAGTTCGTCTTCTTCTCCCTCGAGCATCGGTGATCTTCTTCTTGGCGGGACATCTTCATCTACGGCATGACGAAAGAAGTTGGAGAAGGATGCGGATCGGGATCCTCGGAGCGCATGGGAGGGTATGATCAAATCCTCTCTTACTTTTACGTTTTCCAGGTTATCAATGTTTTAATAGTTCATCTCTGTTGTTTCATCTGCTGTCATGTGCTTGTTTCATCGGGTTACGTCATATCGTTTCATGAGATGTTTGATGCCTATTCTCGTTAGCCATCCGCCATATCGATTGTTTTACGTGATTCAGATTATGTTGTCTCATATATTCTCGTGCATTTGTTTCAGTTATTCAGTCTTCTTGTTTTCACATGTTGCTGCCTATATGTTTCAATAGTTCTGTTTCGTCGTTTCATATATTTTAGATGTTACGTTATGTCACATGATATATATATGCTTCACATGCTTATTGTTGATATGTACCATATTATTATATATATACTTCACATGCTTATTGTTGATATGTACCATATTATTATGGGTGCATTTGATATCATGATTTCAATGGTTAATTATCTTTTATATGTCATTATCATAATGTTAATTTATGGAATTAAAATGACATGGAAATTGCCTAATTATCTAACAATCCAAAACCTAATTCTAGGCATTTTTCTGTCGAGGTTTTCTCTCTTTGTGTTAAGGTCCGATCCTTTTGATGGTAAAAACTTCTTGATGTGGAAAGCTAAGATGGAATTGTGGCTTATGCAATGTCTTGTTATCATGCGCTGAGGGCAAGCTCGATAACTTGTCTCCTCGAGGAGGAGGCTAAGTTTAAAGTCTGATGACAACCTCTTTCGAGGTGCAAATGATAAGTGCACTTGATGCAAAATTCCGAAAAGCTACATCATCCTTCCTAGAGGGAAAGAGCGTGGGATGCACTTGTTAGAAAGTTTGGAGTTACTGATCTTTGGTAGTGAGTTGTATCTCATGGAGCAAGCTGTATGACTATAAGATGGTTGAGAACCGACCGTAGTGGAACAGGCTCATGAGTTTCATGCACTAGCTAAGGAACTCGAGCTTTTCCCTTGTCCTTTGCCTGACAAGTTTGTGGCTGGCGGTATAATCGCCAAGTTACCACCTTCTTGGAAGGACTTTGCTACCTCTCTCAAACATAAGCGTCAGGAGTTCAATGTGGAAGAGCTCATTGGAACTCTTGATGTCGAGGAGAGGGCTAGAGCAAAGGACAATGGGAAAGGTGTTGAGACCTCTACTGCTAATGTGGTGCAGAAGAGAAACTCTGGATTCCGCAAGTTTAACAAGAAGAAAAACCAAAACAAGCAAGGGAACTCAAACAAGCCTGTTCAAACTGCGCATTTTAAAAAGAAGAACAACAATACCAATAAGGGAAAAGGAGGATGCTTTGTCTGTGGCAGTGATCAGCATTGGGCAAGAGAGTGCCCTAACAAGTTCACGCAAGACAAGAAATCAGCAAATGTTGTGACTACTGAAACTGGAGATGGAACATCTGGGTATGGTAATTCTTTACCATTTGTTCTTTCAGTTTGTAATTCACCTGAGTGGTGGATGGATAGTGGTGCAAATATACATGTATGTGTTGATGTGTCTTTGTTTTCTTCCTACCAGGTCGGGAGGTCTGGCGCCTTGTTGATGGGAAATGGGTCGCGTGCTCATGTTCTTGGTGTTGGTACGGTCATTCTGAAGTTTACTTCGGGGAAGACGGTGCCATTGAAGAACGTGCAGCATGTGCCCTCCATAAAGAAGAATCTTGTTAGTGCATCTTTGTTATGTCGAGATGGCTACAAAGTTGTTCTTGAGTCAAATAAATGTGTTGTGTCAAAACATGGTTCTTTTGCTGGTAAAGGATATGATTGCAGAGGCTTGTTTCGCTTATCACTGCATGATGTGTGTAATAAAATGGTGAATTCTCATTGATATTTCGATGAGTCGGATTTATGGCATTCACGTTTTTGTCATGCAAGTTTTTGGCTGTCTTATGCGGTTGGCAAATATGAATTTAATTCCTAAATTTAACTTGGTCAAAAAGTCTAAGTGCCATGTGTGTGTTGAATCAAAACAACCCCGCAAGCCTCACAAGGCTGCTGAGGCGAGGAATCTGGCACCTCTAGAACTTGTTCACTCTGATTTATGTGAGATGAACGGAATCTTGACCAAAGGCGGTAAAAGATATTTCCTCACTTTTATAGATGACTCCACCCGTTTTTGCTATGTGTATCTCTTAAAGTCAAAAGATGAAGCGTTTAATTATTTTAAAACCTATAAAGCTGAAGTTGAGAATCAACTTGAGAGGAAAATAAAACGGTTAAGGTCCGATCGAGGTGGAGAATACTTCTCTAATATTTTTGATGAGTTCTGCGTGGAACATGGTATTGTTCATGAGAGGACACCGCCATTCTCACCACAATCCAATGGGATTTGCTGAAAGGAAAACCGTACTCTAACCGATTTGGTGAATGTCATGTTGAGTACAGCGGGATTATTCAAGGAATGGTGGGGTGAGACGATTTTGACTGACTTGCCATGTCCCGAAAAGAGTTCCAACAAAGAACAAAGAGATCACACCATTTGAGGAATGGGAAAAGAGAAGATTAAATCTCTCATATTTGCGCACTTGGGGTTGCTTGGCTAAAGTGAATGTGCCAATCAACAAGAAGCATAAACTTGGTCCTAAAACTGTTGATTGTGTATTTCTTGGTTATTCCTTTCACAAAGACCTTTGGATATAGGTTCTTAATTATAAAATCTGATGTGCCTGATATGTATGTTGATACAATCATGGAATCAAGAGACGCTACATTCTTTGAGAATGAATTTCCAATGAAGAATACATCTAGTGAAACAAGTCATGAGACTATAATTCCCCATGAGTATGAACTGTCTATTCCAATAGATCATGCCGAGGATTCTCATGTGCATATCCCCGAGGAGGATGACACTATAGTCACTTTCGAAAAGAGTAAGAGAGAGAGAGGGTTGCAAAATCCTTTGGTGATGACTTTATAGTGTACCTTGTGGAAGACGCCAAGCACCATTAGAGAGGCATATTCCTCTCCCGATGCTTGACTTGTGGAAGGAAGCAAAGAAGGGAGTGAGATGGATTCTATTATGTCTAATGGAACTTGGGTGGTCATTGACCGTCCTTATGATTTGTCAACCTATAGGTTGCAAATGGATCTTCAAGAAAAAGCTTAGGCCTGATGGTACAATTGAGAGGTACAAGGCAAGGCTTGTGGCCAAAGGATATACCCAAAAAGAGGGTGAAGATTTCTTTGACACCTATTCACCAGTTGCTCGATTGACTACAATTCGCACATTGATTGCCGTGGCAGCCTCTTATGGTCTTATCATTCATCAGATGGATGTTAAGACAGCTTTCCTCAATGGAGAGTTGGATGAGGAGATCTATATGGATCAGCCAGAAGGATTTATTGTGGATGGCCAAGAGAACAAGGTGTGTAGATTGATAAAATCATTATATGGCCTAAAACAAGCTCCTAAGCAGTGGCATGAAAAGTTTGATAATACTCTTACAGCTGCTGGCTTTGTTGTGAATGAAGCAGACTCGTGTGTGTATTATCGGTATGGTGGGGGTGAGGCAGTTATACTATGCCTTTATGTTGATGACATCTTGATCTTCGGATCTAATCTCAATGTGATTGAGGAAGTGAAGAATCTTCTATCGAGCAATTTCGAAATGAAAGATTTGGGAGAAGCTGATGTCATTCTAAACATCAAGCTTATTAGAGAAGGTGATGGTGGGGTAACTTTGTTACAATACCATTATGTGGAAAAGGTGTTAAGTCGCTTTGGTTTTAGTGACTGTGATCCTGCTCCTACACCTTATGACCCTAGTGTGCTATTGAGGAAAAAATCGAAGAATAGCAAGGGATCAGTTGACATACCCCGGATCATTGGCTCACTCATGTACCTTGCGAGTGCAACAAGGCCTGACATCTCATATGCCGTGAGCAAGCTGAGCCGGTTTGTATCAAAACCAGGAGATGATCATTGGCGTGCTCTTGAGAGAGTATTGCGGTATCTGAAAGGTACTATGACATATGGTATACATTATACTGGAAACCCAAGAGTGCTGGAAGGCTATTGTGATGCCGACTAGATTTCTGATGCTGATGAGCTTTATGCCACAAGCGGATATGTGTTCTTGCTTGGAGGTGGCGCTGTTTCCTGGAAGTCTTGCAAGCAGACTATCTTAACGAAGTCTACAATGGAAGCAGAACTCACAGCGTTAGACACTATTTGGCCGAGGCCGAGTGGCTACGTGATTTCCTATTGGATTTACCGGTAGTTGAAAAACCGATACCGGCTATTTCCATGAACTGTGACAATCAGACTGTGATTACAAAAGTCAACAGTTCCAGGAATAACATGAAGTCTACAAGGAATGTTAAGAGAAGATTGAAATCTGTCAGAAAGTTGAAAACCTACGGAGTTATAACGGTGGATTATATCCACACGTCGAATAATCTGGCAGATCAATTCACTAAGGGTCTGTCACGCAATGTGATAGAAAGTGCGTCGAGAGAAATGGGTATGAGACCCACGTGAAATCTACTATGGTGGTAACCTGCTCTATGTGATCGGAGATCCCGTGAAGTAGAGTGGTGAAACAAGCTAGGAGTAGATTGAGAGGAAAGATCCCTTTCTTGACTCATTTCTGATGCACATCTTTCCTATCTGTAAGGCAGGATGGTATTTACCTTAATGTATTCCAAGAGTCTTATGAAGATGAGATGTTGTCCTACAGAACATCTTTTGAGGAGTACACCTATATGAGTCAGACTGCTAGTCACAGTCTATGGGACTTGGGTAATCCCTAAATACTCATGAAAGGCACAGAAGTGTGACTTATATGCTTCAAATCAGCGGGGATGCCTTTTGCAGCCTAGTATCAGCAAAGGACTTGAGTGAATCTCATCTCGCACAAAACTGTCAATTCAAGGCATAGTCCATTGTTCAGTTGTGACTGAGTGAAACTCTTGTTCTAGATGGATGTTCAACTTAACAGTCTCCATCGAAACACTGGTATATCGAAGAATTGTGTCTCTGGAATTACATAGTTACATACCCTAGAGTTTGGTGGGGATTGTTGGATTTATTATGGGATATACCCATTTATATATTCAATAAATCAATAAACTCTATGGTATTTAATTATGGATATTAATTGTCCCAATTGGAATTTGAAAGAGCTTTGGTTTTTGGCTTTTTGTTTGCCAACGCATGGGAGGCCAACGTGAAGGACTTTTGGCCTTTCGGTTGCCCACGCAAAGAAGCCTTGTCTCTTCACTTCTATTGGTGATAATAAGAAGGGATCAGCCATCATTCGGGGTTGAGATAGAGAAACACCAGAACACGATTCAGCCGCAAGGAAGGTTTCCCCATCTCGTTACTTCGCGCGCACGAAGGAGCGAGATGGCAGGTGCCTCCGAAGCCCTTGCCGTTCGAGACCTTGCTCGGGGGATCGGCAATTAGGTTTTTGGGGAGCGACTACGCGACTGCCCAAATCAGAACTGTTGCTGTTGTTCGTCGTCGTCTTCTTCGCGGGTGACAGTTCGTCTTCTTCTCCCTCGAGCATCGGTGATCTTCTTCTTGGCGGGACATCTTCATCTACGGCATGACGAAAGAAGTTGGAGAAGGATCTGGATCGGGATCCTCGGAGCGCATGGGAGGTATGATCAAATCCTCTCCTTACTGTTTTACGTTTTCCAGGTTATCAATGTTTTAATAGTTTGTCTCTGTTGTTTCATCTGCCTGTCATGTGCTTGTTTCATCAGTTCTGTCATATCGTTTCATGAGATGTTTGATGCCTATTCCTGTTAGCCATCTCGCCATATCGATTGTTTACGTGATTCAGTTATGTTGTCTCATATATTCCTGTGCATTTGTTTCAGTTATTCAGTCTTACTGTTTCACATGTTGCTGCCTATATGTTTCAATAGTTCTGTTTCGTCGTTTCATATATTCTAGATGTTCTGTTATGTCACATGATATATATATGCTTCACATGCTTATTGTTGATATGTACCATATTATTATATATATGCTTCACATGCTTGTTGTTGATATGTACCATATTATTATGGGTGCATTTGATATCATGATTTCAATGGTTAATTATCTTTTATATGTCATCATCATAATGTTAATTTATAGAATTAAAATGACATGAAAATTGCCTAATTATCTAACAATATCTCGGAGGACTATGCGTTTCAAAAAAAATTGCGTTTCGAAATTTTTTTGACGAAGGACTATTACCTGAATAATCAAGAAGCCAGAAAGAAAGCATGAATGGTTGCAGATCGGTCCTTGTTGCATCCAGAGTCAACGCCCACAGAGTGGGAGGAGTTGCATCTGGAAAGTGGCAAGCAGCGATTCTGCAGGGCTAGAGGACGATGACCAACTACAAGAGAGAAAGAAGGGAAGCTGAATCTTCTAGCGGCTTCATGGAAGACGGAACGAGGAAAATCTCTTTCTTGGTTGTAAGCCAATCAGAGCACTATATGCGCTCCTTCAACATCGGATCTAATCCAGTCTCCGGAGCTTAATTGTTTTCAGGTGAACAATACGAAACTAGGTACCAAAATTGAACAAACTGTGAACTAGTGAAATTTGGATACCTGAACAAGGTCTGAAGCTAGAAGAAAACAAACATGCGCTGCAGATGGGTATGCTATTACTGAATCAATGTTAACCTCACTCTTTGGATTGAAGTTGAGAAGATGCTGCATGAGGTCCTTGACACTAGTAACGAAATTATTTTGCGTGACACCTCAAAATATTAACCGTGGCGGGCACGTTTTTTGCCTGTCACGGTTAATACGCCGCCACATGCAGTTTTATTTTGCGTGGCGGGCATTTTTGCCCGCCACGCAAAATCGATTTTCAATGGCGGGCAACATAAAAACGCCCGCCACGGTAAATAGGTATTAACCGTGGCGGGCATCCTAACGATGCCCGCCACTGTAAATCAATTTTCCGTGGCGGGCTCCTTTAAAAGCCCGCCACCTAAAATGCAGGCCCAATTTGGAGTCCAGGCAGCCCAATATCAAGCACCTAGTATATAAAGAAGCTGAAACCCTAAGAAGCCAAATCCATTCTGTATTCTTCCTTAGCCACCGGGAGCCGAGCCCGTTGTTTCCCCCTTCGCCCGTCGTTTCCCGCCGTCTCGGTCGTCGATCCCTCCTTCCCCTCGGCTCCTTCTCCGCCTCCTTCATCTCCCCCTCGGCTCCCCCTTCCTCCCACCGGCGCCCTCCCCGCTCCCGCTCCCGCCGGCTCCGGGCGGCGGGTCCACGCGAGGCCGGCGGCCGGGCAGATCCAAGTGGCGCGGCTCCGGCGGGTCCACGCTGGCGGCGGCGGCTCCGGTGGATCCAGCGGCACGGCTCCGGTGGATGCAGGCGGAGGCGGCGCGACTGGCGTGTGGCGGATCCAGGCGCGCGCCACGGCGGATCCACGAGGAGGCCAGCGGGTGGGGATCTCGGGCGGCCCTCCCGGCGGCGGTTCGGGCGCGGCGGCCCTCCCCGGCGGCAGAGATCCGGACACCGGCGGCGAATCCGGCCGGTGGCGGCGGATCTGGCCGGCCGGCGGCGACGTCGGGCGGGTTCGGTGGGTTATCGGGCGAAGGGGCTCGGTGGCCCATCGGGCTTTTTTTAATTCATTTATGCCCGTCCACGCAAAAGGTAGCATTACCGTGACCTTTGGTTGCGGGCGGCGCGTGTGCCCGCCACGCAAAATTTTTTGCCCGCCACAAAAAGCTTTTGGGTACTAGTGAGAACAGCGACCAAAAGGAGAAGTGGCTCTTGCAGCTTCGTGGAAAATGTCGTCATGATGTTGATCTGACACTGATGCTAATTTGATTAATTATCCTTGTCCTTTGCTCTGATTGTAACTGGGTAACCACCCTGTACCAGCTGAATGGAAATGAGTGAGAAGATGGAGAAAGCAATGCTAAGATTTGTTTAAGGAGCAGTTGATCAGAATAAGCCTTTATTTTACCAGTGATTGCTCTTGTATCCTTTCGCCTCTCATTTTTAGTAGGCCCATGAGATGATTGTTTTTTCAATAGATCATTTGCCACTAGTCCTTGGTTGGTGGTCATGGTAGTAGTTCGTGCTGACTAGGTGCATTGCTATGGTTGGTCTTATATATTCATATTGTTTGTTGATCACATAGTAACAACTAACAAATGGGCTATGTACAGTATAACAAGTGGGATGTTTATTAGAATAAGTGGGCTAGTCCTAAAAATAACTCTACAGATCGCATAAGAACATGCAGTTAATCAATTCATAAGAACATGCAGTTAATCAATTCAGTTTTTGACAAACTAATAATTTCTTGTTTGGGAAATGGAGAAAAGAGAAACACGAGCACCAAAAGCTCCTATCGGGAGCCCCCGCGTCGCTCCTGTCGGGCGACTCGGGTGGAACCAGCGCCGCCACCGCCCCCACCCCTCCGCCTACTCCGCTCGCCCTCGCCGCCTCCTCGGGGGGTCGCCGCGCGCCCCCGTGACGGTGGCGGCGAGGCTCTGCCCTGCACCTGTGATGGTGCGCGCCTCGTCGTCCGGGGCGAGTCCGTGGGCTCGCGGGTGTGTGGTGGCGACCGGCGCTGTGGCGCGCGGCGCCTTCCCGTGGTCGCGGGCGAGTCCGTACAGCTGCGGCGTGTGGCGGCGACCGGCGATGTCGGTGCACACCTCCCATCGTCGCTGGTGAGTCCGTATGGCTCCATGGCGTGTGGCGGCGACGGAAAATCGGTGCGCACCTCCCATCGTCGCGGGCGTCTGGGGGCTTCGCGGCGTGTGGCGGCATCGGCGCTATCGATGAGCGCCTCCCGCCGTCACGCGGGGCGAGTCCGACGGTTCCGCGGCATGTGGCGGTGACCGGCTCACCTCCTCATCCTGCTTGCTCACGTTGATTCAGCGAAAAGCTCCGCCATTGTTGTTGTTGCTGCTTTTTTTTTTATCCACCTTTTCGCCCTTTGCTTGGTCGTTTCATTGTAAAAAGTACTTTGTATTATCCAGTGGGCCATTTTGGGAGAACGCCTCCCCGTGACCTTAAAAAAAAAAGGATGCCGAAGCATGCTCTGCTACAGAACAATAGCAACACACCGAAACTTGCTATATTCCCAGAAAGTAGAGCATATGCTTATAAATCTGTTTACCGAGAACGTGTTATCACTTACTACTGCGCAAGCTTGAAGAAAATGAATACTCCCTCCGTTTTAAATTATAGTTCGTTTTGACTTTTTTTGACCCTAAGTTTGACCACTCGTCTCATTCAAAAAATTTGCATAGAAATAATCAAATTTAAGTCATTCTTAAAGACCATTTGTTAATAAAGGAAACCACAACAAAAAAGAAGTGATATTTTGTACAAAATTTTGAATAAGACAAGTGGTCAAAGTTAAGGTTAAAAAGTCAAATGAACTAAAATTTGGAACGGATTTAGTACCATATTTAGCATGTGCTGGTAGCCCGGTTAGGCAGAGAGGACATTTTGCTTCATTTAGCAGATGAAACTGAAGGACTTGCAGGATAGGATCAAACCACCAACTACTGTGTCTCTGTGGCAGCGTATACCAGTACCAGGTACAGAGAAACCAAAGATACAACACGTTTTCCAGCAAAACACAAACGGCAAATTAAAGGCTCTGCGACTTGGATTACAGACCTGGTAGAGGGTCCCAACTCTGGAGTAGACATAGGGGAACGTAACTCTGTCTTATTTGCCTTCAGTCACACATAAATGCTAATCGTGGCTTTTCACCAAGATAATTAAAACGATTTCGAATTTTGACAACTATATTGAGTGCACCATTATATTTACGCTGCATATACAAAATTAAAGAATAAAAAAAAGCTCATTCTTGGTAGACTAGACAACAACAATATACGTACATTATGCTTCAAGAAAACAGAGTAAGAGAGAAACTTGCTCTGTTTCCAGAAAACAGAGTAAAGGAATGGAACTTGCTCTGTTTCCAGAAAACAGAGTAGGCAGCCTCTCTTTGGACTCATCAGTAAGTATGCAATGCACTTGTTTATGTTCTTTACTTTTGCCCCAATATGATCCAAGCATGAAGGTACACAAGCACGAGCCATGACCCTGACGCAGCTGACATTAAGTATTTTTTAGGAAAAAAGTCATTAATTAAGGTCAATTAAATTTGGACAGGCAAAAATCATGTCAAACCTTATGCCAAACCGACGTGATTAACAAACCAAAGAACCAAATTAAAGAACGTATATGAAAGAAAGCCAGGTTCAGCGCAGCAGAAACTGAACAATCTGCAATTTTATTACCAGCCCGACCATGGAGGACATGAAGCAACACGAAACCGTTCATACCAGCATACCACTGTGCCATTGATGACCAAACAGAAACCTAAACACATACTAGCATTCAGAAAAAATAAAAGCTCCCAGAGAACAAGAAAACAGATGGTTCCTCTTCCAGCGGGTACCACCATTCATCATTCTTACAGCTCAGAAATCAACCAAAATGATGAGCACCAAAATGATGCTGCTGCCCCCTTGTTTCAGTAGCATATATAGCACATCTTCTGACTTGTATTCTCTGCATGTACAATTATTCCCAGGCGTTAATCCAAGGATAAAACCAGAAAAATAGGAGCAAAAGAGGATAACTTTGAATTTTGCATTGAAAATATGCACTTGTTTCGCCCCTGCCTGCAGTATAGCCAGAAATACAGGTGGCACTCAATGAGATAAAATCAACTATGTTGCATTCGTGAACCCACTAACGAATGCACATATCAAGGCTGCTTTAGTTGCTCTATTTAAATTAATTCATGTGCTACTGGACAACGAAAACACACTTGGAGGAGACCTTTGGCCTATTCGGCTGCCATGGCTGCAGCTGCTGCTGCAGGCTCTGGCTGCAATTGCTATCTACAGGTACGAATAAAGCAACAAGCAATTGACTAACTGAGCATGTAATGGACAATGAGAACTGAAATTTAGGTAAGTGGTATAAAGAAAATTGCTTACCTCTCGAAACTTCAGCATCCATGCATCTGTCATCATATTCTTTGCAAAATATTTTTCTTAGTTAATTTAACGATGACCTTTGTGATGTGGATAATTTTCTGAAGTTCTTTGTTCGAGGCATTTTCTTTACGTCCATCGCAAAGCTTCTCTACAACCTCCTCTGCAGTGTCTTCCAAGTATAATAGCTCAAGGGTTCTAAGGTACTCAATGCCCTGAGGCAGGCACTTCAGGTTTTGACAGTCTGACAATACTAACTCAACCAGGCTTGCCAGTGCACCTTCTTCTATTATTACTTGATTGATCTGCGGAGCACCCATTATTCTTAGCGCTCGCAGTCTAGGAAATGCCTGTGAAGGGAAGTACAATGTATTTCTATTATAAGCCGCACTAAGCTGTAAACCGTGTAACACCTTGAGGCTAGAAAATGAGTCTTCATCAAGTCCGGAAAATCTCAGATACAACTCAGAAAGGTTGTTAAGGTGCGACCAGGACGAGAGAATCTGAGGCAACAAGTTGTTTTCCAAGCCCCTGCCAGTTCAAGTCTAGTAAGAGTCTCTGGTAAACAGAGTGCTTCTAATGGTAGTACTTTCATTTTCGTTTGATGCATCTATTGATAGTCTTGTAAGATGACAATAGCTTTGCACAAGTTGGAAGCGTGCTCATTTAGCACATTACAAACTGAAAATGGTCTCAACTCTGTCAAAGCGGCAACATCACAAAGTGTCTCAGAGCTTGCTTTAACCTCTTGCAGAACATGCTGGCTGGTCAAATTCCTGATCCCTCTAGGCACCATAACTCCTATTAAATTGTTTATATTTCTTTCGGTTACCACTGCACCTGCGTACAGATACCTAAGGTTCTTCAGTTTTGCTACACTGTTTGGTAAAGATAGCAGAGAAAGTAAAGAGTGCATCCAGCACTTCTAAGTTTTGCAGTCTTCCTATTGCCTCAGGTAGAACCTCAATTGCAGTAAATCTAAGACCGAGAAACCCCAGATTGAACAAGTTGAAGACCTCATTAGGCAACATCTTGGTTTGTGTACCTTGCAGATCCAAAGTTGACAAAGCAAGTTTGAAGATGCAAGGATAGGCCTTAGCAATTCAATATCAATGGAACTCGTAAAAGCATATACTGCGTAGATGTGTTGCACCAGATTGACTCAATGATGAAATATTGGAACTTTCTATTGATAGTCGACGCGAGCTGCCTATCGAAAATGTCATGTGTCCCATGTAAACTTTGCCAAAGGATTCTATCTACGCTTTGTCAAGAGCAAGATGGAGGATGACATCATGCACTCGACACTTCTTCACTCTTCCAAACGCATTCTTCTCAACAACTTGCAGTAGGCTTCGGGTTTATAAGATCATTCAAGTAGCCCTCCGCAACTTCTTCCTGCGTATTGTTCTCTTTTTTCATTGATGAATCGAAGTAATCGAAGGCCTTATTAACCTTCTCCTCTTCAGTTCATAATCCTCCGGAAAGAGTGCACAATGTAAGAAACAGTTCTTCAGTTCATATGGAAGGTCCTCCAAACCGACTTTCAAAAATGCTATCAACACCAGGGATTGTGTTTTACGATTGACTGTAATTTACGGTACACCTTTTCCCATTCGAGGAGTAAGTTGGAGGTTTGAAACACGTAGTCGCCCTATGCATGTGATAGCAATAGGCAAACCGTCACACTTTTCTAGGAACTTTGTGGCTAAATCCCATAACTCCAGAGGGCATCTCTTGTCCTCGTTGTTCCCAAAAGCTAGCTTGAAAAAGAGCATATAAGAGTGATTTTCTTGTAGAGGTTTTAGCATAATTGCACGAGTCATTAGTTGCCAATGACGCAACTTCAGATAACCTTGATGTGAGAACAAATCGGCTTGTACTATTAGTAGGGAAAACACTCATGATATCAATCCACACATCCTGTTCCCAAACATCATCAAGGACTAAGATGTACCTTTTACCTTCTAGATGGTTATAGATGGCCTCAACTACAATTCTCATTTCATTGCTATAATCGATTGAGATGTTAAATGCCCTAGCAATTCTTTTTCAGCAAATCCTCAATTTGGTAACTCTTGGACACAGATTACCCATGCAGCAAGCATCAAACTCGACTTTCACATTGTTATAGACATGACCAACCAAAGTAGTTTTACCTACGCCACCCATCCCCCAAACTGCTGTTATTCTAGTGCTCCTTTTTTCCAAATCACCAACTAGCCACCCCTTGAGCTTGTCAGCACTATCTTCAATACCCACTAGGTCGTCATCCCTTGAAAAACACAAATTTTGAGTGTAGGATTTGACATGATGGTCACCGCTGTGGGCTGTGTCTATGCATTGGGATGACATAACGGGCCCTCCTTTCGTAGCTTCTTCAAGCTCGGCATTGATATCGCGGAGCTTGTGAGCGAGACGGTGCCAAACCTTGACATGTTTGATCCTCTTTTTCATCTTTGCTGCAAATCCTCCATGCTTGTCATCCTCAAGCTTGTATCTGAACTCGTCGACAACATCCTCGATCTGGAAAGATAGTTCACGGATCTTGTTGACGAAGATGTCAGTGGTCTCGTCAGTATCCTTGAACTTCTCTGACTCATGCAAGTAGGCTTTCATGCTCACCAGCTCCTCCTTGGCTTTGTGGATCTCGCCATAGAGACCCTTGAGAGCAGAAGCTTCCTTGCAAAACAGAGATGCACCATAGTCTGCTGCCTGGTTCGCCAAAGCTTCACCTAGCTTGCCAATCAGCACTCCAACAACAGCTTCCGCCATGGTTGTTGTGCGCGCTTGCTATGCTAGAGGACTCCGATGTTACCAGGAGATACAAGTGTAGTTGCCTTGCTGCAGCCAGAGGCCTGAGTTTAGGAACTAACTCTATATATATACAAGTGCAGACTTTGAAAGTTCGAATGATGAAATCTTACTAAGGAATAAGGATTACCTGAACAGGACACAGGAGAACAAAACCAGCACATTGGAGATCATGGATAACTCTGGCAAGTAGGAGGAGTTGCATATAGAGAACAATGATGCTGCAGCCGCCAGCGTCGGAGGTGGAAATGGGAGGTCATGGGGCTTCGCGGAAGGAGATGAGGGAAAAAAAAAAAAGGATTACCCTTCTGTGGCTACGATGGCCCTGTCTCCCGTGTTCACAGGAGGACAGGACGGTAGACACGGACAGGATGACTTCAAGTCGTCGTCGTCGTTGTCTTCTTCATGGCATAGGCAGTGTAAACCATTGGCTGAAAAGTGTGATACAACAATGGCTGCACTCCGGGCACCAGCAATGACAACGACAGCATTGAGCAAGAAGCCACCGCTGACGTTTTCCATCAACAGCATTGAGCAATGACAACCAACAAGTGAGGTATGTAAAATATAATAATTAACTTATTAACAAGTGGTCTGTTTACAACTAATTATTATTGCAACAAGTGGGCTAATCCTCAAACAGAAAGGTCTATGGATCGCATGTATATGCAGTTTTAAAAAATCTGAATCAATGCAGTAGTTGACAAACTAGTCATTTTTTTTTTTTTTGCCAAAAAAAAACAAGAGAAACACAAGTTGCCGGAATAGATTACCTGTCACGTAAAATCAAGTCGAACTATGCCAACAAAAAGCAATAGATGTAATTGTTGAGTGTACAACTAAGTGGCCCATGGACAGTCTGCACCAAACCTTGCTCTGCCAAGAGAACATAGGAACCCACCCAAGCTTGCTCTGTTTTAAGAAAACAGAGCATACGTTTATAGCTTCCGAAAAGCGTGTTAGCAACTTAGCATTACCACTGCCCAGAAAGCAGTATAAAATGAGTAGCATATTTAGCATGTGCTGGCCCGGTTAGGCAAAAAGGACATTTTGCTTCATTTATCAGAACAAACTTAAGGACTTACAGGATATGAGACCACTGCCCTACCTATGTGATGCCATATAGTAGGTTCAGAGAAACCACAAAATGCAGCATCCAACCATCCTCCTCACTGCCTCGCGCACCAGCACCATGGCAAACCCTGTCTATAGTTTTATCTCCTTTTTTATATTTAGAATTTTATTGACTTCTCTATATTTCTAACCTGCAACCTTAAAAGGAGGTGAAAAGTTTGAAATTCCCAAACTCCCTGGCAGTGAAACTTTCGGAAACAAGAAGGAAACTGAACTCCAGCTTCCCAACACTGCAAGTTCATTGGCCATTTCTGTGATATCAAGAGACCCGGTTGACCATCATCTAATGCAAAACCTTAAATATGGAAGTCATAGAAAGGTGGACGTTATTGGCTAATCATGTCTTTTCGCCTAGATTGTTAAGATGAATTGGGTTTTTGATAACCATGTGTTCACCATTATATCAATGGTGCATAAAAACAAAGAACAAAAATAAGCTCATTCTTGATAGACTTTCTGGAGACAGGAACTCAAACAAACACGGGCAATCCATTGCCCAAAAATTGATGTCAATGCTTACAGTCATGCTAACTCTTCCAAACCTCCTACTTTCAGATACCTCACCAGTTCATCAGGTTGATGTGCCGTAAAACTAAATGCTTTGCTTCATTACAATATATTCTTGTATATTGCGTAACTGATGGCATGGTATGCTCGATACACCTAGAACAGAAGCTATGTACTCACATTACGAATTAAAAAGAACATACCAGTTGCCAATTTCTGAAGAAAGCACAGCCTAAACTAATTTGGCTATTGGATTCTATTACAATGTACCTTTAAAACAACTAAAATTATAATGCCACAGGAGTAACCTTTCAGGCTAATCACACCCATTATATTTCATTGATTCACAAAAAAAACCCCCCATTATATTCCATTGATTCAATTAAATTACTCATAAACTTACTGCTGACTGTAACTTTGAGTTTTGTCTCCACATAACAGAAAGCATCGACAAACAAAAAGTTATGTTCAGCAAAACTGAGAAGTAAAAAAGTCTGACAAGCTTATTACAAACCTGGGAGATGGCGAGATGCCTCACCCATAATTCCATAAAGGACATCAAGCCAATCTCTTAGGACCAGAGACTAAACAGAAACCCAGAGCATGGACTCTCTGGTCTCTGCGCTAGGGACAAACGACATAAAGAAGCAACTAAAATCACAACAGTGTTTGCGCTTAATTCGCCAACAAATTTAGTAAATTCGGATTGGCACTCTTTCAGCAATCTGCAACCATGCAGAGATTTCAGTCACTTCCTGCTGATGATAGCGGTTGTCTTGTGCTCTGCTTCTGCGATCACTAGCTCAATACATGTTCATTTACCCCTGAACTGATGAATCACCAAGGGTCCAAAGCAGACCAACAAAGCCAGCAGCAACCTGAAGAAATGAAACAGACAAGATATTTTATGGCCCACTGTTGTGCTCCGGCCAGTCCAATAAACAAGAAGCCGTATAAAAACCATACCTTGTACACAAACTCATGAAATATAGTAGCTAGGATCTAAAGTTTCAGCCACGAGTGCATCCCCTTCTCTGGTTACAATTCTTTGCAAAAAGTCTTCCCCAGTTACACTAAAACCAACCATTCTAATGTGGCTAATCTTCATTAGCTCTTCCTCGCATTCATTTGCTTCCCTTTCTTCCCTAAGGATCTTTATAAGCTCATCTGCAACATCTTCCAAATATAATTCATCAAGAGTTGTAAGATTCTCAATGCCATGAGGGAGCCGCTTCAATTCAGGGCAGTCCAAAAACCGTAGCTTAACAAGGCTTCCTAGTGCATCTTCTTCTATTTCTACTTGGCTGAGCAGTGGAGCATGTTTTATCTGTAGTTCTGTCAGTCTAGGAAATGACTGCAGCGAAGCATAATGTGGCTAGGAAATGAGTTCTCATCAAGTTTGGAGAACATCAGCACTAAATGAGTGAGACAGTTAAGGTGCAGCCACGAAGAGAGAATTTGAGGCATCTGTGTCTTCTTTTCAGCTGGCCATTCAGTCCGAGTTTAGAAAGAGTTTCTGGTAAACTAAGTTGTTCAAATGGCAACACCTCATTTTCATTTGACATAGTAATTGACAAACTAAATGGCAACACCTCAGGTTACAGATAGTGCTACACAAGATTAACCAGTGCTCACTTGTCACATCCTCGACTGAAAATGTTCGTAAATGTGTCAAAGCTGCAACATTACATAGTGTCTCTGAGCAAGCTTTAAACTCTTGCAAAGCATGCAGTCCTGTCAGGTTCTTTATTATGCCCTTAGGCACCTTCACTCCACGATAATATCCCTGCAAAGGTCCTTCACTGACCACTACAGATGCATATAGGTACCTAAGCTTTTTCAGTTTTCCTACATCCTTTGGTAAAGATAGGAGACAAGTGCCTGATGCATCCAATACTTCTAAGTTCTGCAATCTTCCAATGGCATTTGGTAGAATCTTAATTTGAGTATTTCGAAGACCCAAGAAACGCAAATTAAACAAGCTGAAGACCTCTTTAGGAAGCATCTTGATTTTAGTATCTTGCAGATCCAATGTTGACAGCAATGTTGAGGATGCAAGGATAGGCTTGAACAAATCGATATCAACAGAACGAATAACATAGATTGCACGTAGATGCATCACACCAGATTGATTCAGCAGAACAATATTGGTGCTATTTATTGACAGTCTGCGTGTTTCTTGTACCAAAAATGTCCCATGGCCCTCATAAACTGTACCAAAGCATTCTTTTGCTGCTTTGTCAAGGGCAAAATGGCGGATGACATCATGCATTCGGCAACACTTCAGTCTTCCTAACTCATTCTTCTCAACGACCTGTAGCAGGCTTCGGTTTACAAGATCATTCAGGTATCCCTCAGCAACTTGTTCAAGTGTTTTGTTCTCCTTTTCCTCAATGAATCCAGAAGTAATCCAGTGCCTAATTAACCTTCTCCTCGTCAATTCATAATCCTCTGGAAATATTGCACAATGTAAGAAGCAATTCTTTAGTTCATATGGAAGGTCCTCCAAGCTGAGTTTTTAAAATACTATCGACACCTTGGATCACATTATTAGTGGACTGCAATTCTAATTCCTTGTACATGCTATACCATTCAGAGTATGTTGGTTGTTTGACAGATAATAGACGGCCTATGCAAGCAATTGCAATAGGCAAGCCTTCACACTTTTGTAAGAACTTTGCTGCCAAATCCTGTAACTCTGATGGGCACCTTTTGTCATCACTATTCTGGAAAGCTACTTTGCAGAATAGCTTCCAAGAGGGTATATCTCCTAGTGGTTCCAGCTCAATTGTGCAATTACTAGTTGCCAATGATGCAACTTCTCGTTTTCTTGATGTAAGAACAAATCACTTGGTACAATTAGTTGGAAAGACTTCTATCGTATTAATCCATACATCATATTCCCAAACATCATCAAGAACCAAGATATACCTTTTGCCTTCAAGATGTTTCCGGATGATCTCAACTAAGCTTCTAGTTTCCATGTTAGTTGCATCAGTTAAAATGCCAAACTCTTTCACAATCCACTTTAGCAAGTCTGCAACCTGGTAACTCCTTGACACAGTTACCCACGTAGCAGCATCAAAAGCCAGTTTCACAATCTTGTAAACATGGTCAACTAAAGTAGTTTTACCTACACCACCCATTTCCCAAACTGTGGCTATTTTGTTGTTCTTTTCTTCCAGATCATCTACTAGCCACTGCATAAGCTTCGTTGCATTATATTCAATACCCACTACATCATCTTTCCTTGCAAAATACAAGTTTTGATTGGTGGGTCGTCTGGCTTGATTGTCACCTCTCCCAGCATAGTCATGCATTCCTGGGATGACATAACGAGCCCTCCTTTTTGCAGTTTCTTCGAGCTCAGCATTGATTTCACAGAGCTTGTGAGCCAGACGATGCCAAACCTTGAGATGCTTGATCCTCTTCTTCATCTTTCCTGGAAATCCTCCATGTTTGTCATCCTCAAGCTTGTACATGAACTCATCGACAACGTCCTCAATCTGGAAAGATAGTTCCCGGATCTTTTTGATGAAGATACCGGTGATCTCATCGGAATCCTTGAATTGGTTTGACTCAAGCAGGTAGGCTTTCATGATCTCCAGCTCACCTTCGGCTTGCGGATCTCGCCAAAGAGACCCTTGAGAGCAGAAGCTTCCTTGCAAAGCTTGGATGCACCATAGGCTGCTGCTTCTTTGGCCAAGGCTGCACCTAGCTTCCCAATTAGCACTCCCACAACAGCCTCTGCCATGGTGGTTGTGTACGCTTGGAGACGTCAGAGTTACATATGGACCTGAACAATCTGAACCCCAAATTTCACAAAATTAACTCGAGTTACCTTTCAGATCCACAATCTGAATCTTTTTTTTCTTTTTGAAAAAACAAACTATGCTTGAAGTTGAAGATATAGAACAAGCTATGTTTACCTGAATACGAGAAGCTATAGAACAAGCACGCGTTGAAGTTGAAGATCAAGCCTTTTTTGTCACGGTTAGCATTGGGGAGTGGGAGGAGTTTCATCCTCAGAGATGGAAGGGGGGAAGTCATGCTGGAAGGAGCCGTGAAAAAAACGTCTCTGTGCTTGTAGAATTAGGGGCTGATTGAAAGCTACATAATCATTAATCTATCAGTGATGGGATGCTGTCTGGTTAAAAATACCAATCAATGCATGGGCCATCACCTAATGCATCATCCACTACGTGAAGGCTGTCTGTCACACAGCATTAGACTGACTTGGTCACTAGAATTTCGACTTGTAGAGTACAGTGTACAGCAGTCCACCAAACTGTGGCACCAAATCAGAGCAACAGGGCATCAACAACCTGAAGAAAATGAAACAGACCATACGTTTATGCAGCTACTATAATAGTGTGTCACCACTACGCCCAGAAAGCTGTATAAAATGAGCATGTGCTAGGCAGGTTGAGCAGAAAGGACATTTTGCATCATTTATCAGATCAAATTGAAGAACTTGCAGGATAGGGGACTACCAACTACAACCTGTCTCTGTGACACCAATATACCAGGTTCAGAGAAACCAAACATACATGATATACCAGGTTCAGAGAAACCATCACCCCAGAGATACAGCACGTTAATTTCCAGCAAAACGGAAACTAAAGGCTCTGTCACTTGGATTACAGAACTGGGAGAGGCCGACCACCCGTTGGATAGCTGATGAGGAAGAGCCGTGCCGCCGCACGCCACCTGTTCGTCGGAGAGCCTCTGAAGCGCCGGCTAGAGCGCGCCAACGGAGTCGACGAGGCAGCGGCGGCAGTAGTCCCGCACCACCACTGCGATGAGGATGCAATGCTGCATAGGTTCCTCTCCATGACCCCGCGGCCGCACGAGAGAGAGGAGGGTGCCTTTTTGGTCAGGGGCTGGAGCTGAGGCTGGGGTGAGCTAGTGGGGGCGGGCTTGGTGTTGCACCTACGGAGGAGGCCCGAGGCTAGGGTTGGGATGGGTGTGAGTGCGAGTGGGAAGAGGGAGGTGGATGGGGTGGAGAGCGGTGGCGGCGGCCATGGGAGCCGGTCAGACCAGCAGTGGAAGGGAGGACGACAGGGGTGTACGTCACTTACATGATGGTCCCACCTAAGAGGAACGTGGTTCAGTACTTTCTTTTATTTTGTTCTTTTTTGAATCCACTTCTATTTTGTGTCCTGCAACCCTAAACGAACATGAAAGTTTTGAACCATAAACATTCGGAAACTGAACTCGGCCGTGTGCAATCAGGCCTTGTTTAGATGGCTAAACTTTCAAACCCAACTTCCAAGATTTTTCCACTCTCTCCATCACATCACATTAAATACACCGTCGAGTATTAAATGTAGTAAAAAAAAAAAAAAAATAACTAATTACACAGTTTAGATATACATTATGAGGCGATTCTTTTGAGCCTAGTTACCCCATGGTAGGATAATATTTATCACAAACAAACTAAACGTGCTACAGCAGGTGCTATGCAAATTTTTCTAACATCTAAACAAGCGAGCCGAGCCACCGAGTTCGATTGACGGGGTAGTAATTGTTTTTATTTTTTCTGCTAGGGAGGACAGAGTTATTTGTATAATTGTATTCTCTCCTAGTGCGTCATTTATGGCGCGTCGTTGTAACTTTTTTAACTTATTTTGTCTTAATACAAAGGACACGCAAACCTTACGTGTGTTAGAAAAAAAACGTAAACATGCAAGTCATAGTGTTGACGTCAATGACTAGTCATGCCTTTTTAGCCAAGATGATTAAGATAAATTGGAGTTTTGACAACCGCATCATTATATTTACGGTGCATTCCCAAAATAACGACTAAGAAATAAGTTCATTCTTGACTGACCACTTCTGGAGACAGGAACTCAAACACACAGGCAATCTGTGCGAAAATTTGATACTGATGCTTAGAGTCGTGCTAACTCTTCGACACCTTCTAAATGTTTTGCTATAGTACAAGATATTCTTGTAAGTAACTGACGCCAGGGTATAATGCTCCATATAGCTCGAAAAGAAGCCAAGTGCATATACTCATGTTATTACCAACGAAAAAGAACATAACATTTTGCCAATTTCCTACATGGCGCAGCCTAAAGATACTAATATATCCTTTAAAACAACCATATTGTAATGCCATAACAGTAACCTTTTAGGCTAATCACACCCATTATATTCCATTCATTCAATACGATTATTCATAAACATACTGCTGAATGGAACTTAAAGTTTTGGGTCCACCCCAACAGAAAGCATCGACAGATGAAAATAGCTATGCTCTGCAAAACGAGAAGCGTCTGACAAGCTAATTACAAACCAGGGAGATGCCTCACCCGTGAAGGACACCAAGCCAATATCTTAGGACCAGAGATTAAACAGGAACGACAAGAAGGAGCAAATGAAATCACAACAGTGTTTGCGCTTAATTCACAAAACGATTTACAAATTTGTATTGACAATCTATTATGCAATCTGGATCCATACAGCATTCAGGCACTTCTCTTGCTGATGGGCGGATGTCCTGTGCTTCCTCGATTGCTAGCTCAATACCTGTCCACCAACTTGTTGAACTGAACAGAACAAAGCAGACCAACAAAGGCAGTAGCAACCTAACCAAAATGATATCAAACGAGACATTTAATTAGGAATGGCAGTGTGTTCTGGCCGGTCCAACAATAAGAAGCAGCATAAAACCATACCTTGTACGTGGACTCCTGAAATAGCAGCCTTCAACCAGCGATTGCATTCCCTTCTCTGGTTACAATTCTTTGCCCAAAGTTTTCCCCAGGTACATTGAAAACAACCCTTCTAATGTGGCTAATCCTCAATAGCTCTTCCTTGCATTCATTTGCTTCACCTTCCTGCCTAAGGATCTTTATAAGCTCATATGCAGCATTTCTCAAATATAATTCATCAAGCGCCGTAAGGTACTCAATGCCACGTGGGAGCTGCTTCAGTTCTGGGCAGTCTGCAAACCATAGCTTAACAAGACTTCCCAGTGCATCTTCTTCTATTTCTACTTGGCTGAGTTGCGGAGCACCGATATATATAGTTCTCTTAGTTTAGGAAATGACTGCACGGAGAGGCATAATGTCTTCCCATGGTAAGCCTTACAAAGATGAAGGAAACATAAATTATGCAACACCATGAGGCTAGGAAATGAGTTTTCATCGAGTCGGAGAACATCAGGCACAGACTAGTGAGATTGTTAAGGTGCGACCAGGAAGAGAGAACCTCAGGCATCCGTTTCTTTTCCAGCTGCCCATGCAGTTCAGTGCAGAAAGAGTTTTCTGGTAAACTAAGTTGTTCCAATGGCAACACCTCATTTTCATCTGACATAGTAATCGACAAACCGACAAGATTGCTCATGTTACGGACAGCACTACACAGGATTAATGAGTGCTCACTTGTCACATTGTCAATGTAAAATGTTCGTAAATCTGTCAAAGCTACAATATCACATAGAGTTTCTGAGCTAGCTTTAACCGTTTGCAGAGTATGCAGTCCTCTCGGGTTCTTTATTATTCCCCTAGGCACCAGTACTCCACCGTACCGAGAGAAAAGTGGTCCTACTCCTTCATCAACACGTACAGATACATATAGGTACCTAAGCTTCTTCAGTTTTGCTACAGCCTTTGGTAAAGATTGTAGACAAGTCATTGCTGCATCCAGTACTTCTAAGTTTTGCAATCTTCCGATGGCCTCTGGCAGAATCTCAATTTGAGTATTTTGAACACCCAAGAAAGCGCAGATTAAACATGTTGAAGACCTCATTAGGGAGCTTATTGATATTAGTACCTTGCAGATCCAATATTGACAACAATGTTGAGGATGTAAGGACAGATCTCAGCAAATCGATATCAACTGTACTCGTCGTAAAAACATAGATTGCGTAGGCGTGTCGCACCAGAAGGATCCAATGCCACATTGGTGTTATTTATTGATAGTCTACGTGTCCTATCTACTGAAACTGTCCCAGAACCCTCATAAATATTACCAAAACATTCTTTTGCTGCTTTGTCCAGAGCAAGACGGCGGATAACATCATGCATTCGGCACCATTCGACTCGTCCACACGCATTTTTCCTCAAGACAACTTGCGGTAGGCTTCGGTTTACAAGATCATTCAAGTAACCCTACGCCACTTGTTCTACTGTTTTGTTCTCCTTCTCCTTGATGAATCGAAGTAATCCGAGTGCCCAATTAACCTTTGTCGCAGCAGTCCACGATCCTCCGGAAATATTGCACAATGTAAGAAGCAGTTCTTTAGCTCATATGGAAGGTCCTCCAAGCTGAGTTTTAGAATACTTTCAACACCATGGATCACATTATGAGTTATTTTGCAATTCTAACTCCTTGTACACACTATCCCATTCAGAATAAATCAGCGGTTTGAAAGACAATAGGCGTCCTATGCATGCAATGGCAATCGGCAAGCCTTCACACTTTTGTAAGAACTTTGTAACCAAATCCTGTAACTCTCGATGGGCACCTTTTGTCATCACTATTCCGGAAAGCTGCTTTCTGAGTAACTCCAAAGAGTGCTTATCTCCTAGAGGTTCCACCTCAAGTGCATTCACTAGTTGCCAATGATGCAACTTCAAACTTTCTTGATGTGAGGATAATCCGGCTGGTACAGTTTGTTGGAAAGACTTCCATGATATTGTTAATCCATACATCCTTTTCCCAAACATCATCTAGAACCAAGATATACCTTTTACCTTCAACATGTTTCCGGATGATCTCAACTAAGCCTCTTTTTTCCATTTTAGTAGCATCATTTATGAGGCCAAACTCTTTTTGCAATCCTCTCTAAAACGTCTTGATCATGGTAACTCTGTGACACTTGTTACCCAGGCTGCAACATCAAAATCTAGTTTCACAATCTTGTAGACTTGGTCAACCAAAGTAGTTTTACCAACACCACCCATTCCCCACTTTGTGACTATTTTGTTGTTCTTTTCCTTCAGATCACCTACTAGCCACTGTTTCAGCTTAGTTGCATTATGTTCAATACCCACTACATCATCTTCCCTTGCCAGACAGAAATTTTGATTGGTGGACCTACCATGATGGTCACTACTCCCAGGCTGTCCCTGCATTCCAGGAATGACATAACGGGCCCTCCTTTCAGCAGCTTCTTCAAGCTCAGCATTGATATCACGGAGCTTGTGAGCTAGGCGGTGCCAAACCATGAGATGCTTGATCCTCTTCTTCATCTTGGCTGCAAATCCTCCATGCTTGTCATCCTCAAGCTTGTACATGAACTCATCGATAACATCCTCAATCTGAAATGATAGTTCCCTGATATTCTTGATGAAGATGCCAGTGGTCTCATCAGTATCCTTGAACTTCTCTGCCTGACGCAGGTAGGCGTTCATGCTTTCCAACTCCCTCTCGGCTTTGCGGATCTGGCCAAAAATACCGTTGAGGGCAGAAACTTCCTTGCAAACCATGGATGCACCATAGGTTGCTGCTTCTTTTGCCAAAGCTGCACCTAGCTTGCGAATCACCACTCCAACAACAGCCTCCGCCATGGTTGTTGTGTGCACTTGCTATGCTAGAGGTCTCCGAGTTGTTAGGAGATACAAGTGTAGTTGCAGGCTGCTGCCAAAAGCCCAAACCAGAGTTCAGGAATCAATAACACGATCTTCAAATTAAGGTAATCAGTGTGAACGGCCAAACCAACAAAAATGTTGCAGACATGGAATGATGAAATCTTGCCAAGTATTACCTGAATAGGCGAAGAAAACAAGCAGTGTTGCAGATCGAGGCTCTGTTTAAGGTCACGGTCAGCTTCCTTCGACACAGGCCGGATCGAGCCCGGAGGAGTCACATCTGGTTGCCAGAAACAGGGCCGTACTGCTGTGAGGCTTAATGGAAGGTAAGAAACCAGGAAAGAAATAAAAAGTTAGAGTGTGCTTGCTCGATTTAAAAGCAGAATGTGGATGTTCGAGGGTATGACAAGGAGGAGCGCACGAGATCACCTACCGTCGGCGAAGCAGAGCGCAGAGGAGGCCAAGGCAACGTGTTGCCCGAGCGGTAGCCGGCGATCTCTTGGAGTCCGGCGAGGCGATCTCGTGCTCCGATCCAAACAGCAACCGGACACTATTGGGGCGTCAGAACTCAGAACTCCGGCGAGATGGGCCTGCTCTGTGGGGAAAGAACACAGTGTGCTTGTGCTCCAGCTGGTCATGGACTGCTAGTAAAGGATGGAAAGCATTCATGCAAGATTGGTCGGGCAATCATGGTAATAGTACATCACTACCGGAATATGGATTAAGCTTAAGCATGCATACTTGTATACAGTAATTTGCTCCCTCCACTTAAGAATGCAATTTTCGGTCGGGCAATCATTGTAATAGTACATCACTACCGGAATATGGATTAAGCTTAAGCATGCATACTTGTATATAGTAATTTGCTCCCTCCACGTAAGAATGCAATTTTCGCTTTTAGACGGTCATCAAACAATTTTAAGTTTAACCATAATTATGTAAAAATATATAAACATTTAACATAAAAAATAAATATCATTCATTTAGTTATATGATGAAATATATTTTTACAATAAACCAATTTGAAGACATAAATGTTAATACTATTTGCAGGCACTTGGCTGTTGAGGTTTTCCATGAGCTTTTAGGAGTATAGGACTGCTTTTATTCATTTTGGTTTTTCAAGATGACCCTTTCGGTTTTTTTTTTTTTTTTTTTGCGAGGAGACCCTTTCGTATTTAAGGCAACTAAATAAAGAATGCTGGAACATAAGGTTAAAAGTTTATTGTATGTCAGCAGGAAAAACAATCCAAGACAAGAAAAATATTTCCTTTATTGCTATTTCTTTTGGATATGTCATGTTTTAGAGAGAGAGAAAAAAAGCTTTAGGATAACAATGACACATTTTTCTTGCAAAGGCGGCCTCGGCCCCTCCTTCGCTGAATCATCACTAATGGAGATAGTGTGAGCGTCTGAGCTCGATAGTTAACTACAGTGAATAGAAATGATTCGAGGTAGTGATGCGCCAGAATCGCTGCTTGTTGGTGACTTGTCAGTGCAGAGTCCGATGTGACCTATCAGGGGTGCAGGGGAGTGTCCGTCACTATGAGGCCCCATCCTGCGTACTACTCCGTAGCTTCGTGGAAAGTGGAAACTACGCGTGCCACTCAACTTGGGCCTTGTTTAGATGGCTAAAATTTGTAACTTTTTACCATTTTTCTCCATCACACCATATTAAATATACCAAAAGACATATGTTTGGAGTATTAAATGTAGATAAAAAAATAACTAATTACACAGTTTAGATGATGTACATTGCAAGGCGATTCTTTTTGAGCCTAGTTACGTCATGGTAGGATAATATTTTACCACTAACAAGCGAAACGTCTGCTACGGTATACGATGTGACATTCGGTTACAATTTTTAGCCATCTAAACAAGGCCTTGATGCGGTTTAAGCTGCCAGAACTCCATGCTTTTGAACTTTTTTTTTGTATTAAACAGGAGGGGATCTCTACTGGACTTTTATTGAAAAACTTCGAAAGTAAAAGGTACAGTGACTGAGTCTGAAACTCATGTCTTATGAACTTTACCCAACGGCGTTCACACTCGACATGTCTTTTGATTTTGAGAATTTGTCCATGGGACATTGCCATGCTGGCTTGAACATACGAGCCCATCTTATTACATTAAAAAATAATAATGCATTTACATATGAGCCCATCTTATTAGCCATGTAAAATGCTTTTCTTTCTTACAACAAAACAGAATAAGCAGTGTTGCAAATTTACAATAGGGCAAGCAGCCCTCAGTAATTGATGAATTACAGTCCATCCAAAGTGACAGTGGAGTCCGACAAGTAAGAGTACGGGTAAGAAAAGACGCCCTGCATTGTGGCAGGCCTACTGTCACGCGCATGGTCAAAAAAGAAGACGGCCCGTGAGTACCTGAGCATTGGGACAGGCCAAGTGTTCACAAGACAAGTTTTAGACACGGGAGACGGCTTCAAGTATTTTTAGTTCGTCTTATTTTTTTGTTTGTTAATTATTTATACGTACGGGTGTTCGTCTTTTTATATCTTGTTGGAGTCATATGCTTTAACTTTTTATATATATTTATTTGGCTGTTTATAACTATAATAACTATTCTATATAAAATGGGAGCGTCAGGCCCCTTCCTCCGTAGCCGTACAAGCTTTGCACAACTAGGCGTGACACTCAACTTCGACGAAACTTCGCGCGGCGTTGGCGTTTTTACCCTGCGCGCGCTCACATGCCTTGTCGCTCTTCCACCGCGTCAGTCTCCCGCATGCGGATGTCCGGGTCTAATAATATAAGACCGTCTCATCTCGCCGACCAAAAATCAAACCATATCGGAAGCAAAGCACCTCCCCTCCACAAAGGCAATCACGGTATATGTAAGTTTTTTCTATACTCTCGTATTCATTGTGATGTCTCTCCAGACCTTGTATTCTATTGAAGCAAGCTAGCTCACATGGATGATATTGCTGTCGCTACTAATCCATATGCAGCCAGTGCAATCGAGCGCCCCCTTGCAGATGGAGAGTGTTAAGCGATAGGATAATCGTCATTGGGATATTCGAGTCTGTTGTATACTTGTCTTGTAAGTCAAGTTGTTATCTCGGTTGTAGATACGAGATAGGTCTAGATTCATTCTGTTGAGATTGTAACCTGTTGTACAAGTCTCCGGACTATAAAAGCTAACATGCAACCGAGAGCCAAGCATCTCGTTTTGGCCATTCTCACATGGTATCAAAGCTAGGTTAGTCCACGAAATTCGCCATGGCTTCCTCCTCCGCGCTCTCTGCGGTTCCATCTCTTGGCTTACGCCCTCGGCGAAGAAGGCGACTTCATGTGAACTTCCGGCAATGGCAGATCCCAAGTCCTCTCGGCGATCAAGGGTGCCAAGGCGGCGAAGTTCATCAACCCCGACGTCGTTCCCGTTCCCGAGTTCACGCCACCGAAGGAGGGTGCCAAGCGGGACGATCGGCCATCCCGAATCGAGCGTGAAGATTGGGAAGCCAGGACCGGCGGGTCCTCAACTATCTCCTCTCGAACATCGGGAAGGAGATTCTCGGTCAGTGTCCCATGCCGTGACCGGCTGGCGAGGCATGGACCGCGATCAAGGCAGCGTTTGCCTCGCTATCGCGTCTTTCGGATCATCTCCACCGGGATGGCGGCCCCGACGTCGAAGGGGACATCAAGCGTCTCCGAATACATCGCCAAGATGAAGTCGTTGGCGGATGAGATGGCGTCCGCGGGCGCAAGGCGGAGGATGAGGAGTTGATCTCCTATATCCCGACCGGATTGGATCGGACTTCAACCCCTGTCGTGTCGGCTATTGCGGCAAGGGTGGAGCCGATCACGGTCCAAGAGCCGTTCACCCGACTCACCTCCCTTCGAGTCGAGGATGGAGTACCATGGCGGGGCTCTCGGTCCTCCGTCAACATGGTCGCCAAGGGTGGCCGTGGAGGAAATACAAATGGAGGCGGCCGCGGTGGTGGCGGTGGCCGCGGTCGTGGTGACTTCACCCGTGGCGGACCAAAGGGTGGACGTGGTGGCGGTGGCCGTGGGGAAGTGGCTTCATCCCCGGCGCAATCTGCCCCGACTATGTGGCAAGGAGGGCCACTACGCCGTCAAGTGCTTCAAGCGCTTTGATCAAAGCGGACCGGGCCACCACGTAAGAGTGTCTCGTCGGCCACCACATCGTATGGGGTGGACACCATTGGTATGTGGATTCAGGAGCCACGAGACCATGTGGCCGGCGAGTGGAGAAACTCACCATCCGCGACAAGTACCATGGAGGAGACCGGTGCACAAAGATCCGGATCGGGTATGAGAATTGATCATATTGGTCATAGCTCTTTGCATTCCCGATTCGTAAGATCCAATTGAAAAACATACTTCATGTTCCTCATGCCAACAAAAACCTCCTTTCTCATTAACCGTCTTGTTCGTGATAATGATGCTTTTCTAGAGTTTGTAAGTGCAATCAACCTCTAATGTGGGTTTTGGCGTTGATGACAATCTAACTAGAGGACTAATGAGATTTATCGAGTGGACAAGCGGGTAATAAGCAAGGAGGACATTGCAACCTAAAAAGAGGAGTACCCCAATTCTTTTTCTGAGATGGTACTTCATGAAAGGACGTTTATATTCATTTTATATTTTGAATTTGAGTATAGGACACGCTGTACTATTAAGAGGGATTAGAACCTTCGTGGTCAAAGCGTGCAACCAAGTGCTCATTTTCACACCACATAACCTCCAGCTCTAGACTAAGTCGATGATCGAATTCTTTCTACACTTTACCTGACTTAGCCTGAGCGGCAGTGCCAGGGGGAGCGGCGGTGCCGCTATGCGGCGGTGCCGCTTGATCATGTCGCGGCGCCGCTCATGATCTAACCGTTGGAAGTGGGAGTATTTATACTTTCCATTTTACCCCCAACGGTCACCTTTCTCCCACCTTCGTCATTTTCGACAGAACTCACCCAAGTTCTCACTCTCTCTTCCTCCATTGTTGCTCCCACTCCTCTCAAGCTTCCCATTGATTTTCACCATCAATCCTTGAGAGAAAGACAGCAAACTTCGATTAGAAGGGTGCTCCGCGATCGTCAACGTCTTAGAAGCACTTGGTTCGCACTTTGGCGGCGGTTGTGGTCTTTCACTCTTGGAGCTTGCTCCTAGCCGGCTAGTGCGTCGCCCTTGAGCTTGCCAACTTGTGTGGCAGCCTAGGGAGGTTTGTAACACCCTCTTGCATCTAATACAATCACCCCACATCTCTAGGTTCCTAGACTTGTGAACGAGGCAAAGAGGCAAACCTTTGTGGTGAGCTCATTCCTTTGTGGAACCTCAACAGCGTGGACTTAGGCAAGCCTTGGTGGCGAGCTGAACCACGGGATAAATCATTGTGTCACCGTGTGCTTGCTTTACTTGTCTTTATATACATTTTGTTGTTGTTGAGGTGTTTCTAGGGTTTGAGGTCGATCTACTTCTTGGCTTGTGATCTACTTGTTCTAGCTTTTCGATCTGCAATCTCTATCCTTCCAGGAAGCTAAGGAATTTAACCGATCTAAATTTCGTTGGGTAGATTTTGAACAGTGGGCTAACTTCTTCTACAGGTCTTGGTGGTGCCTTCGTTGGAGCGATAGTGCCGCTTGGCCCGGCGGTGTCGCTTTGGACGGTAATTGATCGAGTTTGAGTTGATTTTTGAAACAGGCCTATTCACCCTCCCTCTAGGCGTCTAGCGATCCTACAAGTGGTATCGAGCTAGTTTACTTCACCAAGCGCTTCACCGCGTGAAGTATGGACACCGGAGGAGGATCGACTCAAGGAGGAGCCGGGGTCAAAGCGAAATGTCGCCATTCACGCCAAGCCGACAAAGATCCAAATAGCTGAAGCTCTCCTCTTCACCTCTCTCCGGCGTGCAAACCACCGATCCAGGAGAGAAGAGAAGCAAGGAGGAAAAAAGAAAAGAGAAGAAAGCCGCCAAGGAAGCAAGAAGAGCTGGCGTGAAAGGACTAAGAAGCAAGAAGAAGATGCAAGCATGCAGCTTATTGAGAAGCTTAAAAGAAAAGATGAAAGAAAAGAGTTAGAGAAGAAAGACTCAAGAGAAGAGAAGAAAGAAACAAGAAAGTGGTGGAACTTGATGCTCAATCAAGTGAGCTATTAAGTAGCTCCGAGGGATGGTGATGATGATGAGTCATACGTGTCCAAGAACAAGAAAAATGAAGAAGAAGGATGAGGGCAGCTCCAACAACAAGAAATTCGCCGCCATATCCTTTAATTATTCTTCTTATTTGACTAACCGTGATAAGAAGTCTTTCATCAACGTGCCCGCAGCAAGTTACCTCATTTTGATGGGACTACTTTTTTGCCAATTGGAAGCATTTGATGAGAGCCTATCTTATTGCTCTTCACCCCGATCTTTGGGAAATTGTGTGTAGTGGCTTCCAACCCCGGTGAATCGAAGCACCAACAAATGAAGAGCTACTCATGATCCACCTCAACGGGCAAGCCACAAGCATAATCTTGAGCTCTCTAGATGGCAATGAATACAATAGAGTGATGAATGTTGATGTGGCCAAGCAAATATGGGACACTTTGCACATTGCACATGAAGGTGTTGACAAAGTGAGAAAAGCCAAGATTGACTTGTTGAAGGCTAAGCTCAACTTAGGGTTTGTGATTGTTGAAGGAGAAGGTGCACAAGAAATGTTTGACTAGTTGATGGTTCTATTTGGGAAGATTAGAGGATGTGCTATAATTGCGGTAGCACCGAACACTTTTTGCGGATTGTCCACATGAGAACAAGAACAACAAATACAAGAAGGACAACTCCAACAATGACAAGAGGCAAGATTACAAGAGAAAGGGCAAGACCATGGGTGAAGCAGCACACATTGGGCATGAGTGGGACTCAACTAAAAGAGTCAAGTGAGGAGGATGTGAAGATTGCAACATTTGCTATGCAAGAGTCAACCTCCACACGAAGCTCTTCTCCAACATGTCCGATGATGATGATGACTTCTCCCCTCACATTTGTCTTATGGCAAAGCGTGAGAAGGTAAAACCTACACCCAAAGCCTCTCCAACACTTAGTGATGAGTCTAGTGATCTTAGTGATAGCTCAAGTGATGATGGGTCTAGTGATGAAGAATATTGTCGATGTTTTACGACCGAGAGAGCACCTTGCGGGGGTGAACGAGGCGGTTTGTTCGAGCCTCGGCGGAACCTAAAGCCCGGCGGGTTTGTTGCGGTGACATGGAGAGCGGGGTTTTTATCTTCAGTGGGGCCCTCGATCAAGGATCGAGTAAAGACCTTACGCCCGGTCGGCGTGAGCCGTTTTTGATTGATGGGGTTAGCCAGAATCGGGCCGTGAAGCTTTACAAAGACTTGGTCGTAGCCAAGCTTGTGTCCGTATGATCGCGCTCTCCTCTCTGAGGTGTCCCTTGGCCGCCTTTTATAGTCCAAGGGGCCAAGGAACTCGCTACGATCCTAGTCGAATACGAGGAGAGGGTTGTCCGTAGAGGAACCGAACACCCAAACCCTTTACAAGGTAACCCGACTAGTGTTCTATCCTAGTTACAACGAAGTCACCGTAGCTATGCTTCCATTGCCTTCGAGGGAGTTGTTTGTGGCCGCGCGAGCTTGGATAGAAACCTGCGCATAACAACTCGGTAGAGTTCTTTGGTGATCCTGTATCCACAAGCCTCGAGCATCTCAAGGTCGAGCCTTGAGGGTTGTCTTTGCTTTTCTCGGCGAGGCCTTGATATGATCTTCAAGATCATCTTACGGAGTGCAATTTTTTTGAAAAAGTGCACCCGTAGGGTGTGGTCCCGAGCTTTTTTGCTTTTGGCACAAAGAGCCGGAAGGTCTTTGAGTTCTTCTCCTCCGTCTTCGAGTTCTTTCGTCGTCGGGCTCTCCTTTCTTGAAAGGAGAGCCTCGTTCGCTTAGCCCAGGAAAGCATTTCAGGTTTGAGTCGTGAGGGCCATGCGCTCTCCTCGGTGCGGTCTTGATGCAATCCTTGTAGTCTTCATACGGTGTGCACTTTGCTGAAAAAAAGTGCACCCGTAGGGTGTAGCCCCGAGCTTCTTGCTTTTTGGCACAAAGATTTGGAAGGTCTTTGAGTTCTTCTCCTCGATCTTCGAGTTCTTCGTCGTCGGGGCTCTCCTTTCTTGAAAGGAGAGCCTCGTTCTTAACCCCGAGCATTTCAGGTTTGAGTCGTGAGGGCCATGCGCTCTCTCCTCGGGTGCGGTCTTGATCGCGATCCTTGTAGTCTTCATACGATTGTGCACTTTCTTTGAAAAAAGTGCACCCGTAGGGTGTAGCCCCCGAGCTTCTTGCTTTTTGGCACAAAAGAGCTGGAAGGTCTTTGAGTTCTTCTCCTCCAGGTCTTCGAAGTTCTTATCGTCGTCGGAGCTCTTTTGGAAAAAATCTCGCCGGGTATCCAGCCCCCGAGCATCTAAGAGTTCTTTTTGTATATAGAGCTCTTGGAGGTTCTTTATATTCTACGGGGGTTTTGACCGTTTCTCTTTTTCCGTGCAGGTATTGCTTCTGCTGGGCTGTTGTGACGATCGCCGGGGTTCTTCTCGTTGTCGGGGTTGATCGACTTGTCTCTGTCTTGAAGCTAGGCTCGGCATGTCTTTCGCGGCGCTGCCGGCGTTTTTGAAGGGTTGTTTTTCTCATCTGCGGTTTCGACCGTTGTGTCGATCTGTTACCTTTGTTTCGCATAAAAGGAGTGCCATTGTCTTGAAGAATTAGCTCGTCTTTGTCGTGGACTTCTTGATGGTTGTTGTGGAGTCTTGCTCGTAGTCTTCGGGGTTGTTCTTCGAAGATTCGGCTTGTCTTCTGTGTAGACTTCTTTTGCCGAAAGTGATAGAGTCTTGCTCGGTCTTGAGGGGTTGTTCTTGAAGATTCAGCTCGTCTTCTCTGTAGACTTCTTTGGAGGTGATAGAGTCTTTCTCTTGATCTTGAGTTGTTCTTCTAAAGAATCAGCTTGTCTTCTCTGTAGACTTCTTGAAAGTGATAGAGTCTTGCTCTCTGGTCTTCAAGGGTTGTTCTTACGAAGATTCATTTCGTCTTCTCGTAGACTTCTTTGAAGGTGATAGAGTCTTGCTCTTGATCTTGAGTTGTTCTTACGAGGGTTCGGCTCATCCTTTACGTAGATTTCTTTGAAGGTGATAGAGTCTTGCTCTTGATCTTGAGTTGTTCTTACGAAGAATCAGGCTCGTCTTTGCCGTAGACTTGCGGATGGTTGTTGGGCGTCCCCCGTTTTTGCGGGGTTGTTTTCCTTTGACATGTGACTTGCGTCTTTTTTCGAGACTTGTCACGATTGTTGATTGGGTTACTCCGTGCCGTTAGGTTTCTCCTTTTAGGCCCTCTAGCATTTGTCCTTTCTTGAACTTGCTAGTGTATTTTGGTGGAGTCGAGCTCGAAAAAGAGTTGTTCTAACTTCGGGGTTGCCTCTTTTGGGCTAGGGCTCTCCCATGCAGATCCAGTGGACTGTCGCATGACGTCCCTTGAAGGGTTCTCGGTCAGGGCCCATTTAAGTGCAGCGCTAGGGACTGAAGGTCAAGATGGTTGGGTTCCTATTTCATAACACTACAATCCACCTTGCACGGGTTTGGGCTGCTCGCTTTCGAGAGACTTGTGTGAGACGATGGGTTTCTATTTCACAACACTACACCGTTCACGCCCGATTCGAAAAGGCCGTCCGCCGTCATTGGACATAGTGGCACTTTACGGACTTGATGACCTCTGCGACCTAAGCGGGCGATCCCAGCGTCCTCTTTTTCAAGAGTCGGTTCACGATCTTCCGCTAGGATTTAAGGTGTGGGCGCTATTCGGAGCTAGGACTTGGCGTGGTTCCACCCTTGGAATTTTGACCTCCGTTACGGTGGTCGGGTTTGCCTTCTTTTTGGTCGACTTCTTCTTGTGAAGTGCCAATTCGGGCTGTTTTGTTCTTCTCCAGTAGGAGGCATGCGGGCTTCAGCGTAGGCGACTTTTTTTTTGTTGAAGTGCGAGGTGGGCGCGTATTTTGTGACCTCTTTGGATGGTCCGAGTTCTTCGAGCTTGATCTTCTTCTTCTTGAAGTATCGGAGGATTGTTATTTGCGTTCGCTATATTACATTTGCCTTGAGTTCCTCTACGATTATGGATAGAACCTTCTAAGTTGGTTTATGTGCCAAGAGTTTCGATTTCTTCTCCTTGCATTGTCATCAACTTGTAGGTTCCTGGTCCCGATACTCCTTTGACGATATATGGTCCTTCCATGAGCCGAAGCGTTTGTGCTTGCCTTCCGTCTTGATTTCTCTTGAGTACTTGATCTCCACGGATTGAGTTTTCTTGGACATGTGCTCTTGTCATAGTGCCTTCCCGAGTCCTTGCGGATATCTTGCGTTACGGAGGATGGCGTTTGTTGACTTCTTTCACACGGTCGATTTCTAGTCTTCTTATCGTTCTCCTTCTCCTTCTTCAAATTGCTCGATCCTTGGAGAGCTCCATATGAGGTCTGGCTGGTAGGGCGGCCGATCCATAGGTCGAGGAAGAAGGGTGAGTAGCCCGTTGCTCTGCGATTTGAGTTCTTAGGCCCTGGACAACTTTTGGGAGTTCTTCAATCCACTTGGCTCCGTAGTCTTTGAGTTCTTCATATAGTCTTGGCTTGATCCGGCAAGGATGAGTCCGTTTGCTCTTTTAACTTGTCCGTTAGCTCGAGGGGTGTGCTTCGGATGCGTAGTCTATCCGTATGCACGCAATCTTGTGCCCAATCTTGAATTCATTTGCCGTGAGCGGTGATCCGAGGTCATTAATGATCAATTGGGCATCCCAAATCTGTGCATGATCTCTTGGATGAACTCGGCCGCTTTGGTTGAATTTGAAGGTGACCAATGGCTTGTATTCTATCCACTTGGTGAATTTGTCGATGGCGGCGTAGATGTACTCATATCCTCCCTTGGCTCTCTTGAGTGGTCGGAGCTTGATCCGGTCCCGGCCACGAAAGGCCATGATGGTGGTATGCAAATCAGGTTGTGTCTTGGGCATTATGCGCTTGTCTTGCAAACATCGGCATCCTTTGCATGTTACGGCGAGTTCTTACACACATCTTTGAGGAACTGTTGGCGGTAGTATTACATTACGAATGCTTTTCCCACGAGGGTTCTTGACGGCTGCGTGGTTTCCCACGCAAACGAGTGGATTTCTTGGAGGATGTCCTTTCCTTCTTCGGGGCTTATGCATTTGAGTAGTACTCGATGATTTTTTTTTTTCGTCGGACGTTCACCGTTTTCATTAAGAAGGGAAAACCAAATCAGATACAACAAACCACGATGCCGAGAAGACATCACAGGAGAAAACACCACCATAAACATAAACTAAAAGCAAGAAAAGCGAGAGGCAGGGAAACCCTCCACCTAACAATCGGCAAGCTGCGCCTATACAAAAGATAACTAAACACCTAGGTAGCTAGTAGTGATTGGGCCGTATGATACACCTCGGCGACAAAGCATCTGCCGGATAAGCGACCTCGGTGGCAAAGCATCCCACCTAACCTCCTTGGCGGCCAAGCATCCGCCCGAAAACACGAGCCTCTCGGCGAAGCACCTACGGAACCACCACGGTGGCAAAGCATCCGCGAAGCACGATCTGAAGACCTCGGTGGCAAGCATCCCTAACAGGAACCACCACGGCGGCAAAGCATCCGCCCGGCGACGATACGGCGAAGACCTCGGTGGCAAAGCATCCACCGGAACCACCACGGCAAAGCATCCGCGGCCGAGCACGACTGAACAGATAACTACGGCTACCACTAACACCAATAAAACAAACCAAGGTGAATAGAAGCAAAGAAGTGAGAAAGGCGCAGTGCGGATGGAAGGAGGCGACAGAGCGGGGAGACCCCGGCGAGAAGGAGGCGAAACGCGAGCATCCGCGGTACCGGGGAAGGAGCGACATCAGCGGACGCCAACTTGATTGTATAGCCGGGGATTTTCATCCCGCAAGCTTGCGCCAGCGGCCTCGGCGCGACGGCGGGAGCGGTGTAGTGCGAGGCGGCGCAGCGCCACCAGCCAAACCACCACGGCGAACTCGTGCGCTTCACCTTGCCGGCGCAAATCACGCCACCGCGGCGCGACAAGCGAGGACCAGGACACCGCCACCGGCAACGCCACCACCGATGCGGAGCACCACCACAACCACGCTCCACCCGCGGGGAACGAGAGAAGCCGCCCGGTCGCCGAGCGGCGCCCGCCGCCCGCGCCAACCCGGCCACGCCACGAGGTGGCTGAGCGCAAGGGCCGGTCCTGCGGACGCCGGGCACGGTGTAGGAGGTCGGCGGAGCGCCGTTAGCCCGGCTAATCCCGACCCGCGGCGGGAGGCGGCCACCGGGAAACGATCGCGGCGGCGCCACCATAGCCCGGCACCGTGCAGGCCCGGGCAAGCAACCGGGGCCCACGCGCGGCGGGGTCACCTAAGCGGAGAAGCGGCCCGGATCGGCATTGGGCGGCGGATCCGCCCGCCGGGGAAGGCGGATCGCCTCGCGGCGGCCCGTGACCTGCGCGGGGAGTTGAAGGCGGGAGTAGGGTTGGAAGGGTGGAGCCGGGGGGGACAGGGCAACAAAGAGGGGCGAGGTGCGACGGTGACCTTATTCGGGCGCGCGGGCGCGGACGCCAGCCGGGCGGCCGGCGACGGCCGGCGCCGGAGAGAGGGGGTGGTTGGGGCGTCGGCGGGGGCGCCCCACGTCGCCGTTGGGGCTATCGGGGAGGGGGTAAACCGCCTCGGACGGTGATGAATCACGGTACTCGATGATCTTTGCTCTCTCTTGTAAAGCTTGTCTTTGATGAGCCGTAGTTCTTGCTTCTTCTCAAGATCCTAGTTGCCGGCTTTGTCTTGGTAGTGTCTTGTTCTTGATGAAGTTTATGATGTCTTCGATCCGGGGAGTTGTTCTTCGACACGAGAGATTATCATTACTCCATTTAGAGATGATTGCTCCATCTTTGTCTTCTTCGGGTTCTCCCTTGATGGATGGTTTCGAGAGTTCTTGACGAATACTCCTGGTGGGACTTGGGCTCGCAATCGGATCCGAGTTTGGCTACGCCGTCTGCCGCCACGTTCGTATCTCGAGCACATGTAGGATCTCAAGGCCTTGGAAGTTCTTTTCCAGCTTGCGCGTGCCACGCGCAATAGAGGCCCATGTTGTCCTTTTGTGCAGTCCCGGTCCTTGTTGACTTGATTGATGACAAACCAAGGAGTCGCCGTATACTTGTAATCTCTTGATTCCCGAGTTCTTGCTATCTTGAGGCCATGGATGAGTGCTTCATACTACGCCTCGTTGTTTGTAGCTTGCCACATGATTTGCGGCACGTACTTGAGTTGTCATCTTCGGAGATATGAATAAAATCGGCTCTGCTCCCCCTAGCTTCAACGATCCATCGAAGTACATGTTCCAATGTTTCTTGATGTCGTCGGATATGGGTTGTTGGAGTTCCATCCATTACGCTATGAAATACGGTAGCGCTGGGATTTGATTGCTCTTCTTGGGGTGAACTCTAGATTCATTGCTCGAGTTCTATCGCCCCATTTTGATATGCGGCTTTGTTGAATCTGTTCCTCGGGATGTCGCCTAGTGGTGGTCGATTACTACCGATTATCTTGTATTTGTCAAAGTAGTGTCGTAGCTTCCTTGATGTGATCGGTATGGTGTAGAGTAGTTTTTGTTAGCGTGAGGGTATGAGCCTTGGACTCGAATAGAACCTCGCTCACGTAGTAAGCGGCCTCACGGACCATGTTAAGGTTGCTCGGGCTCTTCTCTCTCCACGATGATTGCTGAGTTGACCCTTGTATTTGTTGCTGCTATGTATAAGCGGGGACTTCTTCTTGATCTTTTGGAGGTGTTAGGATTTGGAGCTGTTGTAAGGTCTGCTTTGAGTTCTTCAAACGCCTTGTTCGCTTCTTACGTCCCACTTGAATTCTCCTTTTGTCTTGATGAGTTTGAAGGGTAGCCCTTTCTCTCCAAGCTTGGATATAAATCTGTTGAGTGCCACCATGCACCTGTGAGCTTACGGGCGTCTTTGATGCTTGAGGTTGTGTCATCTCGTTGATGGCCTTGATTTGCTTGGTGCTGGTTTCAATGCCTCATTTGCTAACCAAGAATCCCGAGTAGCTGTCGAAGGCACTCAAAGACGCATTTTGTTGGGTTGAGCTTCCACTTCCACTTGTTGAGGTTCTTGAAAGTCTCTTCCAGATCTTGAATCGAGTTTTTACGGTTCTCTAGTCTTCACCACCACGTCGTCTCGTAAGCTTAGGCATTTTTTGCCAATCTGCTCTCCCAAACAAGTACGTATCGCTCTTTGATACGTTGCTCGGCGTTCTTCAATCCGAAGGACATTGTTTTGTAGCAAAGTAGGCACCGAAGGGGTGATGAAAGAGGTCTTGCTTCGATCTTCTTTCTTAGTGCAATACGGGTGATATCTGGTAGCAATCCAAGAACGATAGTAGAGCTGATCCTTTGTGGAGTCCACTATTTGGTCAATCCTTGGTAAAGGGTCTTTTGGAGCAAGTCGGGATGTAGGATTTCTCGATGAATCTGGCTGCGATGTAATTTTTCGCCATCTCCTTTTGATGGCTTCCTTCTTTTACGGTGAGAACCTCCTTAGTCTTTGCTTGATGGGTTTGGATCCCATATTGATATCAGTTCTGTGCTCGGCCGGCTCAGCAGTACGCCCGGGGCATGTGGCGGTTTTCGGGCAAATATATCTTTGTGTTGCCTTAGGAAGCCGGGTGAGCGCTAATCCCTATTTTGGAGATAGGTGGGCGGTGATGATCGCCATCTTGGATGGATCAACCGTTTGTAGGTCAATGTGCTTGGCGTCGGCTTCTTACGGTGGAATCGAATTGTTTTGCTTCTTGGCGGTATCTCAAGTTCTTACGGATTTGTATCCTCTTGCCATACGGTTGAGTTCCTTTTTCTCCAAGAGCTCTCTGTCTTGTTTGCGATTTCCACGGCTTGTCACGTCACACTTTCGAGCTTTTTGAGGTCTCCTTTGATGGAAAGAACCCCCAAAAGGTGCCGGCATCTTTAGTAGAAGATACGGGTAGTGTGGAATAGCCATGAATTTTGCAATAGCAGGTCTTCCCATAATGGCGTGGTATGGTGACTCGAGATCTGCCACTTCGAACTTGATGTACTCTTTTCCGTAATTTGTTGGTGATCCAAATGGCGGCAAGGTGACTTGTCAAGCCGAAGGTATGGCTGCTCGTCAGGGTACTATTCCGTAGAAGGGAGTGCTCGAAGGAGCGATAAGTCGAAGAGGTCGGTCCCATCTTGTCGGTGTTTACGAGAATATGATGTTCGGTCCGGCTTCTCCGTCGATCAATACTTTGGTAACGGTCACTCTAGCTATCGTGGGTTCTAGTACCAAAGGATCTGAGGCGGCGTTGCCCCACACTTGTCATTGATCCTCCTTTGGTGAATCGAATAGGATGTGGGACCAATTGAGGTAGCGTGAATGCTGCGGGTTCTTTGCCATGATTGATCGGAGTGCTAACTTGTCTTGTCTCTTGCTCTTTGAATCGGGTACTCGAGAGAATATGACGTTCAAGGATCTCGTTGCTTTCTGGAAATCCCCTGTCTTTGGCTCTTTGTTGGCTTCTTCTCTGTTTTCTTGGTTGTTTCCCTTACGGCGAGTTGTTTCATCCCTTGTACTTCTCTGGAAAGTGGTGCAGTTTTTAGCGTGTGCGGAGCTCGGGGTGGTAGATGCAGGGGTAGGTCTTCCAGCTTGATGTTGCTTACATTTCTCGTCACCATTGTTGTTGTTGTTGAACCTCTTGTTTATAGGGTTTCTTTGACTTCTCCGCCATTGCGGACGGTATTATGCGGTCCTCGCTTCTTTTGTTGTTGAGAGTTGTTACGATCTTTCTTGGGGACTTATGAGTTCTTTCTTTGAGAAGCGATCTCGAGTTCTTTCTTGGCTCAGATCATCTTCTCACAAGAGCTTGAACCCGCTCGTTAGTCCTCGGGTTGTCCTTGTAGAAATCGAGAACTGCCATCTTGAGAAAATCCATTGCGAAGGCGTCTATCACCTCTCTTTCGGTGATGTCATGTACTTGGGATCTCATCTCCCCAAATCTTCGGTAGTAATCTCTCGGGGATTCTCGGCTTACGCTGAGGCTTTTCAATTCGGCTGAGAGTAATAGGATGGGTGATGATTCTCGAAGTTGCTGAGAAACTTTTACGTAAGTCTTCCACGATGTCGGATTGAGCCCTCTTCGATCTTGTCGAACCATTGGGCGGTAGAGCCTCTAGGGCCATGGGAAAGAAGGCGGCTTTTGTCGTCATCATCTCCTCCGGCCCGACTCAATGGATTGTGAGTAGACTACGAGCCATTGTGCGGGCTCTGTTTCCCATCGTATTTTGGTGGTTTGAAGGCTTGAACTTTGGTGGCTTTCGCGCTCTTTCTTCAAATCCTCTTGAGGTTCTTCCTCCTCTTGGATGAGTTCGGTATGTCGATATGTTGACTCTGCGACTTCTTCTGGCTTGGTCTTGGTGCGGGCTTTTTCCTCGTCGGCATTGTTTACCATCCCTCGGGGTGGAGGTTGTTGGAACCTTGCGGCCTTCGACCTTTCCAAGACATTGGATCGACTTCTTGGAACGTGAGAGCTTTTGCCTTCGACTATGATGTCCCGGGATCTCTTTCTCGGAATTTTGCAATGCCTCCTTGATGAGTCTCTCCTCGTCATTGGTCGCGATCTTGAGGCGGTCAATCAACCCTTGTAGCCTTTCGGGTTGCTTTCGTTGATCATCTTGACTTCTCTTTGATTTTAGCCTCTCATACTCATGCGTAGATCGGTTGGTATTTGTTCGGGGCTTGCATGCGTGAGTTTTGATTCGGCGTCCTCCTTCAGCTTGTTTCTTCTTAGCCTTTCTTGGCGTTGGTGTTCTCCTTCGTCGTCGAGGGTTCTTTTGGCCCGCCGAGATGTTGGATAGGCGCCGTCGGTGGACCGATGTCGGGGCCTTCGGTCGGTTAAGAGGAGTACGAGCCGTAGCCACCATGAAGACTTCCTTTGCTCTGAAGCTTTGGGCCGCCACTCCTTCCGCTGGGATAGACCTTATGATGTTGGACCTCCCGTTTGTCCCCCGTTGCTTGACGATCGGCCTTGCCGAGGGTTCTTGGATGGATGATGCACTCCTCGGGGTTCTTGTCAATATGAGCCCTCTTTGCGCCCTCCAAAGGAATCTCCAATCTTCTTCTTGAGTAGTTCCGCGCCCTTGAATACGCGTATCTTTGCGTTGCGTAATCCTCGTAGGAAATTGAAAAGGTAATGCGGATGGTGTCCAGGGTTATATCGAACTCGCCTCCTTTCTCCGAGTTGGAGTAGTATTGGTTGAAAAAGTTTCCGAGTTGGAGTAGCTTCCCTTATCCAAGCCGGAGTTGGTAGTCCTTTGTCCAAGCCGGAGTTGGGTAGCTTTTTTGTTGGAGTCATAGTTGCCTCGGCCCCTGGTTGTCTACCTTCCCCTGAGTTGGTTTTTCGGGTTTGGGCCTTCCGTGCTGGTTCCGAGCAAGCTTCGAGTTTGTTCTCCGTCTTGGCGGCCGGCCAATCGTCAGTTCTTCCGGAGCTTTTCGGCAGTTCTAGTTCTTCGGTCTTGGGTTCTTTGATGATGCAACTTCGAGTTTTCGTCGTCGTCGTCGATCTCGCAAGCCCATGATCAAAGATGACGATCTTCCTCGTCGATGTACTCATGATGTCGTGGTCCTTGGGACTCTCGTGTTGAAATTCGGCGAGAGCCCCTACGGCAGCGCCCGGTATCGATTTTTTACGACCGAGCACGCCCGGGGTGAACCGGGCAGTTTGTTCGGGCCTCGACGCAACCTAGAGCCCCGGCGGTTTGTTGCGCGGTGACATTGAGAGCGGGTTTTTTATCTGGTTCGGGCCCTCGATCAAGGATCGAGTAAAGACCTTTACGCCGGTCGGCGTGAGCCTATTTTTGATTGATGGGGTCAGCCGAGAACATTTGTGGAGCTTTACAAAGACTTGGTCGTGGCCAAGCTTGTGTTACGTATGTTACGCCTCGGCTCTCCTCTGCGAGGTGTTCCTTTGGCCTTTTTATAGTCCAAGGGGCCAAGGAACTTCGCTACGATCCTAGTCGGATACGAGAGAGGGTTGTCCGTAGAGGAACCCAACACTGAACTCTAAACAAGGTAACCCGACTAGTGTTCTATCCTAGTTACAAATTAGAAGTCACCGTAGCTATGCTTCCATTGCCTTCGGGAGTTTGTTTGTGGCCGCAGCTTGGATAGAACCCCGCGAACAACTTCGGTAGAGTTCTTTGGTGATCATGTATCCACAATCGTGATCCGGAAAGCACATCACAAGAGCCCTCACGATGGGCCCGCCGATGGCATATTGTCGCCCCTAAATAACGACCATTGCCATCGGGGCTTACCCCTTTGTGGTTGTGATGTCATCCCCGGCCCGTCGGCCACACACACCTCCGCCTCTTGCACCTTTCGCCGCCTCCCTGCAGAGCCGCACTAGGCACGCCGGTGGCCCTTTTTATCGCATTCGCACCTCCCTGGGCCTACGGGCACGGGGTTGCCTAGGCCCTAGAGTGCTTGGGTTATTTGGAAGCATAGGAGGAATGTTTTGTGTGTTTGAGGATGTCTCTCCTTCAGTTAACTCAATCCCACATGAGTTGAATGATGTGCACAACCTTTGGTGTTCAAGAAGTTGTCGAACCTATGCCTAGTTAGCTTTGGTCTTAGTCACAAGACTCTTTATTACCTTTGGTCTTGGATGGTGATGCACCCCCAAACACCGCCACATACATGATCCCCTCGTATGAGCGGGGGTTAATGTATGGGAAACGTTTTTTTTCCTCTCTCTGTAACACACAAAGAAGCACAACTTCGCATACTTTGTTTTTTAAAAAAATGATTCTAATACCAACAAGAACCATAACACTAAGGATGGCGGTGGATCGGGTTCGAGCGGGTATCCGTGGGTTTCGACTTTTTCGGGTTTCGGGTTTGGTCTTTGGTTTTTAGATCCCACGGTTTTTCGGGTTTGGTGTGTTTTTAAGCCCACGGTTTTCAAGTTTGGGTTTGGGTTTAGGTTCGGGTTTAGTTTTTCACCCGTGGATATCCAATGGATATCAATAAATCATTTGGAATTAAAACTCATATTTATAGTATGTTAATAATAACTTGTTTACTTAGATTATTAAAGTTATTCAAATTTGACTCATGAAAATATTTATTACAAATATTTATACATATGAATATGTGTATATATATATTGCGGGTTTCGGTTATCCATTCGGGTTTCAAGTATCTATTCGGGTTTGGGTTTGGTTTTAAATTTCCACCGAACCGGTTTGGGTTTGGGTTCGGGTTTCGACTTCGGGTTTTCGGTTTTAGGTGCATGGAGACTCCACCCGATTCGAACCCGACCGTTGCCATCCTTACATAACACCTTAGAATACATGAGCAAAGCTAAAAGATTCATGAAAAAAAAAACAAACTACAGTCATTTCTCATGTATTTGTCGAAGTCAGATTGCATATTATATACAAGTAATATGAGAAGAAAAATAACATATCCGCATCCCCCAATTGTTTTCACAAGCATACATTGTGATCTAACTTGAGTTAAGATGATATTGTCTTCTACAACTAGGCCTTGCATCGAACTTCTTAAAAGTACCACTCATACCTACTTTTAACAAGAGCCTATCAATTGATGCATATATGTAGCCTGAAATAACAAAATACTAACATGAACATGCAAATCTCACCCTCTCCCTCGTTAGTTTTTAATGAGCACTGAATGCAGCTTGACCACCGGCATGAATAGCAACTGAAGATTACACATCTATGAAAACAATGACAAAGGAAAGGGAAAAAAAAAAAAGAAAAAAAAGAAATCAAAAGGCAATGCAAGGAACACTACCAAAACCTGTTGAGCTGAAGATCATTCACAGGCTCAAATTTCTGGAGAACGTCAGAAGATGCTTCTCCTCTCCTTCCTCTAGATCATGAGCAGTACATTTAGAACCTTAGAAAACGAGGAGGGAGGGACAGTGAGCGAGAGATGGGGTAGAAAGATATAGAGGTCAACCGTTAGGATGCCACAAGGTCTACGGTATGGCTCGGTCGGCGAGGAGTTGTGCTTGGCGAGGTAGATGACACTGGGATGGCGAATGTAGTACACTGACAAGCGAGTGAGAGCAGCGGTCGACGGGGAAAGAAAATCATGAGCGGACAAGCATTTTTCTGCCTTGTGGATCGACAAAAACACGTGGTTATTTTGTCCTGGCTAGTCCGCTTGAACTAGATTCAGAGCTTTTTTTTTTTTTCTCACAATACTGTTGAATCAACCAAAAATCAGCCGGCTTATAGGTTCAGCAAATTAGGCCGGTGTTTGGATCCCCCACCTCAATCTCGTGGACTGGGCGGGGATCCGGTTTGGTGTATCTAAAGGAGCCCTTTATTATCAAATTCTAAGCTAAATTTTGCATCATGGAATCCACATCTTCTGCAATTTCTTGTCTATAAAACAGTCAACAATGAAAATAAACGACGTATTTGTTAGAAGGGATCCCTTGTTAGAATACTATATAATAGTAAGGTCAATTATATATTTGCACTTAGAAATCTGATGTATCTCAAGTTGCATTAGCAGTTTCAACTTTAAAATAAACTAGTAGAGGGCGCGCGCACCTGCAGTCATGATAACATGAAGTTAAGTAGATACTTTCATTTATACATTAACTAAGATACAAATAGTTACATTGTGTTGGGCAGTATATTTAGTGTATATAAAGCTCTGTTATTCGTTAATTATACAGGGTGGGTATAGAATATTATGGATTGATATTACATAAGGTAAGCTGAAAATACATCAGCATTGCGATGGTGTTTATTTGATATCCAGAAGTCTTGTGCAACGCTGATTCTACTTTATATAATCTGAAGAAGAAGCGAAGTAGAGTTCTTGTCGTTTGTTGACAGAGATGGAAAAGGATCTTTTCCGCGTATAAGCCATATTCACTGCTGCTGGACGTGGCCATTGAGGATCTGCATACACATAACTAAATGGAGTTATCACCAAAGTGTATATAGCATATAAGAAACCAGGGAGAATGTGGGGGTATAGTTTTATATGAAGAACATTAAAAATGCAGTAGGAAATACAGTAGGTGGCTACCAAGAAATTAGCAGTTGTACATGGCACTGAGGTAGTAGTAGGCGCAGGTAAATGAACCCTTTTAATGAGCAATGACCTGACGTAGAATGAAGACCAATTTTGCATTACCTAATGGAATTATTACATCTATAGCATGTCCAATTTGAAAGAACCTACTCTGCAGACACAACAATCTCTCGGATAATAATGGTGTGCATGTGTATCTTGTTAAAACAATCTATCCAAGCTAAGTAATGGTGTGCATGTGTATTGTCTAACGAACCCAATTCCAATCTGACAACCAACCAAGCTATGTGCATCCATGTTTTCCTAAACGCTTAAACGGTACACGGGCGGTGACCCTCCGTTTAGCGTTTAGAGTGTGTAAACGCCGTTTTAGCGTCTAGACGGATTAAACAGTTTTGTTACTGTAGCAAGGTTTCAGCGTAATAGAGCTAGATTGAAGTACTTGGTTGGGCTGAATCAAGACTGAATCGAGCTATCGAAGTACATATTACAGCTATACAGAGCTAAATTGAATAGCAACTAGCAATTTCACATAGTAGGGAAACGTTATGCAGTCCTGACTAAATGAGCCACGAGCCCACGAGCACCCTGCCCATGCCGAGGTGCAGTGGAGTCGGCCCATTTACATGTAACAACACACGTCACGACAGCCCACTATGCCTATCCTCGGTCGTCTCGTCTTCAACCTCGAGCGTCGCTCCTGTATCGCCGCCCTCGCGCCCTTGCTGGTCGGGGTCCGCACTCGAGGGCCGTGAGAGGTCGCCGCCCTGAGCGCAGGGCTGGAGTTGGGCCTGGTCGCCGGGAGCGGCGCGCTGCAGGACGGCGCCCCTGGCGCGTGTGCGAGCTGGCGGCGGCGGCGTGCGCAGGGGCTGAGCGCATCTGGAATCAAGCCTCCGGTGCGTATACTGCCGCCCAAATTCCTCTCGATCTCCCACCAAATGTCCCGCTCCTCCATTCCCTTCCCGCCTGCTGGCCCGCCCGCCTCGTCGATTTGGAGGCGGTCATCACCTAAACGCGACGCGAAACGGCCGGTCGGCGTCGAAACGTTTCCCGCCGTTCGTTTCACCGTTTTCAACGTTTTTTTCCCGTGTTTGACCGTCTAGGCGGAAACCCGTTTAGTTGCCCGCCCGGGCCTAAACTCCACGGCACCCTGTCGTGTACCGTCTAGACGCGTTTAGACGGCCGTTTAAACCGTTTAGGATAACGAGGATGTGCATATAAATCTGTGCATGGTACCTCAAATCTGGACAGATCAAAATGACAATAGAAAATCATGTAAGAACAAAAAGATATAGATACATCGTCTAAAAATCGACAATTGGCATTCATCGGTCTCAGTAACTGAATTTGAAAAGGAGCCATTGAGGTATGATAAGGTTTGGAATTATGTGGGTAAGATCATGTAACCCTGCTGTTTCCATGAGGTAAACTAACATATATATATAGTATTTTACAGTTGGAAACGTAGCTGAACAAATTTGAGAGTAAGGAAAAAATGAAGTTTATTAACTAACTGAAGGTGTGTGAGCATGTGCAGATTGCAGCTATCTGCCAACCAGGCAGAGGAACCACAGACGCTGCTGCATTCCAGCTGAAATGCGGAACCACAGATCGCTTTGTTTGGGGAAGACAGCTTGCTTAGAAAAATCATAACTCCCAACTACTGATGGTAACTCATGAAATTTCATGAGCTAATAGATCTGAAAGTCCTCACCAACAGTTCTACTAATGACAATTTTCATCTTGCTATGTCTTATATAGTTATATGTTCATGCATCAACTGTCATTACTTAGACACATGAAGAATACCTTGTGGCCAAACGATGACAGAAGAATAGGTACTACACACTTAGTATCCAAATGGTAGCTAGGACCAACAAAGTTACTGGCTTACCCTTTGGAGTGTGAAATTTATGGCTTCATGAATTAGCATGATTGAATCTGGGATAAAGTATCCATACATCACATTAGAGGCAGAGTAGTAACAGAATCTCAAAGCTGATCCAATACACTGGGAAAATGTAGTGCATTAGCTCCATACCTCAACATGATCGTAAATGCAAACTGATCTGACTAAGAAACTATGAATGCAATATCCATGGCAGGAAAATATCAGGAGTTATTTTTTTTGGCACCTGCAACAAAATAGCGATCAGTGGGATGGAATGGGATTTTGAGCAGCATTTTTTACTCTATAAGGCATGCCTTCGGGAGGTTGGAGCAATATTAAGCGCGTTTTAATTTCCTAACTATCATACCAATAGTAGCTGATGCACTCACTGGAAGCACTGGAAACTGTTACGAATTAAGTCTGAAATAAGGAAAATATTTCTTAATGTGGTTATAAGGTAGTGAGTTCATTTTGAACTAACTGAATGATGTCACTGAAATTCACTCAAGCAGGATTAAGGTACTGTCAAAACCACATCCACCTAAAATAATATGCTATACCTATATGGGTTCATAAATAAATGCTGCTTACGAAAACATTAGAAGAGTGAAACAACTACAGTGCATTTCTTTAGTAAGCATATGTGAGTCACAGTAGATGTGATACTTTTTTCATAAACAGACCTAAATTTTAAGATTTTTATTCCATAATGGAAAAGGGAGAACCTGGTTTTCTTTTAAAAGGTCTGGCTTAGTTTTAGCCCCAAATAAAAAAACCAAAGCATAGGGCAACCAACTAATTTCAACACAACAACAAAAACTGTATCATGCAGGTAGAAGATGCAGATTACATATGAACTTTGATTACATATGAACTTTTGTGCGCAGTACATAAAAAGATTACATATGAACTTTGATTAACTGTACTGTGGCAACAAAGAAAATGAAGACCACTGTTTTGTCTTCATTTTTTTGGGAACCATTAGCCATGCATACAAGTAACAACTTTATTCCAACACAAGCTGCTACACAAGATCAACTATTAATTGCAGATTCCACACATCATTCATATGATGAATTTAACGCTGCTCTAACAGTCAAACTATGTCAGGGTCGCCAATCAAAGATAAATAACACCGCCAGATGAAGCGACCAACATTAAGCTTGTGCACCATTCAAGATATGATCAAGTCAAATCAGTACAAGAGGATCACCTCCATGCAATCACTCTTGGCATGTCATCAATTCCTTCAGTGGAAGGGACCGGCATGAGTATGTCTCCTTGAAATCCGACTTCCTGGGCGATGTGAATATGGACGGCGTACACTTCCTTATTGGCATGGGCTGGTGCATGGTCAGCAGCCTTGAAGCGCTTTGCTGAAGCAGCCTCACCCTTCTTCCCATCCTCTAACTTATCAGCTCCTGCTGCCGCCACCCCGCCGCGCAACAGTAGCAGCATGCTTATTCCCACTGAGGCCATTCCCCACCTTCTTCTCCTTCTTCTCCTTCACCTTGCCCCTCTCCTCCTCCATCCTCTTCCTCAGCATGGCAACCTCCTCTTCGGTCCCATTGATTGGCATCTTGTCAGCCTCCTCAAACTCCTTATGGCAGACCAAGCACGCAGAAGTCTTGACCTCCTTGAGCGCCTTCACGCTGAGCACGTGGCCACACCCACGGAGCGCTAGGAACTGGTACTTCCCGTTGAACTCGAGGCCGGTGACGGGGCACTGGAACCGGACTTCCTCCCCTGCAGCATCAGCGTCGGGCTTGGGGTGCAGGTGGATGGGGATCATGTCACGTAGGCCCCGGATGTGGGACAGCGCCTTGGGCAGGCGCTTGTGAAGCAACGCCTCGACGAGCGCCTCCTTGCTGTAGAGGTTCCCGAGTCGGTCGGCGACGGCGGGCGCGGCAAGGGGCTCCCCAGAGAGCGCGCAGCAGGTGAAGCGCGAGAGGCGGGCCTCGTTGGGGTCCGCCTTGTCGGGCTTCTTGGCGAGGTACATGGACAGGTAGCAGTCGCGGGACTCGGCGCCCGTGGCGCCGCCGTCGCCGCCCCCGCCACGGAGCGCGCGGAGGCGGAGCTGGACGGAGCCCGACGGCGGGAGCGATGACACCGAGGAGGAGCAAGGTAGCGGGTGGCCGTCGGCGGTGAGGTAGTACGAGGAGGAAGGGAGCGGGAGGGTGCCGAGGAGGTCGGAGACCGGGAGGTGGGACGCGACGGTGAGGTACCGCGGGGGCAGCGCCAGGTCGTCCAGGCGGAGCACCACGGCCCTCGCGGCGCCTGAGGTGGGGTGCGCGAAGCCGGTCATGGCTAGGGTTAGGGTTTCGGCGAGACTGGCCGGATCGGGCGCGGGAGGCAGAGGAAGCTGTGCGAGGTCGGACGAAGACGATGGGGAGAGACCGAAAGGGGAAAAGAATCGAGTTGGGCGGATGGCGGTGCGGGCTGTCAGTTGGACGCGGGCGGGAGTCGTAAACCGACGTTTTTTTTTTTACCAGAAAACATAACATTTCATTACTTAACAGCACGATGCTAATTTTTTTAAATTATACAGTACAATGCAGGGCAACACGCGACGGCACGCACACTCTCCTCCCTACGAACACACGTCGTCTAAACCCTACCCCTATAAAGGCCTCCAAGATCGAAGCGCACCGGGGAAAAAATTCAAGTCACCAATGGCGTCGTCGCCGTGCGTCGGCGGGAACGCCGCTACCCACTTAATGCATAACGGGAAAATCCTGGAAAAATCCCAGGAAAAGGCACCTATGAACATGGGGAGTTTAGAGGAATGGCAAAATAGATCCATGATAGGGCGGTCGGTGAGGCACGCTACCTATCGAGTTGACCGCGATCTTTGTTATAACATTGTTAATGATTACATTTTGGAGCGCCTCTATAAAAAGGCACCTATGAACATGACTTGGGTGTGGGCTGGTGCGGGCTTATCTGAATAGATTTGACGAGGTGCTATAGAGCTCAGGTTCCATTCAGATTTTAGCAGCCTTATTATTTATTTTGTACTACTCAAGTGTCTAGTATGTGTTTGCTTTCTTCTACCTACATAATATTTTGGTGCCTTCAACTGTTTCCCAGGTTTCAAGTGGTGAAGATATTCAAACTACTAAGTCTTTTGCTTTGAAAGAAAGGCTGTTGGTAGGTCTCATTGTTCTCTTCTGGTAAATGTGCCAGCCACAACTGTAGCTCTGGGACTGTGAATTCATCTTCATCATTCTATGCTTAAATCTTCTTTTATTCTACATCTATGACTGTTCCAGTTATTCTTTTACTTACTTAAGCCTAGTAGGTTTGTTCTGGGACTGTTTGTTCACCCTCTTGATGAATACCTGACATTACTTTCCTTACATTTAGGTTCTTTTTCATTAATGAATTGACGGGTTTTGAGATCAATGTGTTCTAGGTCAGTGTCCACCTGATTCAAGTACCTTATTTCTTATCCAATTTTTTACTACGCTATGACGAAATATGCATTCTCAAGTCATTGGTCAAGGTCCATACGTAAAAGTGAGGGTACCTGTATTGTACTGGACTGAGCAGCAGCTGTGTTTGATTTTTCTTTCAGGAAATTGTATCAGGGGAGTGAAGATCAGTTCTTGGAGGGGTTGTTGAAGGTTTTTTTTTAATCATCGTTTGTAACTGAATTTCTGGATGCAAGAAACTGAATTTATGATGCCAATAAACTGTACGTAGATTTTTTTTAAGTTTAAATTGTACGTGGATACCTTTTGATGTATGGTTTCAAATGGATATCAGTTGCCTCATGCTAGTTTGGACTGGAGAAGCGTTTGACACTGAATGATTTCTCGTAATTTTTCTTGATGTAATGCTTGATTGCCAAATTAAAAGTTCAGAACATCAGCCTGACATCCATCGACAATAGTCTGACGGAACATGTTCCTTGTCTGCTCAGCTTTTTACTAGTTAGCACTAACCTGTAATGTTGCTAAGGTTTTCTATTTTGTATTTGCTAGCGGTGGACCTTGCAGCTGTAGCAGCGTGATGCGAGCTATGTGGGCTGAAAAAGCCAGCGGCATGACGTGGGCTAACACGCTATGTTAAGGGAAAAAGTCCACATTTCCTCCCCCAACTATCACGAAGTTCACTTTTCCTCCCTCAACTCCAAAACCGGATAAATCACTTTCCCTCAACTTTTCAAACCATGCATTTTACCTCCCTCGGGCGGTTTTGAAGGTGGTTTGCTACAGTAACCGCGGGTTTGCTACAGTGTCTGTGGTTTTGCTACAGTATAAGTGCCTTTGTCTTTTCTTTTTTTCAAAAATTCGGTTGAATCTTTGAAAAATCATAGTAAATCATAGAAAAATCATAAAATGAAAAATCCAGTTTTGTTGGACTCACATGAGTAGATCTACATAGTAAATATATAATATAATATACTTTAGTATAAAGTTTTTTTGCTACGAAGGTTTTGTCTTTTTCTTTTTTTTATTTATTTGGCTGAATATTTGAAAAATCATAGTAAATCACAGAAAAATCATAAAATAGAAAATCTAATTTTGTTAGACTCCACATGAGTAGATCTACATAGTGAATATATAATATGATATGCTTTAGTACAAAAGTTCTACACAGTGAATATATAATTAATTGAAATAATTCAAAAAGCATAGATCTTCTATAATTATTTTGTTGAACTAAAGTATACCATATTATATATTCACTGTGTAGATCTACTCATGTGGAGTCTAACAAAATTGAATTTTTTATTTTATGATTTTTCAAAGATTCAGCCAAATTTAAAAGGATTTTTCAAAAACTTTTCAATATCATATTATATATTCAATTTTTAAAAAAGAAAAGACAAAATTGATTTTTTATTTTGGATTTTTAGAAAAACCACAGATTTTTAAAAGCAAACCGAATTTTTATGTTACTGTAGCAAACCGCCTTCAAAACCGCCCGAGGGAGGTAAAATGCATGGTTTGAAAAGTTGAGGGAGGTGATTTGCAGGTTTGAAAAGTTGGGGAGGAAAAGTGAAGCCAACTTGATAGTTGGGGGGAGGGAATGTGGACTTTTTCCTATGTTAAGCCTTGCAGTTGTAGCGGGCCTGGTGTGGGCTGACCACTGCCGCCCCATTTGCATCCCTAGTTGTGGGGCGTAGTTGGGCCAGGCCGGGTTGGGGTTACGGTGCAAGCGAAGTCGGCTGGGCCTGCTCAAAAAACGTATTAATAATAAGAGTATATGTTGTGTATACATGTATATCCTACTTCCCTGCAGAAAACAATGGTGCCAGATTGATTATTTAAGAGCCCAAAACAGGCATAAAGAAGGAGGCGCTAACCCTTGTCTTGCCAGGTCCGGTAGCGTAGGCCTATGACCCTAGCTTTGGGGGGCAGGAGTTAGCAGATGGACTTCTCTCGGTTGTACTTGCACTAGCACATCATGTGTGTGGTCTTCGGCCATCATGATGTGTGAGGCCTTGGGCCGCTGTCTAGATGGAGGACCGACCTACATCTAGATGGTCCCTCGCAATGTAACCAAGAGAACCCTCCAGCTAACTTCCTTTTTTATATTATCTTATTATAAGTCAAAATGTTGTTTTTACTTGAATTTTAAAAAATATTGCCAATGGTTGCGGATGTGGGATGGATCTAAAAGTTAAGAACTAAGAGAGCGTTCTTGTAAGTTGTTGAACCCCTCCTACTAACTCCTATTTTATATTATTTTATTAAGTCAATGTTATTTTTAATAGAATTTTTTGAAACTATTTTTATTAGAATTTCAATAAAGAGTTAAATGTCAATTGTCAATGTTATTTTTACTACAATTAAATAAATACTGCCAATGGTTGCGGATGTGGGATGGATCTAAAAGTTGAAAACTAAGAGAGCTCTCTTGTAAGTTGTCGAACCCCTCCTGCTAACTCCTTTTTTATATTATTTTATTATAAGTCAATGTTATTTTCACTAGAATTTTAATAAAGAGTTAAATGCACCGGCAACCCTCGAACTTGTAAGGGCGTGTCACTTAGGTTCACGAACTTGGAAAACACTTTTTTTATCCTTAAACTTGTCAAGTGATGCATCGCGGCAACATGACGACCACATGGACATTTTTTTTTTGTTGACGTGGCATGCTCGCATGGCATAGATTTTTCATTTAACTCCTCACAATTATTTTTCTTATAAAAATAAATCCTTCTATCTCATCTCCCACGTGCACACAGCGGTGCAGCAGATTTTTGCCGTTGCGGCTGCACGAGCAGGGCATGAGCCCTCGGCAAATCAAAGAACAACACGATCTCATGCAGTGTCCTCGGCATGACGTTCATCTTGCTTGCCAACTGCATCGCCATGGCCGGGTGTTCCCGCATGCAAGCATGGTAGAAGTGCTAGAAGCTCACAGAGGCCATGGAGATGGTGGCCGCCCCGTAAGACAGTGCCGATCATGGTCCTCACGGGCGAGCACGGTCTCTACGGGAGCTTCAACAGCAACGTTGATGGCAGCAGGGGCCACCTGGCTGGTGGCGGCGCGGCGGCGCAACAGCCTGAGCCAAGGACGCCAGGGGAGATAGGGACGATGACCCTGCAGTTTGCTCATGCTCTGTTTTGTCATCGACATGAGGTGCGCGCCCATCAGCAGCCTGGAGAGCCGTGGCAGCACGGTCCGTGGAACAACAGAGCGTCAGGGACATCACGGCAATGACTATACGGTACAACTCCGGCCAGGGCCAGGGAAGCGGACGCTGGCGGGCCAGCCAAGCGCAGCTTGGCGGCAGCTAGCTGATCCCGGCGAGGAAGGAGCGATGCGCTGGCTGCAAGGCACGATGGCGAAGACGCTGCGTTGCACGGGGAAAAACATAGTGATCCTTGGGTCATGATTGCTAAACGGTGGTCATCTGTGTTTGGTTTGCCTTCCGGTCTAGCCCCGGCTATCCGGCGTAACTGGGATAGGTTTAGCCCGCCCAAAGGGAGAAGGGAGTCGGTTGTTTGGTTTACATGTATCATGTCGTTTTGGCTTGTTGGCGTGGTGTGTTTGGTTGTGCGGATGATTTTGGTATGGTCACCTCTTCCATGGTTTGGTCACTTTACCCCTACTCGGGCATTTCATCGAACATTCTGTATGCAGTGAAAACCAATCACCAGAGATTGTTCCAAGCAGTTACGATGCTAGATTTACATGTGGTTACAACACTTATTGATGAAGCAAACAAACAGCTGCAACCACTAACAATCTACATAGAAATACTAAAACAAAGCGCACATCAGTTAACTACCAATTAAAGTTCGTCAGATAAGCACTATGGAAATGCAAACCATCAGTGCTTTGGCTCAATCAAACATGGCGCCTCACACCAGGTACCAGCAGTGCTTTGGCTCAATCAGAGTAGCATCTATTCATTCAGAAAATGCAGTCGCCGTCCAAGCTGTTTATCTCAGTGAATCTGAAAGGGTTTGTGCTCAGGTCCACCTCAAATACCCCAATCTGCACCAGTCGAGCACCTGCTCGTCCGTGTCCACGAGGTCAATGTCGTACCCTTCGGGCTGGAACTCGCCGGCGGCGTCCCGGTTCGCGTGCTGCAGCTTCTCCAAGGGCTGGTGGAAGAACTCCAGCCCGGCGTCACGGACGGCGTCCAGCAGCGACATCGTCATGCCGTGGCCGGTCACCTTGAAGAGTCCCCAGGACGCGAGCGCCGACCGGAGCTTGTCGGCCTCCTCGACGTCGTCCGGGTCGGCGAGACGCTGCACGTCCACGGAGGGAAGGCCGGCATCAGCTCGGGCGCCGCGACGCCGCAACGCCGGCGCCCGTCAGCTCCGGCGAGAGTCGACGCCCTCCTCCTCCGCCCGCACCACGAACCGCCGCGATGCGCCGCCCACGCACACCTCCACGTGGCCCGCCGGGACGACCACCGCAGCTTCCGCCGCCGCCGCTCGCGCTGCCGCACGGAACTCCCACCGCCGCAGCGTCTGGGTCGCGCGAGGAGCTGCCTTGGCTGCGCCCGCCACCGGATCGAGTCCGCTGCCACCGAATCGAGTGTCCGCCGCCACCGAATCGAGGTCGAGGGGGGCTTGAGTCCGCCGCCACGGCGGCCCTCCCGCGCCCGCGTGCGGCTCACCCGTGGCCAGAGGCGGTGGTCCTCTGGCGCCCGCGCCTCCCGGACAGGAGCCCGCTACGCTGCGTGCCGCTGGTGCTCCCTGCTGGCCGGAGAAGCGCCGCCGCCAGCCCGTCCATGGCTGGGGAACAACTGGGGAACGACGGGAAGGAGAGGGAAGGACCGGGAGGTGAGGCGAATCACTTTTGCACGGGATTTGATGCACCTGCAACCCGGATGAGGAGAGTTGGCCTTCCTCCCTGGGCCTTCTTGTTTTGGTAAGGACGCGCCCTCCTCTTCCCCACCTAGCCCGGCTCCAGACCCAGAATTTAAATCAAACAAGTCTTTATCAGGGCCAATCTAAGCGCGGATAAGATAAGACTTTTCGGCCAACCAAACACACCAAGCTCTCCTCGCAAAGGACATGACCTGGTCTGCAGTGTGGGCTGTGGCAAGTCATTGCGGAGATTTACGATGTTGGGAACCAGTTGCGTAAACTTGAGTTTTTAAAGGTTATAGTAGGGATCGGAATGATGTGGCGCATGAGTTGGTGCAACATGCTATTATGTCTAGGTCATGTCAGTATTTTTTTTTTCTTGTCTTCCAGAGTTTATTGTTTCACTATCTTGATGTTACTTCATTTTTAGTAAAGTTCTTTTGGCAAAAAAAAAAAAAAAAAAAAAGGTGGAGCAAAACGAGACAAGCAAGCTTTTTGTAGACTGGCACAGTGATATATGTCCGTTGTTCTAATCCTAGAAAAGAAGAATAGGCCATGACTTTGTATTACTATTTGGTAATAATCTCTGTTAGAAAAAGAATTCTAGCATATTGTCCTATTTTAGTATCTAACTAGAAAAGGTCGCGGGGCGTTGCCGCTTATGGCCGTGTACAAAAGATAGCATTGTATTGTATTATAAGATTATATCATTTACAATACATTTAAGAATAAAAAATGAGTCGGTCATCGATCCAAATACAATTTTTTGTATTATAGGTGGTCATCCTTGTTTTGTGCTTCTAGCGAACAGAGACATTGATGATAGTTAAGTTGAAGTTGATGATTAGTTTACCCAAATATAAAATTTGCATAATCAAAACCATTGTTTGAGCTATTGTTTTGTCTATAATAAAGGCAAGGTAAAGTTTTAAGGTCAACGCAGGGGAGGCGTTCCCCACTTGAAAAGGCAAGACAAGGTCGCCAAGAGTAACCGGAGAGTAGGTACCTGTTACTTGATGCGTCTTAAGATGGAATTGGCAAATTCATTGTTCATTGTTCAACCGTTGCAACAAATAATAGCCTGTGGTGATTATACGATATAACACTGGCTTATTCAATCTGTGGACAGGAAGAATTGACTGGACTAACATGAAGAAGAATATATGCAATAACCATTTCTCATTTATAAAACGATTAGCTCATACTGAACCTAATAACATTCTCATGCTGATTAAAATAGTAATAGCAGCTTTTTTTTTTTTTTTTTTTGCAGTAAAGCAAAACTACTATACAACCTCAAGCCGGAGACATAAACTTTTTTTTTTTTGACAAAAAGACACCTCTAAAACTTTTTGAAAAAGCAGGCATTGCTTTTATATGCAATAGCATTACTCTTCATAGTTCTATATTGCGTAGAAAAACAGGTGCATTTAGAAAAGCAGGGTAACGGGTATCCTTTTTTTTTTTGTCTAATTAGTGACATTGTGGTTAATTTTCTTTAACTTCATGGGTCTTTGTGTTTTCATGGCACCCCCCTTGAGGGGCTCCATGCAATCTATGGCAGAAGGATGTCTGAGAATTCACGTATGTGACGATTTTATTTTTTTTGAATTTTCACCTGGGAGGCGCCCCCACCTGAATATATTCATGCCCAAATGGTGATAACCTCGTTTTTGAGGAAAACGAGGTAAAACCCCCGTCGCCCGGGGTTAATTATGGGAAACCGGACTAAAACCGCATAACGGCTCGCTGAGGCTAGGATGTGGCTAATCCACAAAAGAAACAACAACAACAAAGCCCCAAAGACTTGTGGCTTAAAAAGTGGCATAACCACGTAAAAGAAAAACTAGCGAGAGGAGAGGCTACATCAAGACACGAGCTCTTCAACGATGCCTCCGGAGGTGAATGACGCCGCTCTTAATCTAACAAAAATGCGCCGAGCCTTGTGTCGCAGGGAGAAAATGCACGTTCAGATGACGCCCAACAAGGAAAATTGCCACCCGCCGTAGATGTGAAACAAATAGCATATAATACTTCCGAGGTCCACCGAGGACACAAGAATGTGCAGTGTCCAGAACATATATACGGCCGCCGGCCACACATGGCAGGCGGGATACATATCGCCGCCAAGACGGAGAGGCCGGTGGGAACGGCCGCCACCATGCACACGGAGTCGAGCAATCATCCTGACGCACCGCAAGCCCACCGGAAGAAGGGTGTTGTCGGCCGCCGCCACAAGGAGTCGCGATCGATACTGGGAGGCGCCGCGCCGACAGAAAACTCGCCGGCCAACGCCATCATTAATCGCCTCCCCACTTATGCGAAGCGCCCCTCTTTTACAAATCAGAGAGCAGTGGATGAGGGAGGGATCAGGCTTGGTCGCGCAGCCCTCGCCTCGCCTGCAGCCCACGGCCAAACAACGCGAACTGCCGTTTGACCCCGCGCTGCACGCATGGGTACGCCAACGGACGCTCACGCCGCATTCACGCCCCGAAGGCTAACCACCGTGTTACCGAAAGTCGACGTAGCATCTCCATTGAGCCTCGGCCAGAGGAACGACGGAACCGCTGCGGTGGGGGCGGGACCAGATGGGGGGGCGCCATTTGCCCGTGCCGGCCGCCCAAAGATCCCACGCCGGCCATATGGGTCGTTCAGGGGTCCTCAGGAGTTCCACGCCCACATCCATATCGCCGAGCCCTTGCGTCGATCGAGAGCGTGAGGCGACCGCAGCTTTCGCGGTCGGGAAGAAGAGTCCACTCCGACCAGCCGAAAGACGCACGCCCCACCCCCGGCTCGGAGAGCGCCGAGGAGCACGACACCGGATCGGGCCGTGCAGCCCGCGGCCTTCCACGGCTCCCTCGGCCAGATCCCAAAGGGCCACTCGATCCCAAAGACCGGGGTTGATCCGTAGTCTACGGCCGGGGCGACGCCCCCGCAGCCCAAGCTCGGAGGTAGGAGAAGAAGGAAAGGGGAGGGGAGGGTGGAGGAGCTGCCGTGGGGGCCTTTGTGGCGCTTACGGGCCGGCCGCCATCGCCACGCACTGACCGGTGGCGAGCGCCGGGGGCGGAGCTAGGGCGGGAGGTTGGGGCTGGCGGGCGGCGGTCGCCTCCCGTCGCTCGTCGCCCCGGAGAGCGACACGCTGGAGGGTACGGAACCGTTGCCCCCACTTACGCCTTCTTCATCTTGCCTTCTCAGCATCAGTCGTGACGCATTTTATCAAACAGAAGGTGGGCAGGTAGTTCAGGCTCAAGACCCTCCCACGTCCTGACTCCCACGTCGGTGCTTGCCCATGTGTTGTGCTCGGCTAGATGATGTGGAAGAGCACAGCATTACGGCACCGGCTCGTTCATCCGTGGCACTACTGGTGTTTGCCCTGGCTGGGCGCTAACAAAGAAGCGGTGGCACAATGTTAACTTAACCCACAGTTGATTTTCCTGCCGCTGCCGCTGCAGCCTCCCATGAGCTTGGCCAGGGGACCCGCTGGCCTAGCCACCTCGCCGGTGGCTTGCGCTCGGCCATTAGCCCGGTGGCCCGTAGCCGGCCACACCCAAGCCGCCGCTCCCACGACACCCCGCCAGACGGAGCCATCAGTGGCGAAGCACATGGTGGCGGTGGCCGGATTTTGGAAGCAGTCATGTCAGTCTCCATTGGCCATGATTGAAAGGTCAGGGTGTTCTACGGGCAAACGACGAGGGCTTCGCCGCCGTTCCATAGCTCCCGGCACTGCTGCCCGTCCTCGTGGCTACGCTGCTGCCGTCCGAAGCCGCACGGCCCGTTATTCACCGGCGCTGCTCGTCATACCGCGCGTCCTCCTACGTCCCTAGCTCCTACTGAGTTTCCCTATTTTCTTTCTAGCAGACGAGCAGTCGAGTTAAAGCACGCGCTCGGTGCCTGCGCTAGGCCAACGAGCACCCGCGCTGCCCCTCAGCTCGAGATTTCTCTTCGGTAGAGACTCAGGAGTTGTTACGAAGCCTCGGAACCGGTCCGAACTTTTTTACAAGCCACGCTCGATGATCGTCCGTTTGAGATCTGACGCTCGAGAGAGAAGCAGGCGACGTGGCCCAAATGAGAGGAACGGGAATGGTGCAGAAATCGTATTGAGAAGATTTGGAGCCATAAATAAATGTGAATATCTTTTAAAAAAAATACATAAAAAAAATATGGGCCGGCCCAGTCCTGGCCCCTGGGTGGCCTCATGGCTCTAGCGCCAATTTGCAAGGCCGTGGGCCAACCAAATTCATGTAGAGGCTTCGGCCGACGACCGTCCCAAGGAAAAAACTTTGAATTCCTCCCCAACTATTTTAAAGTTCATTTTTCCTTCCTCAACGCCAAAAATCGACAAATCGCCTCCCTCAACTTTTTCAAACCATACAAATTACCTCCCTCGAGCGGTTTTGAGGGTTGTATTGCTACAGCCAAAAGTGGTTTTCCTTTTTTTTTTTAAAAAATCCGGTTGAATCTTTTGAAAAATCATAAATCAAGTAAAAAATCATAAAATAAAAAATCCAATTTTGTTAGACTCCACATAAATTATATCTACACACCGAATATATTAAAAAGAAAAATACAAAAACCTTCTCGTAGCAAAAAAATTATATTAAAGTATATCATATTATATATTCACTTGGTAGATCTAATCATGTGGAGTCCAATAAAATTAGATTTTTCATTTTATGATTTTTCTGTGATTTACTATGATTTTTCAAAAAGATTCAACCAAATTTTTTAAAAGGAAAAGTCAAACCGCTGTTATCAATACCGCCCCTCAAAAACCGGCCGAGGGAGGTAATTTGTATGGTTTGAAAAGTTGAGGGAGATGATTTGTCCGGTTTTTTACGCTGAATGAGGAAAAATGAACTTTTCGTGGATAGCTGAGGGAGGGAATATGGACTTTTTCCCGTCCCAATGTCTGATGACTCTAGGGCCAATTTGCGAGGCCGCAGGTCAACCCAATTTATTCTAGAGGTTTTGGGCCTTAGCGTCCCAATCGTATTAGGCTACGGGTCGGAGCTTGACATCCCATCGGTACCTATACCAGAGAATATACACTTTCTCCAAATAGCTAAGCGAAACTACAGCGGGAAACAGTGATCAAAACAATTTCATTCAGCGGCCAGCTTTATATACGAAAACTAAAAACATGAAGTTTCTTATTTATCGCGGCCCATTAAATTATACACTTTCTCCAAACAGCTAAAAACAAAACTAAACGGGATACAGTGATCAAAACAATTTCATTCGGCTGCCAACTTTATATACGAAAACTAAAAAAAATGGTATATATCACGGGTCACGAGCAAGTGAAACTGTGAAAGGAGTGAGACAACATGTTCACCTAAGTGTCTGCGACGAAAAGTCGTTTGCTACTCGAGCAAACATTCACAAATTATGTAACTATATTTGATCAATAAAGCTGCCCAAGGGCTTTTCTCAAAAAAAAAAAAAAAAAAACATTGACAAGATACAATATAAGGGTAACTTTTATTGTATATAAATATAAGGTTAACTTTTATTGTATATATAAATAATAATAACAAAAATCTTAATTTGACTCTACCAGGTTTTAGCCTCGGCCTTCAGCCGATAGTTGTCAATATCCTAGAGTGTTTGTGAGAGTCTGAGAGGTGCTCTTGATTATACAATTTATACTGCAAGCAGAGAACTGTTTATACACAATTCCAGCAAGTGAGTTGAAGAAACCAACCAAGGAAACAGACCTACTACTAGATACTAAGGATAATCTCTCAATTCATGGAGAAGGCGTCCACTTATACAACTTACTACACTTGTACGGCTTATTATCTAAATCCTCATATCCTCGCATGTAGTCCACGTTCCATCTCCAAGCAACGAATGCAGAAAAAATAATGCATCCTGCTGTCTTGTACTTCTTGTTCAATGAAACACAAGTTGAAGCTTACGGTCACACTTTGAAGATCTATGGCATTCGCAGCCAGTTCCTGTCATTCCCCTAAAATCGGCTTCACGGAGCTTAGCTAATTTGATGTCGCTTAATTCCCAGTGATCTGGATGATTGCAGGAGAATGCTGAGTCTACATCATCATCTTTTGAGTAATATTCATCCTGTTGCAGCATGAAGATCAGGGTTTTAAACACTAGATAAAACTAATATACAAGGCCACATGTTTCTTTAATTTGGAGTTAGATTAATGTTTGTTACTCACCTCCTTAAGGCTGATATTTGGCGAATCGTCTAGCAGTAGACTGAGATATTTGAGATTTTTAAATCTCGTGAGGAGACCTGCGACGCCATCTCCAAAGGAATGGCGCTCACAAGTAACACTAATGCTAACCAACAAAGATGTGACGTTAGGAAGCTGTGGTATGTTATCTTTGATCAAGTCAACTTTCCGCTCTTGTTCCTAAAACAAAAATCAAGGGTCAGAAACAAAATCAGATCCAAAGCCAACAAATCAAAAGAGTGTGAAACAAATAGCATATAATGCCATGGTCTCACAAGAAACAAGATATATACATATACATACCGGTGGAACGTAAATATGCACAAGAAGGCATCTGACTGATGAGCTACAGAGTTTCAGGAGACGGATACTACTGTGACTTCGGTCTTCCTCGTTGTCCCCTCTTCAATTGTGGTGAAGGTGAAGGTGAACAAGTCAATATTTAAGCGCTGCACGCATGGTAAACGGCCTTGGATCAAGGCTGTGTTACTGAAATATGTAATCTCCTTGAGCCTCGGGGCCGAAATCCTGAGTGAATCGAGACGATTGCAGTGCTTGATCTTAAGATATAGGAGCTTCGGGGTCCTCAGTTCCAGCAACTCCATATCAGAGACAAGCTCCATGGACAGCTCAAGAGCTCGCCGGCATCAAGCACCAACTCGGTCCCAGCACTCCAGAAGTTGAGCATCGCCATGTGCAGCTTCTGCAAGCTTGGGCAGCAAAACCGATGACAAGAGGCGAGCAAGAAGGTGACCACTGCCCTCGGCTAACTCATCGATTTCGAGCGTGAGGTCCTTGAGTGATGTGAACACCGCGGTGCGTGGGAGTCGAGCTTGTGTGTTGCCTATCCCCAAATGCAAACACTCCAGCTTTGGGGAGCTAGGAAGAAGCTCATCGAGATCCATTACAGGCACCTTATAGACTGGCCCATGTGAAGGTCCAACTGGAAGGACTTGGTGATGCACGGCGTACCGAATCCACGCCTCCGCTGCTTTCATGGCCGCTGATGGCCGGCGTCCAGATCTGCCGCTTTTCTTCGGGCACGCATAGTCATAGAGGTCCCATCGAACAAGAGCGGGATCTTCAATTCATCGACGCGGGCCTCCGATGTCACACCCGCCCGCTGCTCCGGCGTTGACGACGGCGAACGTCGGACGTCGCCGGCCGACTCGTCGAGGTACGGCCACCCGAAGAAGTTTGACGGGAGAGCGCTTCCAGAGGCCGCGCCACCGCTTGGACAGCACACTCGTGCGCACCGTCACATCGAGGCGCGCCAACCTGAGGATGAGCTCGCGCAAGTCGTCGTCCAAGACGCTGATACGATCGTCTCCGCCGGTTGGGCTCGGTGGCGGCGGCGTTTGCTTCGCCTTCTTCTTCTCCATGGACTCCTCCATGGTCAGCCGACCGACGGATGAGCAAGCAGGCGGGGCTGGAATCAGATCGATGGCCGACCGACGGATGGGCAAGCAGGCCAGGGAATCAATGGAATCAGGCCGGTGGCCGGGCGGGCTGCGGCAGTGGAGCGACGATGGCTGATGAACAGGTCAGGCGGCGGTGTACTACCCACTACAGAGAGAGCGGAGGCAGGGGAGGTCAGGAGCAGATCCACGCGCCGGCGCGGGAATCGGATCGGCTGACTTCACCATGTGCGACGTGTGGCTGCAGTCGGCCAAATCAGAACGTCCGCTCCCCATCCAACGCCCACAAGCTAGAGACCACCACTACGCTCTCAGCTAGCCAGTTATCGGCCCATGACGAGACGGCCCGTTTACAGAAACAACGAGCTCGATCGCTGACTGTTTTTGGCGCGGCGTTTGGATTCTTTGGCGGGAGGTTACGAGAACTGTTCATGTTTTGGTGCGAGCAGCAAGCGTAAGGGCCTGCGTGCTCAGCTGTAGGCGATCGTCTCGTCGTCCTTCGTGCTCAGGTGCCGATCGTCCTCCTCTGTGCTCAGGTGCCGAGCCGATCCTCCTCTGGTTCATGCGTGCTCTGATCTGGTGCTGCATATTCTGATCCTGCATACTCTGATCTGGTTGCTTTTGTCCTCCTAATAACTTTTCCGATTGTTTTGGGTTTGATTGAAGGAAAAAATGTGCATGTTTGAGATGGAAGATTGAGAAGAACTGTTGCGTACATCAGATATAACATGGAAAAGAAAAGGTATGATACACCTTTTGCGCTGTAGAGAGAAAGCACTTGTGATCTTAATGCGTGTTCTTTTTTATTCTGTAGAGAGAAAGCACTTGTGATCTTAATGCCGATTTCTGATAAGAGGGGTGGTTTTCTGGAGCTTTTGGTCTGCTGGTGAATTGTAAAAGAACAGCCAGGATCCATTTTGTGCAGCTTCATATGCACTTGATACTACAAGCAGTAGTACAAGGATCTCTATATTTTAGCATAATATATAGTGCAAGGATATCTCTATATTGTAGCATAATATATAGTTTTATGGGTGAATTGTAAAGTTCAGCTTTTGGTTTTATTGGTGAACTGTAAAGTTCAGCCAGGACATACATTTTGTGCAGCTTCACATGCACTTGATACTAGAAGCAGTAGTAGAAGGACATCTTTATGCAATGCCTTTTCTATATTTGAGCAAAAATATATTTCTGTTACACTCTTATTGCCTTGACTTGTGATGGCCTCAATGGTATATATATGGTACATTTGTTCTGGGAACAATTCTTGGAACAAGTCATTCATTCAATTAAAATGATACATGTATCCATTTCGATACTGAAAACACACACATACATACACATTGCTTCCTAAAAGAAACTGATAGTCTGATCACTTCCATATTACAGTCTGATGACAATCTGCATGTTCTTCCTAATTCCAGCTCAATTTTAGGAACATACAGGCACACAAACACATTGCTTCCTAATTCCAGCTCAATCTAGCACCTGCACAGTTGACATAATACAATGCAAGCACAATGTCCTAGTCTGTAAATGGTTCTGCTAGCAGCGTGCTGAAGGTGAACTCGTGACAGTGATCCTCGGCGGGGACAGGGACACCGGCGTGCTGCAGGAGCTCCATGGCGGGGCAGGGGCTTCAGTGCGGGGCGGGGGCTCCGGCACGTCAGGCGGGTGCTCCGGCGGGCTGCATGTCCTTCGGCGGGGCGGGCACCGTCGCGGCGGCGGGCTTCGGCGCGGGGCAGGGGTTCCGGCGCGGCGGGCGGGTGCTCCGGCGACGGAGGGGTTTCGGCGACGGGCGGCGGGGGTGGGCGGCGGGCGGGTGCTCCGGCGACGGGAAGGGGCTTCGGCGACGGGCGGCGGGCGGGTGCTCCGGCGACGGGCGGCAGGCGGGTGCTTCGGCGAAGGGCGACGGCGGCGCTGGCCGGAACCGTGTGCGTAGGTCTGTTTCGTGTGCTCTAGTGGATGGAATTCCCTGGTGGACTGGTGGGTTTCGATGGGCTGTACTACTAGCATGGCCTGATTGGTCTCCTGCTGTCTTGCCGTTGGATGTGAACGGACGGACGGATCTCCGTGACTGCAGCCATACGTTGCTTGGCCTGAAGTCAGCCGATCCGATTCGGGAGGTCGACATCGGAGTAGCGGCGTGCGGCGGCGGCGGCCGTAGGGCGGTGGGTGGGTCAGGCTTACATGGAAACTGGGCTGGCATTTGCTAATGGGCCACTTTTGTAGCACTTCTGTCTTCATGCTGCTTTTTTTTTATTTTTTGATTTTGATGACAAGCAACTAAGAAAATTACTTCCCGTATTCATATCAAAAATAGCTAGCATAACCAACCAGACCCCCGCAGACTCGTCTCATCTTCCCCAAATCCTCCAGAGCCATAACCTAGGGTTTCGATCGGGGTGGCGAGGATGAAGAGGAAATTCGGCAAGGTTCCGAAGGATCGTCTCCCCACCCTCCTGGAGGAAACCCATTGCTGGCCCAAGGAGGAAGGCGCCAAAGGTAATTCGGAAATTTACTTGTTTTGCCTACAAGTAGACAAGGAAATTCGAGCCATTCCTCTTGTCCAATTTGACATGTGTTGAAACTAAATCGGATCAAGTTGTATTGTCCAATTTGATATGGTGAAAACTTGTGTGCTTGAAACGCGTAAGTTTTCTTCCGTCAGCGTACAATGTTGTTCTCTGTTTCCGATGTCCTAAAGGTGCCTGTCGTCGCTTCATTCTTCCGAATAGACTGTAACTAGGTGATTTTTGGCGAGTAATTTTTGGGTATTGGTACAACAAATCAAATTAGTGTTTCTTCTTCTGTTCCAGTATTGATTGATTGTGCAGAAGAGTCTGTACTGTAACAGCTAATCTCGTTCAGTTTAGTGTAGTAATACGTGCCAAGCTGCCGACCAATCCAAAGCATAGCGCCATTGCTAACACCATTTACAAATTGGCTGTTGTTCAGACCATTATTTACTACTCGATTACACTAATAGAATCTAGCGCCTTGTTGACAAGTATTGCATCATAGCAATCTGGTGGCTCTTGCACTGTCTACAAAAACAATTCAAGCCCTCGCTTATCTGTAGTGCTCAGAGACTGCATTGGAGTAGGTGCTTCAGATAAACAAACTTCTTTAGCGAACCAATCTTAATCACCCACTAAAATTGATGCCTTCAATAGGAACTAAGTGTGTTTGGTGCTGTGCACACCTTGGATCACTGGGTGTTATTCCTTGGTCGAACCATATGCATTTCAGCCCTGCATTCGATTAGCATTTATTCTCACTTTTGTATAACTTCCTTGTACTGAAACAGCAGCTGCTCTTATGTTTCTGATCTGTGAAATCATGTTGTACGTGCAGATTAACTACTTGAAGATTAGATGGCTATTCTTTTAAATATCAACTATCATATGTGTATTAACTCTCTCTCTCTCTCTCTCTGATGATTTGGCCCCTGTTTGTAGCCAATAACATACCCCTCCGTCCGGTAAAGAACGCAATTGTAGGACTAGACACGGTTACCAATGCAATGTGTAAAGGTTATGTCAGACAACAAAGTGTACAGAGTAACCTACTTACCTACATGTTTCTTGTACCTTAAGATCCATTAATTATTGTCATCTCTTGATATTGTGTGAAGCAGCCCAAAGGTCCGCAAGCTAATCAAATGACCACAGTTGTTTGTTGGGACATGGCCCTACATGTTGACTACTATCAAGTGTAAGCTTATATGCAAGCACAAATATCTTACAGCTTAATTTGCTTCCCAGAAGATTGGACTTAAATCTTCGTTATTTACCTTTTACTACTCTGTTACTTGTACAGGAGGGATCTTTTTAAGGAGATTAGCGGGGTTCTTAAGATTTCTTTCAGTAGTACGAAACGGTGTGCAGTTGTGCACTTTGCTACATCAGTTGTTGCTGAGATGGTAAATAAATGTTTCCAATTCATTAACCTTGTTTATGTTTGTTACACCAATATTTCTGAAGTTTATCTATCAATAACATACCACTTTGGTCTCATGAACTATTTTCTTTGTTTGTGGTCGTTACAATAATCATTCTGTTGTTTCTTTTCTCTAGAGGTGTTGTAATTTTTTTTTAATATGCTTGTAGGCACTTTACCAGTTTACCGGATGTTGTCTGATGGGCCGTCCACTCAAATTTGCATGGTATGATAAGAACAGTTATGATCTTAACAGGTAAACTCCACGCTGAATGCTCTCTGTTATAATAACTCATCGGCTCAATTTTCCTGGATTAATTTTATTTCTCAGAGGTGTTCTACCTGTTATGGAGCTACTCCCTAGTAGAGTACGTCGCACCGGCTGTGTTGGGGGCTTCGATACATCTCTCAGTATCAGACAGGTAACTAATCTTGCATCTCTGTGCACAAGGGACCCCTGATCAGCCTCCCTTTGTGCTGTCATTCCACCGGGCTCACTGATTCTACGCCCACTGCAGATCAGAAGTATGCTTAGATCTCATTTCCGTCTGAATGGTGAACGAACTATCACCCCAAAGAATCCAGATGGCACAAGCACAGGGGTAACAAAGTTGACCAACCTTTTCATTTCATTGATACTAGATTTCTCTGCATGTACTTTTCATGGTACTGTTTATTATATTTGGTGGTCAATCTTGCAGGAAAGCCTTTGTGATTTTCAATAGCTACACTGACTTAGTCGCAGCATTAGAGCAGGATGGGCTGGACCTGGGAGATGATCGCAAACTGTGTGTCACTAAATGGCATGAGGTGCTGGGAGTTTTCCATGGCATTACAAGGGGAAAGGTGGTGGCAGTGTTGGAGGCGTCTCAGGCAGCCATGTTTATGCTGCTAACTGGGGCACACCCAGCGCAGGTATATCACCAAACCAGAGTTTTTTTTTTTTTTTTTTTTTTTTTTTTTTTTTTTTTGACAACAACCAAACCAGAAAGTTGTGTTGTTGGTGACGTCCAGCTTTGGTGGTCATTGTTGCATCCACCCTTTCTTGTGCAGGAAAAAAAAAGGACTGTGTTGGATACTGAGTACTGATCGCATTAGTGATGCTCAAGAATGCAATAATGAACTCGAAGAATCATCAAGAATACTTTGTCAATATCTGATGTCCTAGAACTCGTGTGACATGTAAATGCCCTCGTTATCTGTAACTTCATTCTGGAGACGGTTAAGTGTGGTGGCTCTTTTGCTGGACTACTCAGTGTGTAGCGATAATGTCATGGACACAGTATTAAATATTCGTTAACGTTGTTGAGCAATACATAAAAAGATTAGAGCATCTCCAACAGATTAGCCAAAAAAAGGATTATCTAAATTTAGTGATTATGCTATTTTGTAAAATGAATCTCTCTTTAAAAATAGTCTATTCCAACAGCATGTCTAAATTGAGACTCTATATTTAGATTTTTTTGCCACGTGTCGCAAAGGTCAGTGGCGGAGGGATCTTACGATGCATGGGGCGTGATCGTGTGTTTGCTTGGGAGCGGCTGATTGGCGAGCCACACAGAAAGTATCTATATTTGGATAGCGGAATTCTAGCCATGGCGAGCTATCCAATTTAGAGAGTCACATGCATAACTCTGTTGGAGGGTTTTTCCCCTAATAATAGCTAAATTTAGCTTTTGCAAAATCGATTTAGATCATCTTGGAGATGCTCCTACATATGGACTTTGATTAACACTGTGGCAACAAAGATTACATACGGATCTCTATAAATCAGAACGGCATCGTGACACCGTAACACAACTCCAATCTCACATACTAATAAACAACTAATCAGCGCTTCCAACGCACGAATCTTCGAGCAAGACGGACTGGCACATTTGGCGTCCACACCGCCATCCGACCATCGGTTTTGTTCACCTTTCCCCCGTCGTCTTCCGTCCGAGTCGTCCGACCTCGTCTTCCTTCCTCTGCCCCCGATCCGGTCAGCCTCACCGGAACCCTAACCCTAGCCCGCCATGGCCGGCTCCACGCACCCCGCCTCAGGCGCCGCGAGGGCCGTGGTGCTCCGCCTGGACGACCTGGCGCTTCCCCCGCGGTACCTCACCGTCGCGTCCAACCTCCCGGTCTCCGACCTCCTCGGCTCCCTCCCCCGCCCCTTCCTCGTCGTACTACCTCACCGCCGACGGCCGCCCGCTTCCTCCCTCCTCCACGGTGTCGGCGCTCCCGCCGTCGGGCTCCGTCCAGCTCCGCCTCCGCGCGCTCCGTGGCGGGGGCGGCGACGGCGGCGCCACCGGCGCCGAGTCCCGCGACTGCTACCTCTCCATGTACCTCGCCAAGAAGCCCGACAAGGCGGACCCCAACGAGGCGCGCCTCTCGCGCTTCACCTGCTGCGCGCTCTCCGGGGAGCCCCTTGCCGCGCCTGCCGTCGCCGACCGACTCGGGAACCTCTACAACAAGGAGGCGCTCGTCGAGGCGTTGCTTCACAAGCGCCTGCCCAAGGCGTTGTCCCACATCCGGGGCCTGCGTGACATGATCCCCATCCACCTGCACCCTAAGCCCGACGCTGATGCTGCAGGGGAGGAAGTCCGGTTCCAGTGCCCCGTCACCGGCCTCGAGTTCAACGGGAAGTACCAGTTCCTGGCACTCCGTGGGTGCGGCCACATCCTTAGCGTGAAGGCCCTCAAGGAGGTCAAGACTTCCGCGTGCTTGGTCTGCCATAAGGAGTTTGAGGAGGCTGACAAGATGCCAATCAATGGGACCGAAGAGGAGGTTGTCGTGCTGAGGAAGAGGATGGAGGAGGAGAGGGGCAAGGTGAAGGAGAAGAAGGAGAAGAAGGTGGGGAATGGCCTCAGTGGGAATAAACATGCTGCTACTGTTGCGACAGCGGCGGCAGCAGCAGCAGGAGCTGATAAGTTGGAGAATGGGAAGAAGGGTGAGGCTGCTTCAGCAAAGCGCTTCAAGGCTGCTGACCATGCCCCAGCCCATGCCAATAAGGAAGTATATGCGCCCATATTCACATCGCCCAGGAAGTCGGATTTCAAGGAGACATACTCATGTCGGTCACTTCCACTTGGAAGGAATTGATGTCATGCCAAGAGCGATTGCATGGAGGTGATCCTGTTGTACTTATTTGACTTGCTCATATCATGAATGGTGCACAAGTTTAATGTTGGTCGCTTTATCCGGGCGGTGTTATTTATCTTTAATTGGCGACACTGATCATATTTTGGTTGTTAGAGCAGCGTTAAATTCATCATATATGAATGATGTGTGGAATTTCTAACCTTTATTGTTATGGCACTTCCTGCGTTTCTAACCGGGACACGTCGCCCTAAAATTGCGCGTCCCCGCCGGCCGTCCAGGCCACGCCGTAGACGAAATCACGGATTGGTCCACGTCAGCGAGGCCACCTCCCGTCGAAAAAAAAATAAAAATAAAAAACTTCTCGCTCTCTCCATCTCCCTCTTGCACCTTTCCTGATTTTCTACGAGCTGGACAGTGGGGTGACGAAGGCGGGCGGGGCCAGCGGCGACCCTGCTCCTCTACTACCGCGGCGTTCTGCCAGCAGCCCTCCTCCACCTCGTCCCCCTCGCCCCTCCTCCCATCCATCTCCCCTTCCCTCCCCGAGGCAGCAGCGGGCATGAGCGGCGATGGCGTCGTTTCCGGCGGCTCAGGCACGGTCGGCCAGCCGGGTCTCCGCGCCAGCAGCCCCAGGTGAAGACAACCTCTTTCTCTTGCTCCTCCTATCTTTTTTTACTCGCTGGAAACCCTAACTCTCTTTGCTACAGGAAACCCTACCTGCCAGCTCCGCTCAGGTCCGTTCTCTTCTCGCTCATCCATGTAGGCCTACGCTCTCCTCTCCTCTGATTTCTCATGTCCTGGGATTAGGTTCCAAGGTACCTGTTCACTCTTCTTTCTTATTTCAATGGTGTGTTCACTGTTCATTGTTCAGCTATTTCAGATGCTACTTATTTTTTCTGGAGTATGTGATGCATGAGGTTATGCTATGAAGTGCTTGAGGTTTTAATCTGTGGTAAATGTTGTAGAGTGAAAAAATTTCCAGCAGATGTTTGTTTCTAAAATGCTTCAGGTTGTACTTTCTGAAATTTTGTATGGCATGGTGGCACATATCAATGATTTTAGTATTGAAATTAATCTCAAGGTGCCATGCTAAAAGGTGGTATTTTGGGCATGCTTGGTTATTTCTCCTGTTTCCTTAGTAATTAAATCCCTTACCATCTAATTTTTGCAGTCTAACATAGAGCATACGGCGTTCTTAGTTGTTAGTATAGATGTGTTTGTACCCTGCATTGTGTTTGCTCCTGTAGCCTGGCTAATGTATTGGTTGGTATTGTATTCTGAACTGCACAAATGATCGAATGTGATACATTTGTTCCCTTCACTGTTGAGTCTAGATAATGGCCTAATGGGTGGTATTCAATATAGACTACTCCTACCGGGAAGATAAAATCTAATGTCGAATCTTGCTAGGAATAAGTGCCATAGCTTGAAGTGGAGGTATTTGTGAATTGCCTTGTACATAGCCTAAACCAGATTATTCAAGAAGATAGCTTGTGTACTGTTGATTCTTGCTAGTAAAAGTTGGTATTTTAGGTATGCTTTATTATTTCCTATTTCCTTAGTAAGTAACTAAATTAAATCCCTTACCATCTGGTTTTCATGGTCTAACATGAAGTATACTTTGGACTTTCTTTAGTTGTTAGTTTGTGTCTTTGTGGTTCAGAAAGTAGCAAGTACAGAATGTACCTTATATATGCTTCACTATAATCTTATATTCTACAAAAGATAATGATTTCTTGTTTTGTATTCATGTGAACAGGAAATAATTAAACTTGGTTGAAAATTTGCTTTTTGTAATTTTAACTATAAAAACACTCATGTAGGTTGTATCGATGGGAATCACAGGAAGAAGAGGGACCACAGAACCTGGCTTTGGAGCCAGACCAGGAAGCTTTAGCGGAGTTGAAAGATGTTGCCAGCAATTGTCGGTATCCTTCAGCGCTGAAGGTTCAATACTTGCCATTGGTGGTGAGGCAAGTTAACATTGTGTACCTTTTCCATTTCATTTTACTTTTTTTGTAACTCTTGTTGGTAGGTTTAGTTCGCTTCTTTTTATTTTCTTTCCTATTTGACTTTTTTTCTAAAGGGATAACTATAGGCACTTCGAGTACCTAGTTTGGAATGCATTCTAAGTTTCTAACTTTCAACTTTATTTGCTCTTCTGATTCTGACATCATAAATCGAAAAAAAAAAAAACCTAGAAAGATATGTTAGCTTGTTAACTTTTTAGGTGTACTAAAATTATATCCTTCATGGCATCATGCAGATACTACAGACTATGGTAATCATAAGCAAGAATCTTTTGGTACCAATTAATGTAGCCCAACAATTAGCTTGTTTTGGCAACTTAATACTCATTTGCTACAATAGTATGTATGGGGATTCTGATAGTGAGTTCAGGTATCTGAAAAGGTGGGTGTATATTGTTTATTTTGGTCAAAGGGATTCTTGTTTCATGGTCAACATGGTGCAAAAAGTCTTTTGGCTAGAAAGTACAGCCAATGCAGTTTTTGAATAAAATTGTTTCATTTTATGTCTTTAACTTGTGGAGATACCAAATAACATTAAGTAGTTCTTGATATGCACTTTTTTTTTATTATATGTCCTTGCGCCATCAGCTGAATTTGTCATTAAAAGCAAAGATCCGCTTATCAGTTTCGATAAGTTTTATCTATTATTAATAGTTGTTTTCTACTGGGAGAACAATCTTTTGAGCACTGATATGTAATCTTGCTTCTACATTCTAACAAGGCAAATCTGGCTTGCCTCCATTTAAATAGATTATTAATTTCCAGTGTGGTCTTGCATTTGTGTTTTGAGATTTTTTTGTCATGGTTCGTATGTGATTTTCTTGTTTTCTCTTGGAGCTTCTGTTTTGGTACTGAAATCTTAAGGTTATTAACATGCTCGTTTCTTTCTATTCTTTTGTAGGATGGGCATTTAAGAGTCTTCAGGTGGCCTGACATGGCATCAGTTCTCACAGAAACTGATACTAAAACATCAATTATGGATCTTACCATCAGGTAAGTAAATGATCGTTAAATTTTCTTTTCCCACTTGAATATTGGTTTTGCGCTACTGATGGGCTCCTCTGCTTTTCTCCATGCTTTTCTTGCTATGAATAGGAGCAGTGGCCCATGTAGAGTGTGGGATTTGCAGTCAGCTGAAGCTGGAGCTAGTCTGCCAAGAGAAGCAGTGAGTTCCTTTCTTGGATGAAATGCATTATTTTAATGATTTTGTCTTGTTACAAGAGAGTTTAATCTGTATATTTCCAGGGAGAATTATTTGGATTCTGCAGATTCTGTAATAATAAGACTGACAACCAGTCACGTCCTATTTATAACAGCGACGCAACGTCCTATTTTGGCAATGTTGCCGCGTTGAGATAGATTTCTGTTCATCCCTTACTGATCTACTCTGCTGGACATATTAGTAGTATTGCTTCAGTGATTGAACAAATTTTGGAATTAGGTCAACTTCATTATTTTTCAAGGACAACAATACAACGAATGTCAGATGGAACTTTGTCCAGAAACTTGACCTCTGAAGGCATTTTTTTTACAAGGCCTTGAACCTTGAGGAGCAATGCAATGTTTGAGTTTCGTTTTGATGAATAGGGTTGGGACTTGGGATAGTATCCAATTCATTCTGAATTGGGATGAAAATAGAACAAATTCCCTAGTTGGTATGATCCACAAAGTTATTCACCTCCTTTAAAGTTTACTTGTGTGGGCAATGGTGAGACATGGCAGGGCAGGTGAGGTGGCCTATCAGATCGAACGGTTCAAAGAATTTAGGGTGACGTGGAGGGCGTTTCTGCTGAGGAGCCCCAGGGCTTTGTTGGGAGTGTATGTAAATAAATAATAAATAATAAACACGGTTTCGGTTGAGAGCACACCTTATTAGTAGACTGCACATCGCTGCACATCGCTTCATCGTCGTGCAGATCATATCGACGGACGGACCCATCATTGTTGGAGACTTTGGACAGCGTAATTACCGGCCGGCACCACACAATCATTAACGCTGTGTACTCCTACGTTAATTTTAAGAGGGAAAGATACGATGATGTCCCCAGCACATGGTCGATCTGGTGTGTAAGTCAATGTGTTGCACATAACACATTATACATAATATATGGTACGGTGCACGAAGTATATATAAAGGTCAAAAGCCTCAAATTAAGACGGTGTGTACACTGTGTATATATATATGAAATTTCCTCTGTCAAGAGAAACCGGCAGAAAATTAAAACGAATGTAGTATGCATAAGCATGATATGATTATGATACAATAGCCTTGCAGGATGCTGCTTCACCAATCTCCATGTTTTTTTTTTTTTTTTTGGATATACACGACCTTTCTTTGGTACAGTTGTCGCTCAGGCAGGCAAGCTACACTGCATGCCTACGTCACTGCTTCCCGCCGCCGTCCTTGGCGGCTCCTGACGACGTCGTCGTCCCGCGGCAGCGCCGCCGGCGCCGTTGGAGTCGTGCTGCATCTGGCCACCGCCGGGTGCGGCGTGGCGGGCGACGGCGGGCGGGCGGGAGAGGAGCGACGCGGACGAGGTGGCGGAGGCGATGGCGGAGGCGAGCGAGATGGGCATGAGGCACAGGCCCTTGCCCTGCAGGTACTGCATGGCCGTGCCCATGTCCTCCTCCATCATCTTGGCCACCTGATTCTCCGCCACCCGCACACCACTGCCGTTGCTGTTGCCGTTCTCGCTCTTTGGTGGTAGCGCCGCCGCCGCCGCCTTTTCCACCGCTGTTGTTGCTTCCATTGCTGTTGCCCTGCACGTGCGCGTTGCATGCTTAATTCTCAGAATTCAGTTAAACTACTGACAGACAGATTATTAGTTAGCACAGCAGCGGTTGGGTGAGTGGTGAGTGTGAAATGCTGGTTACCTCTGATGAATTAGCCATGCTTGCAACCAGAGGCGCCATGCCGGCGGCTCCGCCCAGCCGGCTCATGCTGAGAACCTGCAATGCAATGCACCAAGTCAGCACTGGCACTGAGGGATAGGCTAGCCGGGATCAGATCAAAGACCAATGGTGGCCACCACTTGTCAGCAGCTAGCAATGTTCAGCATCACCTTGACTTGGAGCTGCAGGAACTTGACGTAATCGATGATCTCGTCAAGCATCGACGCCTTGTCCGTCTGCAAAACCACAACCGCCCCCAGACATTTCAGCGTCAATGGTCGTACCTTTCACATTTGCACAGTACTACATTTGCGCGCCAAATAAAGCGGTCCGGTCAAACTAAAGCAGCCAAGACGACGACGATGGCGACGCGGGAGAGGAGAAATTAAGGGAACCGACCTTGTTGGCGTTCGGAACCAGCTCCTGCAGCGACTTCATCCGCTCCGCGATCCTCTCTCTTCGAAGCTGCATGCGAAATGGATTGCAAAAAGTTGAGAAAAAAAAAAAATTATGTGTACCTGGCTGAAACTCTCTGATCGTTAATGAACAATGACTGGTAATAAACTTTATGTCAATTTCAGACAAAAATCTCTTCGAACAAATACAATTATGTACTTAATTTCCAAGGTTGTGGCATTAAGTCCCAGCGAATGTTGAGCTTAAAGCGTTGCAACGTGTTGTGACGTACAGTACGTGCGTTTGGTAAGAAGCATGTTGAATTTTTTGTTCAAAGGGAACAATTCAGATTTCTCAGAGAGACGAAAGGAAAAGGTGGCGAATGATGTGGCATACGCGTTCCGCTATGCTGTGGGGGTCAGTGGCCTGCCCTCTCCTCGCCCGTTGCCGCTGCTGCCGCGGGGCTGCCGCCCCACCGCCGCCGGCCGACGAAGCTGGGGGTGCGCCGCCGCTCGCCGCAGGTCCTCCCAGGCTCTGCGGCGACATTGATCCACTCTGCGACAGGACAAGCATAGGTACATGAAATTAAACAAGGGTTCTTTGTTCATGGCACATGAAATTAAACAAGGGTTCTTTGTTCATGGCACATAGCTAGCTCTAGCTAGATGGTGAACTGGTGATCTTACCTGGCCAAATTGTGGCTGCACGGCGGCCGCTCCATGCATCCCAAACCCATTGAACAAGGATTGATCACCTCCTGGACACGCGCCCGGCCGCAAGCGGAATTCATGCCAATGAAATAGTCAAACGGTTAATTGGGAAAGAAAGATCGACGTGAGCTCGAGGATCGAGAAACCAAGGAAGAATTGAGCCCAGCAAGACGACGACGATTCTTACAGCGGAGTTGAGCGACTTGAAGCCGCCCTCCATCTCGTCCCGTGCTGGCGGCGCGGACGACCGGTCCGTGAACAGCGGCAGTGGGGAGAACCCGCCGTCCTCGCCGCCCCCGAGGCCGCCGCCGTGGCGGTGCAGCTCGCTGAGCTGCAGCATGACCGGGGAGGTGGAGGATTTGACGTCCCCACCGCCGATCTGGTGCTGTCGGAGACGGGACGCGAGCAGCACCGACTCGTCGCCGAAGTGGCTCTGCGCGGCTGGGTCGTCGGCCGCGCCGGCGCCAGCGGTGAGTTCCCAGGGCGACTTGCCACCGGCGCCCAGGTCAGCCCACGCGGAGGGCAGCGTCGACAGCATCTGGTCGAAGAAGTCGTCCGCCTGCTGCGCCCGCCACCCCCGCCTTCGCCGCCGGCCATCTCACGGCCGCTCGGCTGCATGGCGTTGAAGACGCTTGTCGAGGTAAACGGAGGTGATTGATTGAAGAAAAAAAAGACACGATGAGGAGATCTCCTCGAGGCTTTGGGCGGCTTTTATAATAGTCGTACATTTAGTTTTCTTTAAAAAAAAAAACAACATGAGCTTAGTTCGTGCAGCACCATGGCACGAGTATTTTGTTAGGAAAACCAAAATTGACACAAGCTATTTTTTTTTTTTTTTTTTGAGACAAAACTATTGTATTACAGAGTTGTGACACTTCCATAACTCCATTCCATAATATATAGGGTGCAAATGCTCTCAAGTGAAAGGCATACATATGATTGAGCTTAGGAAAGACATTTTTATTTACTCTCCTGTGGAACTGGAAACCACACCTTACCAGAAAACATTTCCCTTTTTCATCAAAAAGTATGGTCACATGCGCATGTCAAGAAAGAAACATTTCCCTTTTCTTGGAAAATAAACCCCACACTATTTTTAAAGGAGGTGAAGATCACACCATACAAGTTGCAGCCATGTATCCCATACATTTTTGCTCATCAGGAGGCCCCCAAGTGTTTCACCTCAAACAACATTCAACGATTTCAGTGTGACATTTCAGCAGAGTCCGAGACACTCTACGGATATTGACATTTCAATGTGTAGTTAGAGCAACAGCAGCTCTTCGGCTTTTAGGTCCCTATTTATTGTCATTAGTATGTAAGTAATCAGTTTTGTAGCTAAGCCCCGAGAGTCAACCTAGGTTGGGTTGGAGGGGTCGCGCTTCTCGCGTTGTTAATGTTGTATGCTACTCCCTTCTTATTGTCAATCAAAGCCAGCTTGTCGGATCTTTCAAAAAGACATTTGTTCGGCTCCCCTGTTAGGCTGATGTTTTTGCGGAGCCGGCTGATACTGCTTTTGTTATGTGAGAAAAACACTGTAATATGACTAAGTTCAAGACAACAAAATCCAGCCCCCTAGAAGCTACAACTAAACTGGTCTCTATATTCACGCTCTCCATAGAAGTCACAGGCTTCACAGCCGAGCCATGCTTCATGCAGTTTGCCCTCATCTAGTTCTGCGCTGCACACGTGCGACATGTACATTGAAGAAGCCAGGCGTTATGAACCGCACGTGCTCACCTCTGTGCGCTCGTGCGGTGCAGAGGAAGGTAAACGACTCAGATGAAGAAAAGTATTTGAAGAAAAGTATTTGGCATCCAATGAGAAACAGATCGACAGTTAAATGCAGTTATGTAGCAACTCACAAGATTGAAGATTCAGAGACAACCTATTCAAAAAAAAAAAAAAAAAAAGATTCAGAGACAGGATTAGACTTCAGGAATATGCCAACGACGAAAAGTCATTAACCACCGGGATTATTCTAATGCCCCCACTACGGGTCATGTATGGGTGTTATCTTGTAAAATGATATTGATTAATAATGAAGAGGATCCTATGCCATTGTGTAGCAAAACACGCTCAGATTCTTCCATAAAGTGAAAAAGGATCTGGCTGATTGAGAAGACCCTGCAACTTGTAAAAGTAAAGAGATGAAGACCATAGCAGTTGGAAAATGACCCAGACCAGTACAAGTTTAACTACAAATTTTCACAAATTAAAGGAGTGGTAAATTTGACTAGATGCTGCCCATTTTCATTGCACATTGAGGTGCACTGGGGTCCTGGGGCAGCAAGGAAAAAAAACTAACAAAACAAAGAGATGTACATAGTTGAGTATGGCGTCACTGCTAACACTAATTGTGCTAAGAAGAACTCATAACACAGCACAAATGGATTGGACACTCGAGTAAGATGTAAATTGTATCTTACCATAATTTCTCTCTATCACACACCACCATCAGTTCTTACACATCCCTATCAAAACATGTTTAGTGTAACATTCAACTCCACTGCAAAATTTGACGGCTTTTTTTTTTCACCTCCTAATTATCAAAGATCTTACCAAAATCTTATAGGCACACAGCCAAACACACACAGATGGAATAAAAACTAAATCCGCGGTGAATGAATCAACCAATTAGATATTGGCTGACTGTCCTTTAGTGAGAGGCTCGTATAATCCGTTGACAATGGCCCAAGGAGAGTGCACGCACGACTGCGCGGTTTTGTTCTCCCTCCCTCGTCAATTCTAAAAAAAAAAAAAGGAAGAGTGCACGGGGAGTGGGGAATGACACCGCGAAGTCAGCAGCCAGCATTAATTGCTGACACATTCCTTTGCAGAGCTGAAGATCCAAGAGAATGGTGTAGTGGCAGGTTTAGACCAGTCAATCTCTGCATTAACTGCACTAATCCAATCTGGTTACAACATTAATGGCCCCTGGATTAGTTTAATAGCCCCTGCACCCTGGCTTCCCAACAGGCATGGTTGGAAGAAATGAGGCCATGTTTCTAGTGAGTGTGGCTTACAGGGTGCCGATGCAAAGTCTATATGCTTAAAGCCTTAAAGGCATGTATGTGCACGAGAAAGATGACCCAGATCAATAGCAAGCAAAATGATATAGCAGCAATGTTGACCGTTTTTTCCCAAATGAAAACAGAGACCTAAAGTTTGAATGTATAATGTCAGAAAAACAAAAGAGGAAATTCAAACAGGCAATAATCTGGGTAAAAAGGGCTAATGGTGGGAATTCTTTATGGGTAAGCTAATGTTGAGCATACATCAAGGTTCTCTACATCTGATCTTAAGGTTTTATCTCAACTTGGAGTGATCCAATGTCTTATAGAAAATCTAGAAAAAGGGCCCATTATGCTTCTCAGAGACAGCACATTACCCCTGTGTTTGACAACATAATCAGTGAAGTTTCTGTTATCTTTACCTATCGAAACCAGAGTCCAAGCTCAGGCTTATCAGCGTGGCCACGTCGACCGCATTTCTCGGCCGCTCGATTGGCGTCGGGGACGGACGCCCTGATCGGGCATTTTCCCGCCAAATTGCAAAAGGTCCTCCAACTATGGAAAAATACAACCCGCAGTCCGGTCTCCTCTCTAAGATTTTCTTGCAAAAAAGCCCTCAAACTTTACTTAAAATCAACTCGCAACCCAAGCCTTTTTATGAGCCGGCCTGCCATTGGGTTCTTGGACCTTTGTGGGCTGAATTTGGCCCGACGCGCTGGTTTCCCTTATCTATTATTCTTTTCCATTTACTTAATACATTTGCTAAACATTTGAAATTGCGTAGTAAATCACGTAAAAATTATAAAACCAAAAACAATTTGTTTCGAATCCTCATCAATACATATATGCAATGGATCCAAAATAGTGCATATTTTAGCACAAAGTTTTAACTGTACATTTTTGCCTATATTTTTAAAGTGGTACATATGAAAATCAAATAGAAACATAAAATAGAAAAATCGAGTTGTTCAAAAACTCCTCATGATTCATGGTCGAATTCTCCTCATTTCATAATTGCATTAACGATTTCCGCTACCTATGCTCCTCCCACCTTAATAAATACTTTTACCCCTTCTTTTCTCCACGAAAAAAAGAAAGTTCCATTTCAATAACAAAAACAAAATACTATTTAAATAATACCTTCAACATATATAAATAACAAAAAAAAAAACCACGTTCCACATACAAAACCATGGGTAAATAATAATTTACAATTACCACGGAAAAATAAAACTAATATATTGCATAAAGACCAATTCAGTTCGTACTCATGTAAGTATGTAACTAACTACAAAGGGGAAAAAATGGCCATGCGCGGCAGTTTTCTAGTATAAATGTGAATACACAGTATTTTAATATACTGCTGTTCCTAAAAAGCCATCGACGCAACAGAAAAATGACATTGTTCACCAAATTTAACCACAACATGCCACTGAACCATTAGACAAACCACAAACACGAAATGTTCAAATTAAGTAATGCGTACCAGTGCATTGGCGATGGTACCCACCAGAACAGCAGTTTCATATACTGTTTGGATAATTTGAGTTTATTCGACTAAAGGGGTTGAAAGATTTGGAACATCATTCTTCCATCATGCATAATAGATCCAGATACAGAACTAAAGTTGTGTCAATTTCCATAAGAAATCTTCAGAACTAGCTGTGTGCCTGTGCCCATAATGACAAGGCAGGCTTTACCACATCAAAGCATGCTGTGCATCATTTATCCATCTCCCATATAATGCCACTGTCCTCTGGATGCAGCAAAAGAACAAGAGTGAGAAGATGCACAGAATAGTATTCGTATGAGTACATAATCAAGTACGCAATGCATTCAGCAGTACAACTCATAATCCTGTAATAGAAGAGAACAACTCATAATCAACTTTCCCAGATACAGTCCTAAGGACGAAAATCAAGTGGGCGTTTGATCTTGCTCCTGCTATGAAATGCAGGAATATACCTTTGATCTTTTGTTTATCCAAACCTCAAGAAGCATCCCTGCACCAACACCAGCAGCACATACAGCACCATAGATTGCCAGTGCAGAAGGCCAAGAATGCCGAGGGAGAAAATAGCAGTCAGGGACTTGTCTGATTTTCTTTGGGAGACGCTTCTTAACAATTGGTCTGCTAGATTCAGTCGTCACTGCGCCACCCACAGTCATCCAGTCCACATTCTTCAGGATATCTTTTGAGTCCTCAGCGGCCATTCTGAAACTGTGTACGTATAAATGTCAACCAGGATTCCAGGAGCAAACATGTAGGACAGTCATACAATAGCAATGCAATTCAATTTCAGGATCTTGAGACTTCAGTGCCATTCTGAAACTCTAAATATAAAGTTATTCAGAACACAAATAGCACATGTAAGATAGACAGATAGTCACGCAATAGCAACACATTCTCCTTTTTCTTTTTTGGCAAGGGAATATCAATACTCAAGTTTCATCTGGATATGCCTCTGTACAAGTTTTCAACATATTCTGACATGGGTTTTGGGGTGGTACATAGGGTAACATATTCTAAAACACAAACATAAGGAGTGACATATACTTAGAATTCCCCATATATGTAACACCCCAAATAACGCCGCATAAGCACGGGATTGCAACTAAAATATCTGAACAAATCACAGTCTTTTGATCCAGGTGCAGTGGCACTTTTTCATAAATGCCACCGAATCCAGCAACACAAGTCGTAACAAGCTAAAGTTGAACACAGCAGGATTGATACAGAAAGGACCAAAAGAGGAGGATCATTCCTTATCAATTGATGCGAGTGGCGCAATCCACAAACGCCGGTTGCTACGCACTCGATGACGACTTGAAGACTCCAATCGAATCCAACGCATGCGTAGCTATAAACACAAGTCATCACGGCAGGAGCTTACAAAGCGTTACCGGAGCGGAACCCAATCAGCACTCCCCTTGTTAACCAGACAGGAGAGGAAGAAACTCCAGTGCTCGCCTTGAAGTGTAGGGAGTCGGCAACCGACTGAAGGCTGAAGCGTAGCCACGGAACAAACGGAGAGTAAGCGAGAAGGAGGGGACAGACATGGAAACGGGCCCCAGTTACCGCGTGGTCTGGGGATCAATCGATGCGGCGGCGGCAGTGGACGAGGCGAGGTGGCGGCGCCACGGCGGGGAGGCGGCGAGGAAACGCCGAAAGGGACGACGACCGACGAGGCAGGCTCGCCTTTCATGGGCCGTCCATGCAATGTTCCGATGGGCCGGTTGCCTTGTACGCTGGTGCGAGAGAGAGCAAGAGGAATCGAGCGGTGGGCTTTACCTGGCTCCTCCTCCTACGGGGCGCAAATAGCTGGGCCCATCCAGACGGAACCCCAAAACTGCTAATGGGCTACTGTTGGGCTAAAATCACAAATGCAAAACAGCTTACTACCTTTTACATTTTTTCTATTACTATAAATATATATATTTAAACTACCACTAGTTAGAGCGGGTTAATTGAAATGGCAGAAGGTGGCTTCCCACTAGAAGGATGGTTACCTCCCGTTGACGAGGCGGTTTTGTCTTGTCAAATCTTTGTGCATCTATGGAACGAATAATAGACAATATCAAATCCTCAAAATATATATGTAAAAAATGAAGCACCATCCATTTTACTAATCATATCTAACATCATAGATTTTAAAAGTATTGAAACTAACATCCTTCGTAGAATGTTAAACTTGAGTTTTTCGCTAAGTTGTTAAGACAATAATGTTGATCAACAATTTAGAAAACCGTCTAAAACCATGGTTGAAATTTTGTATTTTATCAATAATTTCTTATCACACATGCTCAAGTGAAGATCAAAGGTTTTTTAGCATACAATACTCCGTACCTGATTAAAAGTAAGCTTTGATTTCATACTGAATTTTAATACATTCTAAACAAGCT